>QRFJ01000036.1:3262305-3424805 GCA_006176705.1 Cocos nucifera
GAAAATCTCTGACTTCTTTTCTGGTAAACATTTCCCTGCAGCAGAAAAATCTGGTGATTGTTAAAATTTAACACAATGAAGGACATGGTACGCCCTTTTCCAGTGCATATCTTTTGTTAGCACATATACAAAATTGTTGGCCATTCTAAACAAAATTTACTCTGCACTAGAAAAAAACAGCCAGAAGGGAGGCTTCCCACAATCAGCAATGAGAACTTAGCGACGTTTATAGATGCAAGGTTTCAACTCTGGCCATTCAATGTGTCCCACTTCTGAAATTTTCTCCTGCAACAACCGAAGATATGATCGACAAAAATTGTTAAAGCCAACAAACCCAAAAAGACTATGTAGGGCCGGCCTGTAACAGATAACCATACCACAAGATTGCTTAGAATTTCACCCAAGAAAAAGAAGGAAATAAGCTGAAACGCCTTACCTTCTTCTTGAAGTAGAACAGAAGAAACATTTTGTTTGTGAGGTCCTAAGGATAAAAAGAAGAAGAAAAAGAAAGTTTGTCACTCAAGCATAAAGTGAAAACAATTTTATGATTTTCTAACTGATAAGGAATTAGGAAAATTTCACTGGAGAATTTTAAGACATTATCTTATGAGAAAAACATGCAAAGAAAGGATGTTAGGTGAAATGAACCTTGGAAACTAAAGAAAATCCAAGCTTATTGATAGCCTCGCAAAATTTATCTGGGTCAGCTCCCCCATTGCCTGGATCAAATCTACTCTGCACTTCAGCTATCCAAAGCCAGCCACTGCAAAATGACATTATGAATGCTTGAAAAAGCACAACATGACAACAAATATGATTTTAATATTAAAGCTTTAAGTGGCAAACCGTGGCTTCAGAACTCTTTTTGCTTCCTGCAAATAATTAGGGAAGTCGGTCCCCATTAATGAAAGACAGAAGACGGCAACATCTACAGATGAATTGTCCAATGGTGTCTGCACGATTTTTAATGGCCCACAAATGTTAGTCAAGTACCACATCTCACATTGGACTTTTAAGAAACAACCTTGGTTGTTGAGCTAATATAAGAAAATGGAAACATCACAAGTCAAACTATTTTTTTTTTGATTCTTCAATTCTCTGGATCAATATTCAGGAGCACTTATAAAGGCTGCAGACCACATTTTAATAATAGCAAATAATCTTTTATAAAGGCAGAAAGCATTTGCTGAGAGGATGGCACTCCTATATATATAAAACTAGAAATTTTCACAGTTTTGTTTCTTCCATAAATGCTCTCATTACAATCCTAAGCACCAAAGATAGTTATACGGAGGCTGTTTCTGTTTTAAGGCATCATTTGGAATGACACTTATTCAGATGATTATACAGATAAATACAATAAATCAACAAGCAGTTCTGATGAATCAATCCATTGATTCGAAGAACAAGAACATTATGGACATGAACAGGCAAAGTGGCAGTCTCTATGTTGATAATGTACATGGTAGTGAATCTATAAACAAGGTACTATGGTAACTTGTTGACATGACTTGTTATCACTAGTACAATCATGCAAATGAATATAAAAGTGCATTTGAACATGCATGTGGATCAGCTAGCACACTTCAGACTAAGGTTGGAAAACTGGTCAGTTCAGTATGTGTCACCAAGTTCATATGAGACCAACCCTAAAGCAGTGCAGGTAGGTTTCAATTCAAACAGATACCACAAGAACCACCCCAAACGCTTTAACCAAACCCACATCAAGCAATTCAAGCAGATCAAGGTTGGTTTACCCCAACCAGGCCCGAACCAAGTAGTACCGCCCAATATCACTTTGGATGGTTAAAATATATTCCCACATTTTCCATTTAAAGATTATGTTCCAAATGCAGTGTGATACATCTTTATTTAATGTCTTTGCACGAAGGTCATGAACTTTTTTTCTCAACTCTGCTAAATTTATTCCTTACTCAAATAAACTATCATATTCTATAATTAAAGTCTCAGTACCAATACCCATCTTAAATGTCAGGACATAACCATCCTAGTCCATCCCAATCAGTACCAACCAGGGCAGTCAGGATGTCAGGTGCGTGCTTGCCCCATGTATCGTTCTCAGAATGGTATGCTACTGATGGAGACATTACAGGATGCATTGGGACATGAATCCTCAATCATATTCCTTGTATCTTTCTCTCAAGTCTCTTATGCCATAATCTACAACATTTATTCAACTTTCTACCAGCAGAAATACAAAACTTCAGCTAAATGAACTCAAAATTCTGATTGACTGGTTAATGCATATAATTTTACAACAAAAGACTTACAGCATCTCTAATTAATGCTGTATGTAATATCGTCACTGTTGTACATTGTCCAATTAGTGGAGTTAACAAGAAAATAGCCAGTCACAAGGAGCTAACAAGGAGACAAGAAAATAAGTTACATGTAGCAAGTTAGAAACTTTAGCTTTGATCTCCAGTTATTTGAACACCTTACCCATGGTCAAAGGACATATTGATTCAAAAAGATTATCAAGGATCTTAAAACATCATAATGAAATAGCTTAAAATTGCTGAAAAAATTATGAACTAACCAACAAGTTATGAATTATGAAAGAACTGTTTCAAATGGTAATACTTACATGAGACATGTCACAAGCAATTACTGATGGATCACTTGAAACAAGATCAATAGAAAAAACTTTATTCTTTACATTTTTTGCGAGGCTTGCATTCCCTAGAATATGATAGAAATAATTAGTATGACTTTCACAAAATAAAAATGAGCACAGCCATAACTATTAAGCCTTGACCCAACTACTTGAATGAAAAAAACTATGAAAAGCAAATCATTTGTAATTAATTAAATGTCATCTCAACAAGTGTATCGAGAATGCAAAATACAATTAGCAACATTGAAAAACATTGTTCTTTGCATTCTCACCACAACCAAAATCAGCCACAATCAAGGAAGAGCTGCGGCTCTTTAGCCATCGGATGATGATATTGACTGGTTGCGCTGGCCAATGTGACATTTGCTCTTGATAACCTGCATGATACTGAACAGAGAGTAAAACATAAATCTGTACTGGAACAGTTAAGAACTATCTAATTACTGCTAAAAATTGAGCTGCAAGGGAGGAAAAAATTTAATAGATACATATGCAGACGTTATATGTATGTATTTACGCATGTGGGTATGTATATACATATGTTTGTATGTATTTTCAAGTTTTTGGGTGTGGATCTACCTAAACCCAGATCCGACCTAATAAAACTTTGGGTCTAATTTTGGAAACCAAGCCTGTTCCAGTAGTGTATTAGGTTTACTTTTCATACACAAACCCTATGTTTGCGGTCAGTTTTGGATTGAGTTAGCAGGTTATTGGCCTCCATTGACACATCTACTTGCACATTGTCATCTATGAATTTGACAATTTACATGAGAAAATTATCACAGGCACAAACCAATGAATTATACAATATGTCATCTTCTCCCAATATTTGTTAATTTCTTATTTCAATCTACAAAGGCTACTAGCAGGTGCAGATGGGTTTCATCCTTAAATTGGTCATACAAAGCCAACATATTGATTATCTCCATCTCTATATGTGAAATCCACAAGACAGAATTGGCCATGATATTACTAAGAAATATTTTGAACTTACATTGTTGTTCACAGGTACAATAGGTCATACTATGTACAAGTCCAGTTCAACCCATCAAGCATATTAGTGTTACCATATGAACCAGCCAACTTAAAAGATAACTTCCACAAAAGCCTTGACTAATTTTTTTCTTTAATCCTTAACACTCCCCCTTTATAATAGCATGTGTATTTCATAGTCTGACAAACTTGACCAAATTACCAAGCTTTTTCATTTCTCAACTTCCTTTTTATTTTTTTGGATAAAAAGACAACTCTTTTTGGCTTAAATGGAACATGATATCTGACCAGCAACTTCTTTGATTTCGGAATGCGCATTGACCTACATATTATAACAGATTCTTCAAAACATACCTTAAAAAGGTGTCATAGTTTGAATCCCTGAAACAACCTCTTCACACCCTACAGTGATGGGAACCTGGTGCACCAGGCCGCCCTTTTAGAAGATGAGCCTTTGACACAATACTAAGGTTGCTCCATTCTAACTTGAAGGTCATGAGTTTGAATCACTGAAACCACCTCTCCACATGCAGGGGTGAGGCTGCATACTTCCGACGCTCCCCTGGCTCTGCAATGGAAGGAGCCTCATGCACTGGGCTGCCCTTTTTCTTAGATGGTCCTATCATATTGATCTTGCACTAATAGAATCTAAGCTCAAAACTTCAAATCCTCCAAGTGGAATCCATGTCAACTCTCTCTCTTTCTCTCACTCTGATGGTAAAAGGTATTAATTAAAAAAACCAGGTGGTATGTGAACTGGGGTTTATCCCAATGGTCACACCTCTCCAATCAACCAAAAGTTCTCAATTTGAGACTTGGGTGGTGCAGCCAAGTATTTGGGCTTGCAGCCAAGTATTTGGGCTTAGGAACTTTTAGTTCAGGTGGGTCTTCCCTATTTTTCTCTCTAAAAATAAAGACCCTGGTGGTATAATGGTGTGGTGTAAGAGGCAGTCATGGAGAAGAAGATTTACATTAAGATATGCTAAATAATAGACAACATGAATGATTATGAAAGATATTAACAAGACTAAGATGTGAAAAAGCTAGTAATGACAAATATACAATTGATGACACTTTCAGCATAACTGGGTTCAGGAACTAAAAATCTAGAGATGTCAAAAAGCTAGATGCACACAAAAACAAGGATAATAGAACTTTGGGGGGGGGAAGATAGGGAGATCAAAAAAAAAACAGAGAAATTTGTATTTCCAAAAATTATCAGGCAAAAGCTCTAATAGACAATTTGTTTAGAAGCACCACAACCAGTAAGTTGCTAGGTCCTTTTTTCAAAAATAAAATCTTAAGTAGACATAGCAGTGAAAACCATGTGCAACGATAAGGCATTATGGATGGATGAAAATAATGTTCCAGCTTTGGAATATCATAGAGTGAAATTAAATTGATTTTTTAACTAGCCACTTCCATGAGATTTGAAAATTGAGGAAAATTGATGGATAAGTTCTACCAATCCCATCATTGGAACAACGACATCCAACTTGAAATTGTTGACGACCTAAAAAGTGGTTTTGCAGAATGTATAGAAGCTCAAAAGTGTTGCCAGCACTAAAAAGATACCACTTAATGTTAGATGTATGTCCTATAAGCCAGATTAGCTGACACATGTACACATTCTAAAGATATAATTTTTATAATTAAAATTTTGAAATAAACAAAATTTGGGTTATTTTTCATTCATTTGTATTTAAATTGTGTCCATGAATCATCCGAGAAATTAACGGATGATGCCATATATTCTCAAGAGTTGAAAATTTAAGGCACGTATTATTGGTGGTGAATTCCTAAATGCTCCCGATCGATGGATCATCACAGAGACGATAACTGATCCGGATAGATTGGTGCACGGATTGCTTTTCTTTGTGGATAGACGGATCTCGAGTCGACAATGTGGGAACACTGGAGTGAAAGTGCAAGTACTTGATAGAGATCAAGGGTACTGAGTGTGACCAATATGAAAAATCATTGGGATAACCATCCACTCGTTAGTGACTTATTCAAAGTTGCAGTTATGTGGATAGTTCTGACCTACGGTGCCTTGGCTATTCATAGTGAGATTGCTATATTTTGACTGCACCAACACTCGGTTACCTAGTCATTCGGTACCTTACGGTGTATGTTGGCTATAATAGATCTATTGTAGGAATAAGGTGTACACCAAGATGGGATCCATTGACTTTGGTAGACAAGGACAGATCCTATGCAGTTCATGAGACCGAGTCCTAAGATCCATGGTTATGGTAGATGAATGATGGAAAAGAGTTTTCATAAGATTTCACATGGACTTAAATCGATTGAGTTTGGCATATGATGGACGAATGAGTTTTGACGAGTTATCCTTGACCTACATCTTGTCGGGACTCACGACAGAAGAACCGAACTACACGGCAACTGCATCTAGAGGTTCATTTTCAGTTCTGCTAGGTTGCTACTACATATTGTTAGGTGTTACTAGTGGATTATGGGACCAATGAAAATTATTTTGGTAATCAATAATTCTCAATTGGTTGAATTAGAAAGAGTTCCAATCCATTAAAAAAAATTTCAATGATATTATTGATGAAGATCACAATGTATCCCACTACCAAACAGAATTGAACCAATGGGATCACACACAAAAGAGATTCTTAACTAACCAGATGGTTGATCTACAATTATGAATCATAGCAGGATTTAATTATCAGTATGATTGATGATTAATCTAATGCAATTATTTCAATAGTCAAACTTACTAAGAGTTAGTAAATTGTAGAAAGATTAATTAGCAATTATATTGCTAATTAGCTCAATTTGATTGAGCTATTGAGCTGGAATCAAGTCTAATTGAATTGGATTCAATTTGGTTTGATTAGATCAAGCCTAATTGGATTATTAGATAATCCAATTGCAAGAGATCAATTCCTTATTTGATTAGGACTTGAGTGAACCTAATTTCTAATTGGATTAGGATTTAATTGGACTCTTATTTGGACTAAGTTTTTTCTTTAAATGGGTGCAACCAAATCCTATTAGATTAGGGATTTTGACTTGGTTTGATCTAAGGTTACGTTTGGTGCATTACCAAGCAGTGGTAATCTAGATTACCTGGTAATCTTGATTATCTGCAATATGGATAGATTGCTAGTAATGTTGATTAATATATTTGGTACATAGGTAATATTGCAGTAAAATTACTGAAAATCTTGATTGACATGTTTGGTATGAAAATCAGATTATGGCAATGTAACATCAAATTTTCAAAATACCCTCAAATCAAATTTATTAAAAATTACACCCCACGCACAAAATATAAATATATATAATATATCATAATATATTATATATAATATATTATATTCTAATATATATTTATATTTATAATATAATATTATTTATATAATAATATAAATTTATTATATTATTATATTATTATAAAAATATTATAATAATAATTTATTATATAATATAATATTATGTTATATTATTATTATAATATAATATAATATTATATTATGTTATAATATTATGATAATATTATATTACACTAAATTTATAATATAAATATAAATATTATGTATTATATATTATATTATTATAATATATTATTAAAATAACAATATTATAATAATATTATATAATACAATATTATGTTATAATAATATTATAATATAACATAATATTATATTATAATATTTTATAATAATAATATATTATATATATTATATTTATAATCTAAATAAATATATTATATATAATATATTATATTCTAATATATATTTATATTATATTATATTATATTATGTTATAATATTATAATAATATAATATTATATTATATTATATTTTTTATGAGGGTATTTTCGTCTAAACATGTCATTGTCAAATTACCAGATATTTAATAATCTGGATAGCCACCCCTCCACTTGATAATCCAGATTATCTCTCATGAGGTAATCTGGATTATCAACTTAAAAGGTATATCAAACATGATAATCTGCTGGGGCCCTTTTAAATTATCAGCAATCTGGATAGATTGCTGACTACCAAACACAACCTAAGCTCATGAAAAGTCCCAGTGTGATTGAGACTCTCCCTCTCTTCTTGCACCAACACCAAGCCCACGCCAATCCCTCTCTCATGCACCCTCTTCGGATTATTTGCGTGAAGAAAGGAGCCATGCCCACTCCCTTTTTCCATGAGAAAACTCACGCATAAAAGAGGAGGCGTCCAAGAGTTGGACACCTTCTCCTGAGCCTCATCCTTATCTTAAAATCCTTGCACGCCAAGATATAAGGGGATTATTTTTGAGCATGAGAGATCTGATTCTCACGTGGAAATTGGAGAATAAAAGGGTGGGCATGAGCTTTGTGCACGAGATACATCTTGGCATTGGGATGAGATCCTTTTTAAGCATGGGCTAAGGTTTAGGGAGAAAAGATGGGATCTTATTCTTCCTCCACTTCTTAGGCATTGGTTTCTCTCCTTGGCGTGAAAAACTAGAGAGGCATCTCTAGTGAGTGGGGTTTTGAGAAGAAAGAAAAAGAGAGAAGGGGTTCTCTAGTTTTCTTCCTTTTTCTTCCTCCTGTTCTTCATCTCTCAAAGAGTCTGAAAGATCTAAAGAAAGATCCAAATCAACCATTAAGGAAGCGGTCTCTACAAGAGAGCTAGCACCTCAGAGAGATCAAGAAGCCTTCGATTAGATCAAGTCCTCGAGTGGATATCCATAGAGAATAGATGTGCATGTGGCTCTGCAGGAATATCATCGGATTACCACGGCAATTGGATTGCGGTGAAAGGCTACCTGCACAAAGGTATTGATCCATCACTAATCTGAATTCAATTTTCAGAATCTTAATTTCTGCATGTGAACGTTCCTAGCATCCATAGATTAGATCTATATATGATGTGCAAAATAGATTAAAAAGGGTTTTAATCTAGATTAGAAATTTTTATTGCGATTTTTTGATTTCTGCATGCACATCTAGGGAGTCAGACTTCCTACACTTAATGCTCTTAAAGCAACCTAAAGAGCTACATGTCAAATTGACAGGCCAACACTACAGAAGCAAATCAGAGGCCAAGACATCTGCACCAAAGCTAACATTCTTCAAATGTGAGGGGAGCTGCCATACAGATAGCATGCAACTACCAGGGAAGTAGCAAATGCAGTTGGTGAGGAAGATGAACAGGAAGCTTGGACACATCAAGAGGGATGGAGAAGATTGAAAGAGTCTAGACTTGCCTTTTTCTCATAGAGGACTAGGCCACTTTAACTGATAACAAATGAGGATGTGTTGCAGCGGCAAGTGAGATTGCTAGAGCATGGCTATCCTAGCTTGCCAAGACTTCTTCACAAAATTGGGTCGTATGTTGTAGATTAAGGTGGCCTAACCATATTCTGTTTCTTGGATGGTAGCCAGTTCAATTTAATTCAGTCATAAGAAGTTGGTTGTGGCTGTTTCCAGGTTTATTGTTTGATTTCTTTTTCCTTGAATTTTATGTAAGTTATCAAACGAGTCTCACTCTTAGTACTTTTGATAAAATTGCAGCCCAAACTTCTCAAACTCATAATTTGAGATTCATAAATATTTTAGCTAGTTTTTACATGATTTTGTGCGCCACAATGAGAAGTACATACCAAAAGGGCCCAATTTGACCAAGTTATCATGGTTATAAAGTGCTAAATAAGAAGTGCCAAAACCGGACACTGAACATGAAATGAGATTTTTTTTTTTTAATTTTCTTTAGACTTAGTTTTGGTAAAAAGTTATAATATGTTTAGTTAAATCAGGGATAAAATTAAGTAAAGACCCTTAAATTTTTTTCTTTTGGCACAAGATCCTTGGTTTTAAAAAGGAGTCAATGTAACAGTAATGCAGAAAAGTGGCTGAATATTTGAATTTTGTTCTTCTACACTCTTTTCCCTATTTTCTTCAACCTGGGGCTGAACTATTGCCTTATCACTAAACTTTTAGAAAATATTAAGATAATGATATCTAAAATTTATTTTCAGACATTGGTTTTCCATGAGAGGTCCAAGTGAGGACTTTAGCACATCAGTTTGTTACAATAGATGAAAAATAGGAGGCACAGGCCTAGCATAACTTGGACAGAAGTGGTAGAAATGGATAAAAACGGGAAAGAGAGAACTGATATGCCAAAGTGGTGGCTTTTTTTTTTCTTCTGAATGGAGGAAGAAGAATTCATAGGTCAATAACAGCTACTTGAAATAAACTCAATTAAAGTTACAGTGATAGAATTGCAGAGTTTTCCAACATTTTAGGTTCAATAACTTACCATAGTCCGAAGTTAAATCAAATTTTATGTTATGATTACTAATAGATAGCATTCATGGTACAAACAATCATTTATGTCAGTTAAACAAACAGAAGATGTAGCTGAATAGTTGCACTCTCATTTTAAATCTTTTTTACCATTAGAGCAAATTTACACCAAACGGTAAAGAGCAAAGGCTGATTTCAGCTGATTTTTATAAAAATTAATCTTGCTATCACTGAAAGTATCCTATTCTAGAAAGAAAAAGCATTAAATAGAAAAAACACAACTTCTCTAAACAATTATTGAAACTATATTCTTTAAAGTTAATAAACAATAATTTATCTTTTTCATCAGAATTCAGGAGGTGCAGATGACTGCCTTTTGTATGTTAAAATTTTTAAAGTTACTCTAGTAGGTAATCTTAGAGATTCGAGATGCAAAGTGCTTATTAATCATCACCCCTATGATCATGACATCCATAACATGTATGTTCCATTTCTGAAATAATGCTAGTACATCAAAGTTGGAAAGGAAGATATTTGAAAAAAAAAAAGAATCTAATAACAATGGAAGCAAGGAAAAAAAATTTGGAGAAAATGTTTACCGCATCAAATAGTTGTGGATCATTCTTGAACAAGTTAAATGCCTCATTTCCACTGAGAAATAAAAGAAAAAGAATATTATAATGTCAAAGCCAATTATAGAAACCATACAACATATAAATTTTGAATATCATAAGTTCATAACAATATAATATTGAATAGGAGATAATTGACACATAGTACTTCCAAGTGTCAACCTTTCACTTAAGATTATTTTATGAAGCAACAACTACATTTGACAGAAAGTGCAGCAAAACCTAGGGTCTAATGCCAAACTTTGATGGTAAGACTAGGTTGGTAGCTATAAAGTTACAACTCTCAACCTAAAGACCAGAAAATTCTGCAACATAACTAAATTATGAATATAACAGTAATATCTGGACCGGTTATCCTAAGTTCTGAAAACCAATTAAACTGAAAAAAGGTTCATTTTTTCACTTGTTTTTCAAAATTGAAGATACATAATTGGGCCCCTAGTTTCATACTAAAATGCATATACTCCCTCAAAATATAAAACTTGAAATCTTTTGTCGTAGAAATTTCTAATTTCATGATTTTCCCTCCCCATATCTTATATTTTTCCATTACCGGACTTCCTTATTATCACAACCAAACACCTCATACAAACTTTCAACTCTCAAAATTTAAATACTTTAAATCATGAAGAGTATAGAATCAAGAATTGAAATTAAAAACTTCCAAATAAAAAGTTCTATCCTAATGCAGATTTAGTAAGAGAAGAAGGAAAATTAGCTAGAACACTTAAGCAATGCATGTATTAAAAATTAAATCAATCAATAACCATTTTAATATTTATTCCATGTGATGCATAAAAATACAACAATGATCCATAGATATTTAGTTATATTTTGCAAGTGATTTATGGGCATTACTGGCTTTAACCTAAAAACTGACTCCAAATAGTTCAAACAAGGATTGATGGTTTACAAAAGGAAAATCTATGCTGTATATATGGCATTTGTTCTAACACAATTATTTTAGTCCCTATCTAACTTAAATCTCTCCATAATAATGAAGTATCTGAACCATCTTTTATCTCTTTCTTTTTTTTCAATCTCTTTTTCTTTCTTTCCTTTTTTGCATCTAGAAGATGAAAAGTTGATGCTTGGATGGCATGTTTATCAGATGCAAAATCGACACTGACCTGCTTAAGGGGTAGGTCAACTGGTTGGACTAATTATAGATTAAAAATAAAAAAAAATAGAATACTCATAGAAAAATAGTTATCTGTTTTAGGCTATCTGAAAGATGAAAGAAGCCAATTCAATTAGAGCCCTATCACATCCTAAAGGAGAAAGCCCAACTAGTACATGGTCAAAATCAGCCACTGGTCATTAAAAACTCTTCAAACACTGACCCTAAGCAAACAAGATCTACCAATTGGAGATTTGGGGATTTAGAAATTCAGCAACATCAGCATCACAACAACTCCCATAACTCCCTAAACCTTCATTTTCTCCAGTTCTACTGGAGATGGTCAACAGCTTTCAGCTGCGAGTAGGCAGCAATGGCATTCTTGACAAACAATCCACAAGAACTTTATCAATTAGAATCAATCCTCTAGATATAACAAATTCTAATGCAACCAAAGATCCTTTCTTATAGCATCCTAACATTCTATCAAACTATGTGTTTGGATATCCTTGGGGTCAAAAAATGACTAGCAAACACAAGCATTACATAGGATGGCCATTAGCACAAAGGATGGATCTAACAACTTGAGTCTTAAAAGGAAAACATCATAGGAAGTATTTGTATACACAATACCTTATGCATAAAATTGCAATCAGCACCTAGAATTTAATATCTCATCAGTTTGTCTAAATATGGATAAATTTATCTTATTAGACTTCTTACTTCTAATTAATGTCCATCGCAGCAGTCTAGCATCTCCATAGTTTGTATAACAGACAACGCTACAGTTTGCCCAAAGTTGCAAGGATGGAGCAATAGAGAATAACCATATGCCATCACCCATAGAATGTATAAATGAGAATTCTGATACCTCTCATCACAAAGTTTGTTCAATAATAATAATCCCGTTAATGTTTAAAACAAGAAAGCATAATTTAATTGACTTCATTCAAGGAAAACTAAAGAAAACAGAGAAGAAAAGAAAAGGGCAGGTTACTTTGAGTTCCAGCATTTTATTCAAATAAAGCAATGACTTTGCACCTTTAACATCTTCTTTGTTAATGGGTCTTTGGATTATTTGAAAAAAGCTAACAAAATAATGAGAAGACACAGCTTTAGATTTTAGAAAATATATGAGTGAAAGGTTCTAATACAACATAACGATTTGCACCATGCATCCTAAAGCAATAAAATCTAGTACAATGATGACAAAAGTCTGCAAGAATTGTAGAAAGACATTCTTCCAGACATTTTGCTAAGAACTCAGAACTAAGATGACTTGCCACATATTATTAGTACTTTTATTGGGAACAGCCATAGTCAAGCGTACAGAAAAAGATTGGCCAACTGGGACATTAAAATGAGATATCATGCTATTTCTCTCTAACAGAAATAAGAGAACCTTCTTCCTTCGAATTACCCATTTCTCTTCCAATTTCCTTCGACCTTAGGCTAAGGATTTACCTTGAAAAGACATGGAGAAATTACATGCTGAAAAACCTCCAGAACTGAAATTTGTTTATCACATCTAAAATCTTAATCTAGATTTTTCTCAAAAATCAAATATTAGATGATCCAAGATTCCATAGCACCACCAGCATAGAATTTTGTTGCTTTGGCGTGTCTCATAATAACCAATATGTGTTATTGATTAAAACTACTCGAAAATATACTTCTCTACCATTCAAATCTGGTTTAAGATAATCAGTTGTTATTGTGTTAAAGAGATCTATCATTAGGTTAATTCCTGATTCTTCCGACACCTGATGTTAACTCGAGCATTTGCAAGGACAAACCTAATAAATTTCAACCAAGCAGAGCAGCAAGAAATAAGTGAACAAATGAGGGAAAAAATTGTGTACCTGCAAGTGTACAGTTTCTCATTTAGCATTCTGAAGTGGCCTCCAGATAACCTAACTCGCATCTGCAGATCAATCGAAAACATTATGAAAATGGAAGACATAATAACACCACCAACAGAGTAATGAAAAGGAAAAACTTTCAGGCCCACAGCGGGAACTTTTCACTATAAAATAAAATTTCTTTTAAACAAAGGTTTCTAAGTAAATACATTTCACGCAGTTGGACTGTACAAGATGGGTCAGAAACTTCATATCCATGATAAAACAGTGGAATGAAAGCAAATTGCTTAGACTGCAGAAAGAAGAATGCACTATGGTAGAAACATTTACAACACGGATTCACAAAAATGGCATCTAAACTAAATATCAAAGAAATAATGGCAACACCATCATGGCAAACTATAGCTGGATTCAGCTTATATTATGGCTGTTGCCTATTTTTCCTCTTTATCTAAACATTTTCAAACCATAGAGCAATCTTAGAGGGTTGTTTCCTAGTTTCTTAGCCTTAACCTGCAAACCAGCAAGGTTTCTATTCCAGCTAACCAACATTCTTGGCTACCATGGCATGCCCTCCGCTTACACAATGTTTCCTTCAACATCAATCAAGAGAGGGTTAAGCTCAGGTTAAAAGTAAGCCATTGAAAAACGTTTAATTCTGATGGATCATATTTTGGAACATAAGGCCAATCATAGATAAATGGGATCAGACTTTCAAGTTAGGGTTAGAGTAGGTTTCACCATTAGTTATTAGCAACTAGAGCATACTCTTCATCATATCAAACACCCTTAAATATGTCTCATCACTTTGATGCATTAATCTTCCTAAACACAACTATTTTAGTCCATCAATCCAAATAAATAACAATCCTAATTGGTTTTTCCCACTAAATCTACTATAAGTCCTGCTCATAAGCTCCCTTCTCTGCATCAATTTCTAAATCTAAACGCCCTTGCAATACCACATAGGGATTAAAAAAAAAAAAACACTGAGGCCAGACCACTTTCAGGCAAAGCTTTGGTTGAAGGTTTTCAATCCTTGAGCTGCTCCATATTTTACTCCAAAAATTTCGTAAGAAGCAAGAACAGAAGAATTTAATGCTTGTGAGGGATTTTTGTGACATACCTTCTCAAGGAAGCTGGGCCGGTTCGTGGAGTTGGGAGCGGCATCGATTCTTCTCCGCTTCGGATGCGGCGGCTGCGACGGGGTGGTAGATACCTTTATCTGCTCCTCCTCTTGGGCTTCGGAGTGGTGGTGGTGTTGCGACGCCTTCCTCCTTCGTTTCCCCCTCCTGGATTTGCGCTTCTTACCGGGAGCGTCCATGGCAGCCTGTCACGCAAAAGAAGAAACCCTCGCGAGGAGGACGCGGTGATGCTTGAGGTCTAGTTCGATCCAATCGATTCCGGATCGACGGGCCTAATGGGTTTTCAACAATGATTTAATATTATAACCCTAGTTCTTTTATGGCAGATGTCATAAAAAAATAATAATAATAATCTATTTTTTTTATTAATCAATTTATTTATATTTTTATATTTTTTAAAATTAAAAAAAATATTTTTTATAATTAGCATCTATCCATGAAATGAAAAATTTTTTTATCAATCTAGAAAATGGTTAAATCATTTTTCTATGAATGAGTAAAATAGGTATTTAATTTTATACCTAAAATATCTCATTTTTATTTTCTATATCTCCACCATTTAATGCTCAATAACTCAACCATCTACTTTTTTTTTCAAATCTAAAAACATAAGAGATACTATGAAAAATATGAATAAATTTTAACAACTTATTTAGAAAAGTAGTAACGTAAAAGAACATGAGTAATAAATTTCGAAATAACTTATCTATGCATAAAAAATATAGATAAATTAATTTTTTATCTAAATATTATCTAAAAAATATTTATTTAAAAAAATATAATTTTTTAGATAAATATTTTACCCATAGAAGGACGATCCCTTATATATTTTCCTTCTCATCTTGAAATTTCTATCCAACTTGATCCGAACCAACTAAACTTGATCCAATAAAGATGGCCCAACTCAATGTTAAAGAATGTTGTGAGATACAAATAAAATTTGAACTCAGGATTGGGTTGTATTGGATTAGTGCTGTGAGGTATAGAATTTTGGTTGGGGTTGGGGTTAGCCCTTCTAATACAAGTAAGATATGGTTGTATAATGGCAAAGTAATAGATGTTTTTTGAAATAAAAATCTACAAGCAAAATGCCACCATTCAAGAGGAGATAAAAAGAAATATAAAAATATAGAAAAAAATTTTAGATAACAAAATCAAGATTTAAATTGGTTATGATACATACAAAAGATATTATTATCTGGTTAAAGTAAAAAAGGCGGAGTCCAAAAAGTATTATACATAAGCGCTTTCTAGCAACACTAAGACAAGAAAGCAAGATATTGCTACGAAGTAGTAGAGCAATATAAATTTTTTTTGACAAAAATTTACAAACAAATATTCTTGAGATGGGGGGTGGGAGAAAAAGACTTAGGTACTAAACTATAGAAAATATAGCTTAGGTGACAAAAGATGACTCAAATTAATAATATATGAAAAATAAATTCCTACTAAACTAATATAGAAAAGCAAAAATAATAGAAAAATATCGATAAAGGTATTAACATATGATCATGTTAATTAGAATAACTGTCAACTCAACTTAAATTAGGGTTGTGTATTCCGTTAGTTTAGTTAAATAAGATTTACTATATGATTAGATATGATTGAAGTTGTGTGTTTCATTAATTGGCTTCGACTAAATAGGTTATATAAAGAAAGATTTGGTTAATGAGTACTAATAATCTGGTTATGTTAAATTGTGTTCGTGTATTTTGCTGTTTGGATTATATTTGAATTTTAGCAGAGGCTAGAGATTAAATTTACACTAGTCCATATGTGTGTATCATTTCTGGATTTAGTTTTTTTAGGCATAACTTGCCAAAACCATCAGACTTCACACTCATAAAAGAGGGTTGCAAGGAGGGAAATCATTTGGAGGATCCACTTGTTGGAATGGCTTGCAGCACCCAACGATGTGTGGACCTTGTTTCTTGTAATGAGCAACCTTAGCCCTTCTAGCCGCACAAAATAAAATAAAATAAAAAGAATATTGTGGTTGAACCACACCTGTTCAAAATTTTTCAATATTGGTAGAATTGGTAATCCAAGACAATTCTTCTCTTAATTAATCATATGGTGGCAATGTTATCAATAGGTTTTGAATCACAGAAATGCCACATGAGCAAGCTAGAGGGGTGCAAACTATTAGACCAAAATCTAACTGACAATTAATTTATGAGTATGAAGCCAAGCAAATCATCAAAAAATTGATGATTAAAAGAAACTGGGCATTCATCAAAAAATCAGCAATTTTACTAAAATATTATTTATTTTAAAATTATTTATCAAAATAATATTTCTTTAAAATTATTTACGGATGTGCTATTGAAACAAAGTCGCCCTTTAAAAGAGCGACTTATTTTGCTGACTAAGAGCGACTTACTTTGCTAGTCATCATCCACCTTTACTTAGTTAGCAGGCCCAAGTGAATCGCCCTTTGGTAGAGCGACTATGTGAGTCGCCTTTCTCTAGGGCACCTCTATTAGTCGCTCTTTCAAAGAGCGACTTAGTCGGGCCCCACTAAAAAAAATCCTCAAACACCCATCCATGCTCCCTCTCCCTCTTCGGAAAGAGCGACTTAGTCGGGTCCCACTAAAAAAAAAATTTCCAAACACCCATCCGTGCTCTCTCTCCCTCTCCGGTGCTTAAGGCTCCCTCCTCCATCCTCTCCGATGGTTAGATCTTCCTCCCCCTCTCTCTCCGACGTATGACACCATCTGCCCCTCCTCTCCGGCACGTGGCACCCCCTCCCCCCTCCCTCTTCAGTGCATTTTCCTATGCAAGACCCCACCATTCCCCTTTCGGGTATTCGGACCATACCTTCCCCTCCCTCTCCTTCTTGGTTTGGCACGTAACACCGCCTTCCTCTCGGGTCTCTACTCGAGAACTCTCCTCCCTCTCCCTTTCGAGCCTGCCCGCTTGCCCTTCCTATCGAGCCTCGCCCTATACACTGCCGCCCCTTCCTCCCTCTCCCTTTCAAGCTTGCCTTTCTTTCCGTCGAGCCCGCCCTGCGCACTGCCCCTCCCTCCCTCTCCCTATCGAGCCCCTTCCTGCGCACTATCGCCCCTCTCCATCCTGCCTTGTGCACTATCCCGATACGAGAACCCCCTGGTCCCTCCTCCTCTCGATGGTCCCTAGCATCCCTCCCTACTTCCTCTCTCGATCCCTCCCTTTTAACAGTTTTCAGTACGCTGTCCCACCCCCTCAGTCCTTATATTGGTTAGTATATGATTCCTTCTTCTCTATTATTATTTTATTTTTTATATTTTATTTATTTATATAATATTTTAAATATGGATGCAATATATATTACTTAGCTAGGTAGCAATTAGACTACTTAAAATTATTGTTTAAATTAGACTACTTATTTTTAAATTACTTAGCTAGGTGGCAATTATTGTTTAAATTAGGCTACTTATTTTTAAAGTTTGCATTGCATAGAACCGTAGACCCATCTTTTGATTAATATACATATTCTACCGCATCCGTACATTTATATATTTTTGTACGGATGGTAGAATTATGTACATTGATCAATTGATTGTCCAGTTTGGACAGTTTGAGAATTGTAATTAATTTTATGGGTAATCACAGTAATCAAATGATATGCAGAGAATTCGAGAGAAATTTTAAATAGTATTTTTCTTTAGTTCTCCTCACACATCTTCTGTCGTATGGGGAGAACTAAGAAAAATACTGTCAAAATATTTTTTGATCCCTATTACGTATCATTTGATTACTGTGATTACCCATAGAATTAATGTAATTCCTAAATGGGATAGGACTTAACTTTATCTATTAGTGTTTGGTAGGATACATTTATCATGCAAGTCATATTAAATGTTAAGTACTTATTCCAAGTAAACATATGTTCATATTTTTATGCAGCAAAATGGATCCAAGTCGTGTCATTTTTATCTTCTATTGACCTCAGTCGTGATGCTATTTTATGTTCTATTATTTTATATTCAATCACTTGTTTTTAAAAATTTTGCATTGCATAGAACTGTAGATTCATCTTTTGATTAATATACATATTCTACCACATTCGTATAATTATATATTTTTTATATAGATGGAAGAATTATGTACATTGATCAATTGATTGTCCAATTTGGATAGTTTAAAAATTATAATTAATTCTATGGATAATTACAGTAATCAAACAATATGCAGAGGATTCAAAAAAAATTTTGGATAGCATTTTTCTTTAGTTCTCCTCACACATTTTCAGTCGTGTGGAAAGAACTAAGAGAAAATGCTATCAAAATTTTTTTCAATCCATATCATTTGATTACTATGATTACTCACAGAATTAATGCAATTCCTGAATGGGATAGGACCTAACTTTATCTATTAGTGTTTGGTAGGATGCATTTATCATACAAGTCATGTTAAATGTTAAGTCGTATTCATATGTTTATGTAGTTACTTCTCATAAAAAATTCTAACAAAATAAATTCAAATCGTATCATTGTTATCTTTCATTGGGATGAAAGAATCAGTCATGACGCTCATGGTGCATGTTACGATGGTGGAAGGATCAGAATATCCATGGTAGATCATAATACAACATATCAAGAACTTATGCGAGTCTGCTATGCTATCACTGGATGGAACCCCAATAGCTGTGGAGTTTCTCTAGTCTATAGACTTTCGATTAATAATGCTCTACAGTATATGGATGTACCTATTGTAAATGATCAGAACACAGACTACATCTTGGACATTCCATCACATAATTTTTTTCAAGTGGTTGAAATTTATACTGAGCCAGCAGCAGCAAAAATTTTGGATGGCGGTGAACAATATATGAATGTGTCTCAGGCTATATCTGCCCCACTTGCACAGTCGGGGATGGGATCCGGTCCTACTCATGTATCAGCTATCGTGGAGCATTTGAAGTGTGAATCTTATAATACTTCATCAGTTAATCGGCCACATGTATTTGGTGATATGGGGGTCGGTCCTATTCATGTGTCAGCTACAATGGAGCATGTGGAGTGTGAATCTTACAATGCTTCACCAGTTAATCGACCACATGAATTTGATGATGTAGAGACCGATCCTAGTCATGTGTCAACTACCATAGAGCATGTGGAGCATGAATATTACAATGCTTCATCAGTTAATCGACCACATGCAACACATGCCGAACTTGGAGAATTGGGAACCACAATCGATGATTTTGTCATTTTATTTGAAAATGAAGCCGCTGTTAGTTATGATCCTAATCCTACAAATGATGAAATTGAGGATGATGATGCAGAGTTTGATGGCAGTGATAGTGAAAAATCTAGTACAGAAGAGGATGTCCCACCACATGAGGCACCTCTTATTTATGAATTTGGACTAGTTGATGCATCCTACGATGATGAGGCTACATCTCATGGAGCATTGTCCGAACATCCTTTCTTTGGTAGGAATGAGGAGTTAAGAAAGAGAATGATATTCAGATCAAAGGAGAAAGTTCAACGTGCCGTGAAACAATATGCCATTTGCACCCACCATCCATTTAAAGTCGTCGAGTTAGATAGAATTAAATGGAGCATCGTCTATAAATAGTCTGAGAGTTGCAGATGGCATCTTCGGATATATTATCAAATCAAGATACAATGATGGAAGATTACGGTATATAAAGGATCACACACATGCTTGAATGCAAATATAATGCAAGATCATCCATAGCCTGATGCATGCATGATAGCCCATATCATTAAAGGACCAGTGAGGGTAGAGATATCTATATCCTATCAGCCTGTCAGGCTTATATATGTACGTGATATATGGCAATGCGAGGCATCTTACAAAAAAACATGGATAGCTAAACAACTTATTATTGGTGAGCTGTTTGAAGATTGGTTTGAGTCTTATAACACATTAAGTCCTTGGCTAGCTGCAGTTTGTCGTCCCAATGAGGAGATCGTGGTAGATTTTGATAAATTTTTTTCAACGGATCCAAATATCGAAATGTTTCATCGAGTTTTTTTGGCATTTAGACCATGCATTCAAGGCTTTTAGTTCTGTCGTCCACTGATTAGTATTGACGCAACGCATATGTATAAACGATGTAAGGGTACACTGATGATAGCTGTGAGAAGGGATGTAAATGGGAGTATATATCCTCTGGCATTTGCCAATTGTGAAGGCGAGAACCATAGTAGCTGGTCATGGTTTTTATGGTGTTTGCACTATTATGTGGCACGTGATAGAATGAAGATCGGTATAGTCTCGGATCGGCATAAGAGAATATTCTTGAAAGTTCGATCGCAGCATGCAACACATTGAGAAAACATGGCCTAATTGCTTTCAGTACCTTCAAAGAAGTCCACTTGATGATCTGAGTAAATGGTCGCTAGCACATGACATGGATGGTCGCAGGTATGGGATGATGAATACCAATCTATCCAAAAGCTTCAATAAGGTATTAAAGGGGGTGGGCTCATTATCAGTTACCGTACTTGTCCATCTTTCCTTTGAGTGCTTATCAAAGTGATTTAATGTGTAACGTGCAATAGCAACACGAAGGAGAGATGATGATAGGATGTTCACTGATAAAATTGCACGTAAGCTAAATGGACGCCAGCTAAAGTCTAGAGACCATGGTGTGATTAAGTATTATAATCAATTAGATTTGTATGAGATTTAGTTGAGATGTAGACATTATAGCCCCAATGAACCTGATTATACACAGACAGTCTACTTAGGGGTGGGCACATGCACATGTCGGAAATGGTAGTTACTATATTACCCGTGCTCTCATTTGTTTGCTGTATGTGCTAGTGAGAATCTGGATTGAAAATAATTTATTGATGATTGTTATACCATCGATTTTTCAGTAAATCATTTTATGTTCTTTAAAGCCCTTAGAGAGAACCTGTTCACAGGGTAACAAATACAAGTCACATTAATTTAGCCTAAAAATTATAAAAAGAAAAAATATGCGTACCATGTGTGTAGCCAAAAATTTGCATCCAACTACATTCATTCAACTTTAAGAAAGACCAATAAATTTAATCTTCTTTCTAAAAACTATAAAAAGTAAAAGTATCCGTATCATGTATCTGGTCAAACATTTGCATCCAGCTGCATCCATTTAACTTTAAGTAAGACTGATAAAGTCTTCTTTCTAAAAATTGTTGGAGATCTTTGCCTAAATGTGGCTTATGCGAGCCACTCGTCCCCAGAGGCATTTGAGTTGTTGGCAATTGCTTTTAAGAACTCAGCACTATGAGAGTCCTAGGTTTGCTTGGAGTGGTTTGCTGTTGGGACTATTCTAAGCTCTTGTATTTTAATAGGGATATGAATGGATCTGAATAGCTTGAATCGGATTTAAGCTTCACTTAGAATGAGGTTGAATCAAGCTCCACTGGAGTGTAATTGGATCAAATTAGTATGTACTTTTCGGGCTTAAGAGTACTTTCAAGCAAACTCTAAAAACAACCCATGCGGCTTGATGAAACTGGAAATTGATGAAGTATATCATATTATAGGTTAGCATATAATTGATTGTTGGATCTAATTTGATGGTCAAATGATCCATCAACCACTATCATATATTTCAGATAGCTTTACTCTCTCAAGGCACACGTATTTTGGATTGTTTATTCTTTCAAGACATCATGGTTGCCCAAATGCATATTTAAAAAATCATAAGTACATCCTTGAATCTCTATACTCTGACCATCCTTAAACTATTCTATATTAAAAATTGAAAAAGTAAGTTTTTCATACTCTGACCATCCTTCAAGGGCGTGCCAGAACCATATCAAAGTTGTTCTTTGAAAGGACGACTTATAGAGTCGTCCTTCTAAAGGACGACTTATAGAGTCGTCCTACCATAGGGTGATTTATAGAAGTGCCCTATGATAGGATGACTGTGTAGTTGGCAAACAACTTTCATTGGGCAATATATGTTTTGGCTGAGTTAACACAGTAAGTCATCCTTTAGAAAGGCGACTTTGAATCGAACAGTACTCTGGTAAATACTTTGAAAGAGGCATTATTTTTGTAAATTATTTTAAAAAAAATATTAATTTGATAAAATTGCCTCAAAAAATCATACAATAAATGTACATATCAAAAGCAATGATTATATACCCAAAGCAATGGCAGCACATCAATCTATTAAAAGTCCATTTGCTATGTTACATGTATTACACATACTCTTCCAATTTAGTCCTAGTTTAGCATGCTGCAATCAATGGACCAAACTTTCTACATTATGAAATCATGAAGTAGGCCAGAACACTTCTCTAGAGGAGAGCAAATAGCTCCAAACACTGTCTCCATGCTCGAGATCTAATGTCAGCATCTACATACTCTACATATCATGTGAGCTCAAGCTCCATGCACAGCTAGTTTGGCAAGAGGGCCAACGGCAAGGGAGTTGATGCAGGTGCAAGGCTCGAGCTTGGATGAATCTGAGCGCTTATCATCGAAGTTGTTGTAGCGGTCAGGACCACCAACTATTGCACCGGTGAGCTCATTAGGATTAGGCTGGTCCTTTTGATACCAATTTGCAAAGCTCATGACACAATCAACTTGTGTGTCACTAGGGAGCACCAGCACCGATGCACCATGGTGGTGGGGCTGCATTGGTGGGTTGGTGCCAAATCCAACCATGTAAAACCTTCCCCTAGGGTTGCTATCCAAGATATAGTCCATCTGCCACAAATCCAAGTTTAGAAGCTTAGAACATGATGCTATCTCATGAAGACAGATTATATATGCAATGCAATGTTTTCCATATAAATTTTATCTATAAAAGAAGTCTGCTTTTTATCTTTTTGTAGATATTTTTTTATTTTCTTAATGCATGAGTTCTGTCGAGTTTTGAGGATGAGAAATATGAGATTGTAACTTATACGTGTCTTGTCTTGTTGTTTATTTATTCATTTTGATATATGGTCATAAATTTTGAAAAAAAAAATCATATATTATTTGGGATAACTATTAGTTCTCTATAATTTATTTTTAAAATATGGGTTGCATAAAGTAAAGAAAAATTGTGAACATTTTATACAATATTGAAACAAAATAAGAAGTGCAATGGTTCAGATTGGGAACTTCTCCCTTGTTCTATATAGTATTTTTTTTTTCAACAATTTTTAAACATTACTAGAAGTCTAGAATCAAATACTTTAGTGCGATATATATGTTGTGCAACAAAAAATATTGAAAAAATAATAGATATTAATTTTATATACTAGAGAAAAAGAAAATGCTAGCACACTAAAGTTTAATAAATCTTAAAACTAAGCATGAATTTTTGTTAAAAGAAATATCTCAAATCCGATCCACAAGGAGTCCACAGTGAAGACCACAGCAAAAAGAAGTCCAGAAAGATACCCAAGGCCTGGAAAAAGTCTTGGGCCAGCTCGTAGGTGCTGGGTTCGTAAGCTAAGCGTAGCCCAGGCATGCATAGGCCAAGCGTGCACTGCCCAGGTCGGCGCATAGCCCAGGTGCTTGCACGGCTCCACGTGCGAGCGCACATGCAACCCATGAGTGAACGTGGCCCAGACCACATGGTGCACGATGGTCTATGGGCCATGTCAGACTCCACACGGTCCATGCCCAGGCACATGGACCGTTAGTGGCTTACGAGCTATTTCACGTGGCATATATGGGAGAAACGCTGGGCGGGCGCCCGTGGCACGCGGTGGCTGGTCGAGTTAACCATGAATCTGGTCCACACATGGTGCACAGTGCAAAACACATGATTGGACATATCTGATGGCTTGTGGTCAAGATCTAATGGACATGGAGATGATTTGAATTGTAGTTGAGTTCGATCTTCGTTCTTGATCCAAATTAGGCCGTGCCTGAGGCCTTTAAAAGGCCCTATGGAGCCTGTGGACAAAGGTATGTGGTAGCCAAAGATCTGAGCAATCGATAGAGAGTGTGGATCAGAGGGCTAATCTGCAGCAGCAGATCCTGAATAGGCACCAGCAGAGAGCAGAAGCAAGAGGCTTCAGGTAGATTGTCAGGCAGTGGACAACAATAATTTCAGAAAGTCTCCTAGAGAGAGAGCTTTATAAGAAAGTGCTTCTTATTAAGAGAAAGAAATTGGTGTGTGAGGATTGAGGGTATGATCTTCTCTTATAAATTCTTTTTTCTCATAGTAAAGCTTTACATGCCGTATGGAGGAAAGTCTTAGCTTAATCCACGTATTTGATTGCCTTATTTTTATTTTTTCTTTCTTTCTACCATAACAAGTAGTACCAAATCCCCAACAACTTTTAGGTATAACCTTTTCTTAAATAATACCAATAAAATTTTCAGTACTTATATAAGACCCCAAACAAATTTTATCATTCTAACTCCAAGTGTTTTTTCTTAGAACAATTCTTCTCAATACAATTTTTTTGTTTTGCTTATATAGTTATATTCTTATAAACTTATGTTTTACTTATTACCATGTACTCAATAAAATAACCTTGATAATCTTATGAGTATTTGAAACATCTCCGAAATTAATTATTAACAATTTGACAATAATGAAAAAAATCTAATACACAAGCTACACAGCAGGCATGAGAGAGAGAGAGAGAGAGAGAGAGAGAGAGCACCTGCTGCTTAGCAAATGGAACACCTTTTTTCCACATGAAACTGTTTGGCGATTCTTTGTGAGAATGTCAGCATAAATACCAAACAAAAACGCGACGCCTGTGACATATTGTGCGTTTGCTCCATCACGGAGATGAATCAAACCCCCTAAAGTGAAATTTGGATGCATAAAAACACATATTAATACGTATATTAATGCAAGAAAAAAAGGTGATATGAGTTTAAGTCTGTTGGAATTGTGATGTTTTGCTAACCTTATTTGTTTTCTACAATGTAGTTTTAAGTCTCTTGTTCTTCCATTTTTGACTATCATACAAGAATTAATCTATAACAAGTCAAATTCCTATATAGCTTGAAGTTGACTTCATGAGACTTCTATAAAAAGATTAAACAAACCTGGAGAAATGTACACTTGGTGGAGTGGACTCTCTGGGAGGACTGCACAAACGAAGTTGTCAGCCTGAGTTTTGTAGTTTTGGAGGCCATTTTCCCCAGTGAGATTTAACTGCAAGGAATACATTTATCATATACACTATCATGTTTTGGAGAACCATCTTTCTTAGTGCCTAAGTAGTCTTGTAATTACTATTTTATATGATCCAATCTGGCCCTTTTCAATGATCTTTTCAATCACTGAAACCTTTTTTTTAAAAATTTTTTAAAAAGAGAATTCTGGTTTGGGATTCTCACGTCTGAGAGAAGAACTTGTGCACCAGCATACTTTATATCCCAGCTAAATTCAGCCACACTAGCAGTAATGGCTTCTTCAGTGATATATTTCAAGTAATGATCCAATTTTGTAGCCATGCATAGCCATGAAGCAGCCCACAGCAACTCATCCTGCACAAAACATGAAGAAGAATGAATTGCATACATCAAACCATATATCTCCATCATTATTGGTTCTCTTTTGATAAATGCCCATGTTGCACAAAACTTGAGAAGAGAGAGAGAGAGAGAGAGTTACATTATAACCAGAAACGGAGCAGTAGAATGGGCATTCCCCATCATAAGTTCCTTTATGGTTCTTCGCAAATTCAAAGAGCTGTTTGAAAATGAATACAAAGAAAAGAAATTGATTAGATTAGTGTATATGACTGCATTTGGCAAAATAGCTAAGATAATTAACAAAAAGTTCTTCAAATCTCTATCCAACTTTGTCTTAGTAGACCCCATAAAAAGGTGCTTCTACTTTTATTTCATTTAACCAAGCAATATAGCTCTTTTTGATAGTTGAAAATAACAATTACAATAATATATTTTTGCGTACTTTTCCATATCACTTTCTTAATGAGATGAAGGGATAGACCATTTTCTTTATCAAACATAGTTTAATGTTTGTATATCTTTTTCATCTCTGATTTTCCTTTTTTTCACCAGAAAAGTAATGCAATACTATTAAAAAAAAATAATAATAATAACTGAATGTTAAGTATGCTAACTGATCAATTGACGCCAGATGTTTAAATTGATAGGAAATGGGACAAAATTATATTAGGCTTTACACTCCCTCTCCTCATGTGAAAACCAGACCATACATGCATTTGCAATGACCATATTGACCAAACAAGTCAAGATAAAATGTAGTTTAATTAAATAAAGCAACTTAAGCTCTGATAGCGTGTTGACTAACCAATTAGCCCTAAAGGCTTAAGCTGATAAGGAATGGATCATCAATATATCTCAGGCTTAAAGTTTCCTAATTATATCAATAAAAAATTTCAAGCTTTTATTGAATCAACAGCCTATATGTAAATTATGTATATTCTTTCCACAAATAATGATAATATTGAAACTAGTATGTTAATAGATTAGCTTGACAAATGCTACATTAATCCATCATTGCACTTGAATTGAATTAACTTAGTTGAAGCTATTACTAGCAATCCAATTGAATAGATTGCTGCCTAACTTATGAAATTCACAAATGGCAATCAAACGAACTATAAATGGACTAGCATCCTCACCTCAGCTTAGCTTTATTAAGGAGACTACTAGCATACTTGGGGTCATTGTCCTTAAATACAATGGAAGAAGCAGCCATGGCAGCAGCTATCTCTGCTGCAATCTCTGTCCCTGGCTGACTCTCATCAATCTTGTAGAGGGTTCTTGGTGTCTTCATGTTCTCAGGTCGCACCCAACACTGATGATCCCCCACCTTCATGTGATAAATACAAATTGTCAAGCTTAATATATAGAAATGTTCACAAAAGGTATATATGCATAAAAACATCATCAATTCATAAAACTTGATGAATTTTTTGGGATACAATCAGGTATTGGGTATGTAATATTTTGAATGCCAATTTGGTTTGTGACTAAAATGTAATTTCATGATATTGATACCTGTTGGGGATAAATCCCGCTCCTGCCGAAGCCCGGCCCAACGCTCAGCCCAATGTAACCAGTAGCCGCTGAAGAGCTTCAGTGCCAGGCGCCAGGTCGAACTCTCCTGCACCAAGGTCCGGGCCGAACTGCCTAGAGGCCGAATCAGCGAACCCTGGCCGAACTCCTTCGGACTCCCCACGGCCGAACCGCCTAGAGGCCGAACTCCCCTGCACCAAGGTCTCGGCCGAACTGCTTAGAGGCCGAACCCCCCTGCACCAAGGTCCGGGCCGAACTGCCTAGAGGGCGAACTCCCACCGCCAGCCAAACTTCCTGACGGCCGAACTCCTTCGGACCGACCCCAGGCGAGCCCGTGCAGCCGAACTCCTTCGGACTGCCCACAGCCGAACTCCTTCGGACTGACCCCACGGCCGAACTCTACAGATGGCCGACCCTTCAGCCAGACGAACTCCCCCAGCTTCCCCCTCGGCCGAACTCTGTTACAAGTCCGAACTCCATTGGACGAACTGTCGCCTGCAGCAAGACCGGACGGCGCCTTCCTCTCCGTACCGGACTCCATGCGGCCCACGACTCGCCGGTATGGCTCCCACGATCTACCGGACGACGCCTTCTTCTCCGTACCAAACTCCATGCTGCCCGACGACTCTCTGCCAGACGGCACAGCCGTCACCATCAACTAAGCTCCGCTATAAAAGGACCCCTCCCGGCATACTAAGGCTAAGCTCTCTGAACTCTCGACTCTCTAAGCTCTCCTCCACATCTCTAAGCTCCGGAACTCATTCCGAGCACTCCATTACTGTTGGTCGGAAACTAACTTGACCGTCGGAGGGTCCTGCCGGAGCCACCACCCCACCGGTTCCGGACGGGACTTCGTTTTGCAGGTCCCCGACGGCTTCCAGCGGCCTCGATAAGGGCGACCTCCGACGGCGACGGATTTCTGCACCAACAGATTGGCGCCGTCTGTGGGAACGAGGGACTGAACCTTCGAGGTTCCCTTGTTCTTAAAGGAGTGCTCGGCGACGATTTTCCGCCCCTGCTCCGGATCTCTCTTCTCCCTCTCCAGAATTCCTTCTCTGGAAAGAGGAAATGCCCCCTAGAAGGGCTTCGACGCGGCGCTCGACGGCTTCCGCGGCTCGATCCCCTCCGAGTCCGTCTGTCCCTGCTCCGGCCCCGGTGACTCAGCCCCCGCCGATAACCGCAGTGGATACGGAGCAGTTCAACCAGCTCATCCAGCACGTTCGCGGTCTCACGGAGGCGGTACAGGCGGTGCTGCACCGACAAGTCCCAGTGCCAGCCCGACCGGCGTGGGACTCTCCGAAGTCGGATGATCCAGTCCAAGAGCGACCGGCTTGGGCAGCCCGACCTCCGATACCCGGATTGGAGAGGCGGAGGAGGAAGAGCCCTTGTTCGGATCATGGATCGACCAAGGGTGAAGCCTCGCGCCCATCTCACCAGAAAGCCTTGGAGATCAGAGACCGGGAGGACCTGCTGGGCCAAAGGCTCTCAGAAATGAACCGGCGAATTGAAGAACTTCGTCCCCCCTCGCGTGGTGATGACGTTTGTGCAGACCCTCCTTTCTCGCAGAAAATCATGCAAGAACCTGTCCCACCGACCTTCGAGCTCCCTCAACTGGAAAGCTACGATGGAACTTCTGATCCGGTTGATCACCTGGGGGCCTTCCGGGCCATGATGCTGCTTCACTGTGCTTCAGATGCCGTGCTGTGCCGAGCCTTCCCGTCTACCTTAAAGGGAGCAGCGAGGAACTGGTACTCGGCGTTGAAGCCCAACACGATCTTCTCTTTCGACCAGATGAGCAGTCGGTTCGCGGCCCACTTCATCAGCAGCCGACGACCGAGCCGAGGTTCAGATTCCCTGATGAGCGTCAAGCAGAAGCAAGGGGAATCCATCCGGACTTACGTCACTCGATTCAACGCCGCGGCATTGGAAGTCCGGGACCTGGACCAGTCTGTCGCGATGGCCGCACTTAAGGGCGGCCTTCAGAAAAATAGCTTGCTGTTCTCTCTGGAAAAAAGGTATCCCAGGGACTTCGCCGACCTGCTGGCTCGAGCCGAGAGATATGCCCGTGCGGAAGAAGCCTTCAAATTGAAAGATGAGGAGCTCATCAGAAAGGACCGGCCGGCGGACGAGGAAGAGCTGGGTGAAGCTCGGCTGCACTCGCAGACCCCCTACGAAAGCAGGCGGGCCCGAACTCTTCGAACTCGCCCTGATAAGGAGGCGCGAAGGAGTCCACTTCCCGGAAGGTTCCGCCGCTATGCCCCCCTCAACGCTCCTCGAACCCAGATTCTCACCGAAGTAAAACACCAGCTGCCAAGACCGGAAGGATTACGATCTCCCCCAAACAAGCGCGATCGAAATAAGTACTGCCTCTACCATCACGACCACGGCCACGACACGGAGGGATGCATCCAGCTCCGAGACGAAATTGAGGAGCTCGTCAGAACGGGTCGGCTGGGTAAATTCCTCCGGTACCGGCCTGAAGCAGAAAAAGATCGGCTAAGGGCGCTGCCGTAGCCAGACTACAAGAAGGTCGGCCACCTTACGGCGTCATTCACATGGCCCCTGGAAAGATCTCGGTGCATCAGCGATTCGCCATCTCCCAGCAACAAGAGCTTGCACCAAATTGAGGAGTTCAGCATGAGGAAGGTCGTCCACCCCGAAACTTATTGCCGAAGAAATGCGGAGGAATCAGCCTTAGGGAGGAGCCCGATCGCCCCTAAGAGAGAAACGGAGAGCAGAAGTTCCCCCGCTGAAGCGGAATGAAGTTCGGTGCGAGGAAGGCCGAACCCACCTATGAGCCCGTCAGCGAGGAAGCTCCGACAAAGAAGTATGAAGTCCTCCCGCGGAAGCTACCGCGGGAAAGTGGAACGAAGTTCGGCGCAAGTAAGGCCGAACTCACGCTCCAGAATGTCCCCCAAAGGAACCGCCTACAAAGTGTTCACTGGAGGCGGAATGAAGTTCGGGCAAGAAAAGCCGGGCTCACCCCAAAGCTTGGCATCAAGGTAAAATGAAGCTCGGTGGAAAGCCGAACTCCTCAACTCAACCTCCAAAATCAAGTTCAGCGCCGGCAAGGACGGAACGAAGCCCCCCTCCCAGAAGGTTCCGCAACTACGACCCGCTCCTCTAACTCGAATTCTCGGCAAAGTTAAGAGCCAACCGCCAAGACCTGAAGGACTACGGCCTCTCCAAACATGCGTGATCAAGGAAAAGATCGGCTATAGGCACTGCCGTAACCGGAAAAGACAAGAAGGTTGGCCGTCCCGCGGCGTCATCAACGCCACCCCGGGGAGGAGCTAGGAGCTAGCCACATCGGCGATTGTCATCCCCAGCGACAAAGTCAAGAGAAGCATGGTCCAAATTATGAAGGCCGGCATGAGATAGAGGAGGTCGTCTGGACTGGACTTGCTGCTCGAGGGAGCTCCGAGGAACAACGCCCCGTCGACCCCTCAAACGAGAGCGCGCTGTCCACGATTTCCCTTCGGTAAAATTCTCTCCTCTGCATAATATTATTTCTGGATGCGAAAACTATGCGATGACAGGAGAGCAGCAGTCAATAATCGCCGCGTTAGGAATAGGAGGAGAACCTCGTCCTAACGCGAGCAACAAGCTCGGCCGCAGGAGATAAGATCTCCCCCGAGCGCGCACCTCGGCCGCAGGAGATAAGATCTCCCCCGAGAGAAGCTCGGCCGCAGGAGATAAGATCTCCCCCGAGCGCGCACATCAACCTCGGCTAGAGATAAGATCTCTCCCGAGCGACCGTTGACAACCTCGGCTAGAGATAAGATCTCTCCCGAGCGACCGTGAACAACCTCGGTTAGGAACAGGAGGAGAACCTCGTCCTAACACGAGCACCAACCTCGGCCGCAGGAGATAAGATCTCCCCCGAGGGAAGCTCGGCTGTAGGAGATAAGATCTCCCCCGAGCGCGCACTTCACTTGGCTGCAGGAGATAAGATCTCCCCCGAGCGCGCACTTCAACCTCGGCTAGAGATAAGATCTCTCCCGAGCGACCGCGACAACCTCGGCTAGAGATAAGATCTCTCCCGAGCGACCGGAACAACCTCGGTTAGGAACAGGAGGAGAACCTCGTCCTAACACGAGCACCAACCTCGGCCGCAGGAGATAAGATCTCCCCCGAGGGAAGCTCGGCTGCAGGAGATAAGATCTCCCCCGAGCGCGCACTTCACCTCGGCTGCAGGAGATAAGATCTCCCCCGAGGGAAGCTCGGCCGCAGGAGATAAGATCTCCCCCGAGCGCGCACTTCAACCTCGGCTAGAGATAAGATCTCTCCCGAGCGACCGTTGACAACCTCGGCTAGAGATAAGATCTCTCCCGAGCGACCGGAACAACCTCGGTTAGGAACAGGAGGAGAACCTCGTCCTAACACGAGCACCAACCTCGGCTAGAGATAAGATCTCTCCCGAGCGACCGTTGACAACCTCGGCTAGAGATAAGATCTCTCCCGAGCGACCGTGAACAACCTCGGTTAGGAACAGGAGGAGAACCTCGTCCTAACACGAGCACCAACCTCGGCTAGAGATAAGATCTCTCCCGAGCGACCGTTGACAACCTCGGCTAGAGATAAGATCTCTCCCGAGCGACCGGAACAACCTCGGTTAGGAACAGGAGGAGAACCTCGTCCTAACACGAGCACCAACCTCGGCTAGAGATAAGATCTCTCCCGAGCGACCGTTGACAACCTCGGCTAGAGATAAGATCTCTCCCGAGCGACCGTGAACAACCTCGGTTAGGAACAGGAGGAGAACCTCGTCCTAACACGAGCACCAACCTCGGCTAGAGATAAGATCTCTCCCGAGCGACCGTTGACAACCTCGGCTAGAGATAAGATCTCTCCCGAGCGACCGTGAACAACCTCGGTTAGGAACAGGAGGAGAACCTCGTCCTAACACGAGCACCAACCTCGGCTAGAGATAAGATCTCTCCCGAGCGACCGTTGACAACCTCGGCTAGAGATAAGATCTCTCCCGAGCGACCGTGAACAACCTCGGTTAGGAACAGGAGGAGAACCTCGTCCTAACACGAGCACCAACCTCGGCTAGAGATAAGATCTCTCCCGAGCGACCGTCGAACAACCTCGGCTAGAGATAAGATCTCTCCCGAGCGACCGTGGACAACCTCGGCTAGAGATAAGATCTCTCCCGAGCGACCGTCGACAACCTCGGCTAGAGATAAGATCTCTCCCGAGCAGCCTCGGTTTGGAACAGGAGGAGAACCTCATCCTAACACAAGCACCAACCTCGACCGCAGGAGATAAGATCTCCCCCGAGGGAAGCTCGGCTGCAGGAGATAAGATCTCCCCCGAGCGCGCACTTCACTTGGACTGCAGGAGATAAGATCTTCCCCGAGCGCGCACTTCAACCTCGGCTAGAGATAAGATCTCTCCCGAGCGACCGTCGACAACCTCGGTTAGAGATAAGATCTCTCCCGAGCGACCGGAACAGCCTCGATTAGGAACAGGAGGAGAACCTCGTCCTAACACAAGCACCAACCTCGGCCGCAGGAGATAAGATCTCCCCCGAGGGAAGCTCGGCTGCAGGAGATAAGATCTCCCCCGAGCGCGCGCTTCACTTCGGCTGCAGGAGATAAGATCTCCCCCGAGGGAAGCTCGGCCGTAGGAGATAAGATCTCCTCCGAGCGCGCATTTCAACCTCGGCTGCAGGAGATAAGATCTCCCCCGAGGGAAGCTCGGCCGTAGGAGATAAGATCTCCCCCGAGCGCGCATTTCAACCTCGGCTGCAAGATAGGAGGTCTCCCTCGAGTCAACTTCAACTGATGAGGATAATGTCGCCCCCGAGGAGCTCGAATCCGACCTCGACCGAAGGAGGCGAGATTTACTTCGGCTTCAACATCAGCTTCATCGACTTTAGCTGGAAACGAGTTCCATTTCAACTCCAAACATCGACTGGAGATGAGGTCTCCCCCGAGCTTCAGCTGCAACAAATGCGGAGCCTGGAAGAAGACTTCGGCAGTCGCCTGTTTTGGTACTCCCTTCCTTCAATTTTTGAACTCGGGAGTGGGGAGGCTACTGTTGGGGATAAATTCCGCTCCTGCCGAAGCCCGGCCCAACGCTCAGCCCAATGTAACCAGTAGCCGCTGAAGAGCTTCAGTGCCAGGCGCCAGGTCGAACTCCCCTGCACCAGGTCCGGGCCGAACTGCCTAGAGGCCGCAGCGAACCCTGGCCGAACTCCTTCGGACTCCCCACGGCCGAACTGCTTAGAGGCCGAACTCCCCTGCACCAAGGTCTCGGCCGAACTGCTTAGAGGCCGAACCCCCCTGCACCAAGGTCCGGGCCGAACTGCCTAGAGGGCGAACTCCCACCGCCAGCCAAACTTCCCTGACGGCCGAACTCCTTCGGACCGACCCCAGGCGAGCCCATGCAGCCGAACTCCTTCGGACTTGCCCACAGCCGAACTCCTTCGGACTGACCCCACGGCCGAACTCTACAGATGGCCGACCCTTCAGCCAGACGAACTCCCCCAGCTTCCCCCTCGGCCGAACTCTGTTACAAGTCCGAACTCCATTGGACGAACTGTCGCCTGCAGCAAGACCGGACGGCGCCTTCCTCTCCGTACCGGACTCCATGCGGCCCACGACTCGCCGGTATGGCTCCCACGATCTACCGGACGACGCCTTCCTTCTCCGTACCGGACTCCATGCGGCCCACGACTCGCCGGTATGGCTCCCACGATCTACCGGACGACGCCTTCCTCTCCGTACCAAACTCCATGCTGCCCGACGACTCTCTGCCAGACGGCACAGCCGTCACCATCAACTAAGCTCCGCTATAAAAGGACCCCTCCCGGCATACTAAGGCTAAGCTCTCTGAACTCTCGGCTCTCTAAGCTCTCCTCCACATCTCTAAGCTCCGGAACTCATTCCGAGCACTCCATTACTGTTGGTCGGAAACTAACTTGACCGTCGGAGGGTCCTGCCGGAGCCACCACCCCACCGGTTCCGGACGGGACTTCGTTTTGCAGGTCCCCGGCGGCTTCCAGCGGCCTCGATAAGGGCGACCTCCGGCGGCGACGGATTTCTGCACCAACAATACCCATGAAACTTTTCTCTTATCTAATTAAGATCATTCTCTTGGTAGACTATCTGGTTATTATGGAATCCTCAATAAGTTTTTGCAACTTAAGATCAGTCTAAAAGTAATAAACTATAAAGTGTTCCATTGGCTTCTTATTTTTATTTTGATTCATGTTCCTATTTTTTTCAATCAGTTAATGAATAAAGAGAAGAAATCTTTAAGCTTTTATTCCAAGAAATTGAAGAGTTAAAATTCTCTCATTGATTCTCTTTCATAATATTTTTCCTTTTCTTTTTTGATAGGGTGAGTGCGGCAATGTTTTCAATATTGATATTTTGCATTTTGCTGGTAAAAGAAATTTCATCATTTCATATGCAAATCAAAAATTTTCAAATTAAATCCATGGTTTCAAGGATTTTATATAAAGACATGGAGCAATCTACTAATTATTTGACATGCATGTAATCATCTTATTTATTTGAATACAATTCCTACAAAACTTAAGCTTCTTGATCTGATCATCTAACTCTACTTAAATGATCATAAAGCATAAATGAGGCAAAATATTGTGAGTGACTATTAGTTCCACTAGAAGGTTTTGTAAATTAGGCATGAATTATGATCAGTATTTCACATGCTCTTCTAGGTAATTAATTGAAGGAGCTCAATGGAATTTTAAAACATGAGTCATATATGGTTAAACTAACAAATTTGAATGGCATGAAGTTTACCTGAACCCACGAGCTGTTGCTCTTGATACTAGCTTTGAGGAAATAATCTGTTCCCCAACGAATGGCGGCATGGACATTCTTCAGCTCCCTTGTGGTTTGTAGCTCAGACTGATAAGCAATTGCAGACCATGCAAGTGTTGTAATGGTGAAGGCCATTGGTAGCCCATGCTTAACATTATCACCTGCATCATAATACCCTCCCACAAGGTCCACCTAGATTGCAAGAGAACACCAACATGGGCAAAATCCATAATTGAGTGTCATTCGATCATAGAAGTGACTCCTCGATTGAATTATGTTGGGGATAAATCCCGCTCCAGCCGAAGTCTAGCTCAATGCCCAGCCTAATGCAACCAGTAGCCGCAGAAGAGCTTCGGCAGACGGGCTTCAGCCGAACTCTCAGCGCCCGAGCTTCTTCCAGCCGGCCGAACTAGTTAGCTGCCGAGCTTCTTCCAGACTCCCAGCGTCAAGACTGAACCCCTCCAGCCGGCCAAACTGCTTAGCGGCCGAGCTCCTCGAATGCATTGCGGCCGAGCTCCAGCTGATGAGCCTCAGCCGAAGTCCAACATTCGGCCGAACTCTCCAACGATCGAGCTTCGGATTTCCAGCGGTCGAACTCCTCAGCGGACGAGCCTTAGCTGCATACCTCCAGCCAGACGCCTATGGGAGCCGAACTCCCTCCCCTCCAAGCTAAGAGCCCAAGCTCCTCCAAAATGGGCACACGACGAAGGCCTTCAACCCTTTTGCAGCCATCACCATCAGTCCACCAATAGCGACCCGCTATGAGGCGGCAACGGCTGTCACCATCCCGTGAGACTGGCTCCGCTGAACCTCGAGCGGCCCGCCAGCACGCGGCTGCAGCTGTCACCATCAACCCACCGCACACGGCACCTTCCCATGAGACTGGCTCCGTCGAACCTCGAGCGGCCCGCCAGCATGCGGCTACAGCTGTCACCATCAAGCTCCGCTATAAAAAGGATCCCTCCAGATATGCTAACTCTAATCTCTCTCTGATCTTCAAGCTCTCCTCCTCTTTTCTAAGCTCCGAAACTCATTTCGAGCACTCCATTCCGTTGGCCAGAGCTGACTTGAGCGTCGGAGGGTCCTGCCGGAGCCACCCACCGGCTCCGGATGGGACTTTATTTTGCAGGTCCCCGACGGCGACCTCAGCGGCCTCGACTTCAGCGACCTTCGACGACGATCAGTTTCCGCACCAACAGATTGGCGCTAGAGGAAGGGCCTCGAACCTCCGAGGTTTCCTTGTTCTTAAAGGAGTGCTCGGCGACTCTTCTTTTCCCTCTTCGGAGATCTCCCCTTTCTCTTTCGAAGAGAAAATGCCCCCAGGAGAGCTTCGACGCGACGATCGGCGTCCTACGCGTCAGGTACGTCTGCTCCCGTTGCAGCCCCGGTAGCCCAGGCTCCATCCGAAGCCACTGCAGATGTAGAGCAGTTCAACCTGCCGGATGGATTCGCGGCCCGCCGAGGTGATACAGACCGTGCGATAACCTTCGATGGAGACTTTGCCAGAAAAATACGAGGAACCGACCTTAAGGAAGAGCATTTGGGCATGCCAATCGTCCTTAGGAGAGAAACGGAGAGCGAAAGTTCTTCCACAGAAGTGGAATGAAGTTCGGTGCGAGGAAGGTTCCGCGGGAAAGTGGAATGGGGTTTACCGCGAGCAGGAAAGCAGAATGAAGTTCGGCGGCAGCAAGGCCGAACTTCTCCTGAAATCTCATCATCAGAATGAAGTTCGGTGCAAGTGAGGCCGAACTTCCGTTCGGGTATGACACCAAGGGAGCCACCTACGAAGAAGTCACAGGAGGAGGAATGAAGCTCGGGCAAGCAACGCCGAGCTCTTCCTCGAACTCATCATCAAGGAAGTTCTCCCCCAGGTTTCGGAAGGAGACGGAATGAAGTTCGGCCGCGCTCACGACCTTCCAGCACAAGCAAGGCCGTACCCCCCCTCGATCCCGTCATCGAGGAAGCCCCGACAAAGGAGTATGAAGTCCTCCCACAGAAGTTCTTCCGCAGAAGCGGAATAAAGTTTGGCGCGAGGAAGATTCCATGGGAAAGCGGAATGGAGTTTACCACGAGCAGGAAAGCGGAATGAAGTTCGGCGGCAGCAAGGCCGAACTTTCCCTGAAATCTCATCATCGGAATGAAGTTCGGCGCAAGTGAGGCCGAACTTTCGCTCGAGTATGACACCAAGGAAACCACTACAAATTCACAGGAGGTGGAGTGAAGTTTGGGCAAGCAAAGTCGAGCTCCCACTCGAGCTCGTCGTCAAGGAAGTTCGGACAAAAGCAGCAGAGGAAGTTCTCCCGTGGAGGGTTTTGCGAAAAAATGGAATGAAGTTCGACGCAAGTGAGGCCGAACTTCACCTCGAAGCCCATCATCGAGGAAGGGGCATTATTCCTCCCGCGGAGGCTTTCGCGGGAAGGCGGAATGAAGTTCGGCGCAAGTGAGGCGGAACTCCAGCCCGATTATGTCGCCAAGGAAGCCCCCAACAAAGATTTCACACAAGGTGAGACGAAGTTCGGCCGAGCTCACAACCGCCCCAGGGCAAGCAAGGACTCCCTCTCGAGTATGACTCCAAGAAAGCTCCGACAACTGGGCATAAAGTTCTTCCGCAGGTTTTACAACCCCTAACTCCTTGAGCTCACCACTAAGGAGGCCCCGACAAAAGGACGCGAAGAAGCCCTCCCGAAAGGTTCCGCAACTACGTCCCGCTCTTCTAACTTGAATTCTCAACGAAGTTAAAAGAGCCAGCTGCCAAGATCAGAAGGATTACAGTCTCCCCTAAATAAGCACGGTCGTACTGCGTCTACTATCGCGACCACGACCACGATGCTGAGAAATGCATCCGACTGCGAGACAAAATTAAGGAGCTCGTCAGAAAGAAGCGGCTGGAGAAAGTCGGCTAAGGGCGCTGCCGTAACCAGAAACTCCTGGGTCAACCGCCTCAAAGCGTCATCAACGTTACCCTAGGGAGGAGCTTGGTACATTGGCGGTTCATCGGCTCCCAGCGACAAAGCCAAGAGCTTGCTCCAAATCGAGAAGGCCAGCATGGGATAGAGGAGGTCGTCTGGACGGGACTTACTGCCCGAGGGAGGGAGCTCCGAGGAACAACACCCCGACGACCCCTCAAATGGGGATGTGCTGCCCGTAACTTTCCTTCGGTAAAATTTTTCTCTTCCAATAATGTTATTTTCTGACGCAGAAACTGCGGTAACAGAGGATGGAGCAGTCAAATAGTTGCCGTACTGGGAACTGGCGGGGGACCTCGTGCTAATGGGGGCAGATCGGAAGCCATAGAAGCTCGACCGCAGGAGATAAGATCTCCCCGAGCGCGCACTTCGACCTCGACCGCAGGAGATAAGATCTCCCCCGAGGAAGGCTCGGCCACAGGAGATAAGATCTCCCCCCCCGAGCGCGCACTTCGACCTCGGCCGCAGGAGATAAGATCTCCCCGAGCGCACTCGACCTCGGCTGTAGGAGATAAGATCTCCTCCGAGGAAGGCTCGGCCGTAGGAGATAAGATCTCCCTAAGCGTGCACTTCGACCTCGGCCGCAGGAGATAAGATCTCCCCGAGGAAGGCTCGAGATAAGATCTCCCCCGAGGCACTGACCTCGACCGCAGGAGATAAGATCTCCCCGAGGAGCTCGGCTGTAGGAGATAAGATCTCCCCCGAGGGAAGCTCGGACCGCAGGAGATAAGATCTCCCCCGAGCGCGCACTTCGACCTCGGCTGCAGGAGATAAGATCTCCCCCGAGGGAAGCTCGGCTGCAGGAGATAAGATCTCCCGAGCGAGGGAAGCTCGGCCAGGAGATAAGATCTCCCCCGAGCGCGCACTTCGACCTCGGCTGCAGGAGATAAGATCTCCCCCGAGGGAAGCTCGGCCGCAGGAGATAAGATCTCCCCCGAGCGCGCACTTCGACCTCGGCTGCAGGAGATAAGATCTCCCCCGAGGGAAGCTCGGACTGCAGGAGATAAGATCTCCCCCGAGCGCGCACTTCGACCTCGACTGCAGGAGATAAGATCTCCCCCGAGGGAAGCTCGGCCGCAGGAGATAAGATCTCCCCCGAGCGCGCACTTCGACCTCGGCGCAGGAGATAAGATCTCCCCGAGGGAAGCTCGGCCGTAGGAGATAAGATCTCCCCCGAGCGCGCACTTCGACCTCGACCGCAGGAGATAAGATCTCCCCCGAGGGAAGCTCGGCTGCGTAGGAGATAAGATCTCCCCCGAGCGCGCACTTCGACCTCGGCTGCAGGAGATAAGATCTCCCCGAGGGAAGCTCGGCCGCAGGAGATAAGATCTCCCCCGAGCGCGCACTTCGGCTGCAGGAGATAAGATCTCCCCCGAGGGAAGCTCGGACCGTAGGAGATAAGATCTCCCCCGAGCGCGCACTTCGACCTGCAGGAGATAAGATCTCCCCCGAGGGAAGCTCGGCCGCAGGAGATAAGATCTCCCCCGAGCGCGCACTTCGACCTCGGCTGCAGGAGATAAGATCTCCTCCGAGGAAGCTCGGCAGGAGATAAGATCTCCCCCGAGCGCACTTCAACCTCGCTGCAGGAGATAAGATCTCCCCCGAGGGAAGCTCGGCTGCAGGAGATAAGATCTCCCCCGAGCGCGCACTTCGACCTCGGCCGTAGGAGATAAGATCTCCCCCGAGGGAAGCTCGGCTGCAGGAGATAAGATCTCCCCCGAGCGGGAAGCTCGGCTCGCAGGAGATAAGATCTCCCCCGAGCGCGCACTTCGACCTCGGCTGCAGGAGATAAGATCTCCCCCGAGGAAGCTCGGCCGCAGGAGATAAGATCTCCCCCGAGCGCGCACTTCGACCTCGGCCTGCAGGAGATAAGATCTCCTCCGAGGAAAGCTCGGCCGTAGGAGATAAGATCTCCCCCGAGCGCGCACTTCGACCTCGGCTGCATAGGAGATAAGATCTCCCCGAGGGAAGCTCGGCTGCAGGAGATAAGATCTCCCCGAGCGAGGAAGCTCGGCTGCAGGAGATAAGATCTCCCCCGAGCGCGCACTTCGACCTCGGCCGCAGGAGATAAGATCTCCCCCGAGCGGCACTCGACCTCGACTGCAGGAGATAAGATCTCCTCCGAGGAAGCTCGGCGTAGGAGATAAGATCTCCCCCGAGCGCGCACTTCGACCTCGGACTGCAGGAGATAAGATCTCCCCCGAGGAAGCTCGGCTGCAGGAGATAAGATCTCCCCCGAGCGCGCACTTCGACCTCGCTGCAGGAGATAAGATCTTCCCCGAGCTGAGATAAGATCTTCGACTGCAGGAGATAAGATCTCCCCCGAGTTCGGCTGCAGGAGATAAGATCTCCCCGAGGAAAGCTCGACCGTAGGAGATAAGATCTCCCCCGAGCGCGCACGACTGTAGGAGATAAGATCTCCCCCGAGGGAAGCTCGGCCGCAGGAGATAAGATCTCCCCGAGCGCGCACTTCGACCTCGGCTGCAGGAGATAAGATCTCTCCCGAGGGAAGCTCGGCCGCAGGAGATAAGATCTCCCCCGAGCGCGCACTTCGACCTCGGCTGCTCGAGATAAGATCTGTCCCGAGCGTTCGTGGACAACTTCGACTATGGATCAGATCTCCCCCGAGGGATTGGGCCAACTTTGGTAGTAGGAGATGAGATCTCCTCCGAGCGTCCGCATCAACCTCGGCTGGAGCGCCTGAGTAACCTCGGATAGAGGTAAGGCCCGCGATGACCTCGGCCTTCAACATCGACTTTGGCTAGAGAAAGCAACCGCGTCAGCCCCGGCTGGAAATGAGATCTCCCTCGAGCTTCGACCTAAACCAACACAGAGCTCAGAGGAAGACTTTGGCAGTCGCCTTTTCTGCACTCCCTTCCTTCGATTTTCGAACTTGGGAGTGGGGGGGCTAATGTTGGGGATAAATCCCGCTCCAACCGAAGTCTAGCTCAATGCCCAGCCTAATGCAACCAGTAGCCGCAGAAGAGCTTCGGCAGACGGGCTTTAGCCGAACTCTCAGCGCCCGAGCTTCTTCCAGCCGACCGAACTAGTTAGCTGCCGAGCTTCTTCCAGATTTCCAGCGTCAAGACCGAACCCCTCCAGTCGGCCAAACTGCTTAGCGGCCGAGCTCCTCGAATGCGTTGCAGTCGAGCTCCTCGAACTCCTCAGCTGACGAGCCTCAGCCGAAGTTCAACATTCGGCCGAACTCTCCAACGACCGAGCTTCGGATTTCCAGCGGCCGAACTCCTCAGCGGACGAGCCTTAGCTGCATACCTCCAGCCAGACGCCTATGGAAGCCGAACTCCCTCCCCTCCAAGCTAAGAGCCCGAGCTCCTCCGAAATGGGCACACGACAAAGGCCTTCAACCCTTCTGCAGCCATCACCATCGGTCCACCGATAGCGACCCGCTATGAGGTGGCAACGGCTGTCACCATCCCGTGAGACTGGCTCCGCCGAACCTCGAGCGGCCCACTAGCACGTGGCTGCAGCTGTCACCATCAACCCGCCGCACACGGCACCTTCCCATGAGACTGGCTCCGCCGAACCTCGAGCGGCCCGCCAGCATGCGGCTACAGCTGTCACCATCAAGCTCCGCTATAAAAAGGATCCCTCCAGATACGCTAACTCTAATCTCTCTCTGATCTCCAAGCTCTCCTCCTCTTCTCTAAGCTCCGAAACTCATTCCGAGCACTCCATTCCTGTTGGCCAGAGCTGACTTGAGCGTCGGAGGGTCCTGCCGGAGCCACCCCCACCGACTCCAGACGAAACTTTATTTTGCAGGTCCCCGATGGCGACCTCAGCGGCTTCGATTTTAGCGACCTCCGATGACGATCAGTTTCTGCACCAATAAATTAAAACTTGATATATTTAAGCGATCCATTTATTTTTCAATTCTTGAATCATGAAAACAAATTAAATTGAAATCAGCTGCTCATACAAATTTTCAATAATGTTAATAAATGAAAGAAGGTCGAACAAAGAATAATATATGAGAAAACAAAGCTACATCGACGTTTACAATATTATGCTTTAATCAAAGGACAAATTTGAAATTTGCAAAATATAAAATTGTTACATACAGAAAAAAATAGCATCTTAAATTTCTTACAACCTTTCTTATATCTTTCACTTCAAAAACTTTGACAAAATCTATTTTCTTTCAATACTCTTCTAGATTTTCAACTTCCTCTTTTTTTTGTGGGTAAATCATAAGTACGTGGATATTGTTAATCCTTGCTTTATGTAAATGAACAGGTGTAAACACCATCAAAACACAAGCAAAGCAAAAATCACACATACATATACATACATATATATATATATATATATATATATATATATATATATATATATATATATATATATATATATATATATATATATATATATATATATATATATATATATATATATATATATATATGTATGTATGTATGTATGTATGTAATTTTATCAAACCAATATCATCTTAAACAGGCAAAAACTTGAATTACAGACTCCAATCTCAAAACATGTAAACCAAATCATAACATAATAATCCATACCGATCACATTGGTAATTTGATAGAAATACTACATTAATACAAAAATAGAAAGCTTTTTTTTTCTTTTTTCTTTTTTTTGATCAAGAAGCTACAGGTTGAACAGGTGAAAACGAGCAAAATTTACATTAGCAAGCTTCCCATCATCAAGTGCCGAGTCTCCCCTCCAAGAGATCCTGGAATTTGGTGGGAGCTTCCCTGACCTCTGGGCCTCAAGAAACAGCAATGACTTTGTGAGTGCTTCCTTGTAGTTGTAGTTGCCACCAGCAACAGCAAGAAAGCCATTGAAGAGAGCCAACCATGCCATGCAAGTAGCCATCAGTGCATGCATGGATGGCTTCATTTTCCCAAATCCAAAGTGTGAGAAGAAATGAGGATTGGAACTGGAGGTAGAAAAGAGAACAACAAAGTGGGATGGAGGGTTTGGGATTTGAAAGAGTATTACGAGGTATTTAAACACGGCTCCAACGGTTAGTTTCCTAAGTTTCCTCAACATGGGTAGAGCTGTATGGTTCTATGCGTGTGGTACTTCCATATCATAACGGGTTTTTAGGGGATTTGTTCTCAGGGGAGAAGGGTTTTGGTTAGTTTTGCTAAAGTTGAGGACACATGGTTTAAGAAGGTTGAGCAGGTGTTTCCATCAAATTCTACAAGTGGTTCGTTCTTAAACTTGATCACCAGGTGCCACTCAGTAGCTGCCACTTGGGGACCTAATTTTAGATTAAATCTATAAAAGGTATATTCAAATTTGTGGAGAAATATAAAAGGCTACAAGAGTAGATGAAAAATACTAGAGCTACATGTATGTAGATGAAACCACCAATAATCAATGTGTAGTGTTATGAACTTTCTCACTTTAAGATGTAGGGCATCTAAATGCAAAGATAAACTCCCCTAAAAATCTAGTACCTATGTTCCTCTCTCATCTTCTATGCTTTTAAATATATTTTATGAGGGTCTTTGCAAATATATATTTAGTTCTATATTAGTTATACATTAGATAGTGCTAAAGAATTCAAATAATATCTTTTAGCTAATTTTGTTGACCACAGATAGTATCAGAAAGAATCAGAAAGAATCCGACTCATGAATCATATGGATTTAAATGGCTTTAGACCTTTTAGGGTGGTGTCCAAATAATACCTAGATATACTATATAAAGTACAAACCTCGGGGAAAAACATAGAAGCCACTCCTTTGCGCTGCATGTTGTGAATTATTTAACCCACTATGCATGAGCATATGCATAGATAATGAAAGGAAAACAAAAGAAAGCAAATCCCCTCCTATGAGATAACCATCCCACTGACTCATGTTTAAAATAGTCGGTTTTGAAAGACCCCATTACTTGATCACCTTTTCCCCCATAAATATTTTTTTCTTGACCTACAACCATCCGATCAACCTGATTGAGAACTGATGGCTGAGGCCACCCAATCCATGTAGGTTGCTCAATGTGGCAGCAAAAAATGCCAATGCCCTAGGTCACACCATCATTCAGCAATCATCTTTCTTTTGTTTCTTTTTCCCTTTCTTTTGATAATTTGAGTTAATCCACAAACATCTAAAAACTATGTAATGTTTCTATGAGCACCAATATATTCCATGATCCTTATTTTGACCATTGAAATGGTTACAAAATACTCAGACAAAGGGGTTGGAATTATTATAATTTAAAAGACATAATCAAGAAGATAAGGAAAAGGGTTTTTGTTAATTCAATAGAAGTAGTCTGATAACAGAAATACACCAATGACAGCATCAAAGAATCATCAAATATTAGTCTGACAGAGCTTACTGAAAACTGAAGACAGTAATTAGTCTTTTCGGAGGAATACTGTAAGACATCCTTAAAAACATTATTACGTACTCCCCCAAGAAATAAAAATACAAAGACACAACTCAGATGAGCAATGAGTTTCTTCTATATGAACTCATCCACACTAAAACTATCTTGAGGCATCACCAAACAGAGGTACCCGCAGAACACTTATACATCCATTATGAATCCAACAGCAGGCATTTGTATGCTTTTTTTTTTTTTTTGATAAAATAATGCTTCTTTTTTTGAAGGCAAAATTATGAGCCACATTAGTCTTAGACTATGCTAAAAATTTCAATTTCAACTGAGCAAGCAAAGATGATAGGTCCAGATAATCTAATGATAGTAACAAGAAATGCCTACCATAACAATTCTGCTCTCATATTATTCATCTACTTTTAGAGGGTGTTTGATTCGTGACCAGAATCAAAATCAGAATAGATTGGAATAATAATTAGAATGGCCAAATCTCCTGATGTATTTGGTTCATAACTAGAATCGGAATGAAAATTTAAATCCTTAGAAGAGAATAAGGATCAAATTTTAGATAAATTGAGCTATTTCTATTTTACCTCAGAATCAGAATGGGACTCTTTTCAATCAAATAGTTGGATCGGGAGTCATCCATCTGCATTCTAATTTCAGACCCCAACTCTCTCCAACCAAACACCCCCTTAGTTGAATGGAGATTAATTATGGACATTTTTATACTATATCTAATGCCAAAGAATGTTTTAATTTAGCAAGTTATGCGGATGTCTAGCATATCAAACCAACAGAACCAAATAACTTTTAATACTTTACTATAAGTTCTATCTGAATCCTAGGATAAATTTTGGTAGCTAATAAACAGATTGACTATGAAGAAAACTGAAGACCTAAAATTTGCATTATTAATATAATATATCTATAATTCTAACTACACAACTAAGGGGAACTTGAGTATAGGGTATTTGGATACCAGCCTTTTAAAAAAGATAACTAATATGATGTAATTTTGGAATTGTTTTAGAACATTTTCGCATTCGTTTGCAGTTTGACAGAAGAAATTCTTAATCTGTTGGAATTATCAATTTTGTTGATACTCTTGCTGCATTGTTCTAGGAGAAGAATGAAATGATGAGATTTATGGATAAAAGAAAATATTGCAAGCTACGAGAAAGATTAAGCTGACAATGTTCTTGAATACATATATTCAAAGTGGTGAAAGGACCAACGTATTATGAGGAAATAAGAACTATTAATAGCATTGTTTATCCTACATTTTAATCTACATGTAATGCACTTGATTCATTAGAAAATGATGAAGAATGTTCCAAATTATCAAATGAGAAGCCCAATTTGGTGATTGCATCTAAATTAAGATAATTTTTTATTACTTTGGCTATCTATGTGAAGTCGATGATCTGATAAAATTATTGGAAAATATTTGCAAATGATATCGCTTCCAGATTAAAAAATATTTTGGCTCTTTCTAATTTGTAGATCCTAGAATCACAACTGAAAAATTATGTGCTATTTGAATTAGAAAAATTGTAGCTCTCTTGAACACAATCTACCCATGCCTAACAAAGTTATTATGGAATAGATAAAAAAATAAATTATTAAGAGAAGAACTTAATTATGACATCCAAGAATTGCAAGACAGGCATTCGAACTTATTGGAAAATTTCAACAAATAATCATTGATTTAAGATACTCATACATGCAAATGAATATTCTACATGTGAGATTACAAAAGGAATACAACTTACCAAATTAATTGGATCTACAAATTTAATAGCATGGAATGCAGCAGCAATAAATTATATAAATTATTTTTATAAATAATATAATCCTCAATGTATATTTTTAAAAATTTTAAAAAATAAAAAAGATCTAAACAATATTAAGCAAGTTGAGCACCGGCTCCTTTTGAGCCAGAGGTTCTTGCTCAGGTCCCAGGTACTCCACTGGGAGAAAGAGAAAATTAGCCAGGGAAAAGACTATTGTAATAATAACGATGATGATGATGATGATGATGATGATGATGATGATGATGATGATGATGATGATGATGATGATGATGAAAGGAGCTCAACTCCATCCTTCATTTTAATGGTTGTGTCCTCTCGAATCTGAAGCCTCTTGGCATCAATCAAACGGCTAATTTTACCCACATGCGCGCACGTGCCTATATAGTCAGATGAGAGTTGGGTAGGGGGCGACAGCTGCCGCAATAACAAGCGATTCGTCGTTGGTTTGACACTTGGAGCATTAATCGAGTTGGGCAGGGGGCGACAGCGGCCTCAATAACGAGCGATTCGTTGTTTGTTTGACATTTGGAGCATTAATCCTCAAGTATTATTTTGTATTTATGTACTAATGCAGACCCTCGACGGAAATAATTTGATGCAGCATCCAGAGAATTTATGCTGACCCCTCCACAAAGATCCAAAGTAGATTGCCATACAGCATCCCCTGAACCAGAAAATTCTAAGAAAGATATCAAGACATCAGAAGAAACTCCTGGAATCTAGGAGAGGTAACATGATGCCGTTGCTTGCCCAAGGACGCGAAGGCAACAGTGCATGAAACATAGTCCGGTTGCTGACGAGCTAGTTTTCATGTGAACCTGATACCGCCTTCGCAGGGCTACTACTGTCATGGAATACTGATGATTCATTCAAAGCACATCCATGGGAAAACAGGAAAAGAACTGATAAACAAAGTTAAGAAACTTCATTAACGATTTAAGTTGTGATGTTGTACATTGCAGATGGGAATGGATTTTATGTACAATTAGTTCATATATACAATGAATCAATGGACTAATTATAACATAAGGCAGGATAAACATAGGTTGGTCAGCTTCTCAAACCATGCCGGCTCGAGATAATCCAAGTTCATACATCCGCTGGATTTCCTCCCTATACTCTGTCAACGACTTGTCAGGTATGGATGGTGTTAGCTCCACCACATCCCCCATCTTCAGCTTCTGACATGGGTTGCTCACTGGCTCATGATTCAGTCTCGGCCTCAAGTCTTCCCTGAGAGAGAAAGTGTAAGGTGGAGATCTTGAGCTCCCTCCCCCTGCTCTCTCCAATAAATCTGTTACAGTTGAGTTTGCTGGAAACTCCTGCACAGACATCTGAAATCCACAAAAAGACCGCAATTTTAGATAACCGAAGGACGACAACAACAACAACCATAATTAGGTTTATAAACAATCACATATGAAATATACAATTCACCTTTTCATTTTCCAGGATGATAATGAAAATGGGTCCATCATAGTTGCATCGGCTTGTGTACGAATAAGGGCATTCATCAGAATGGAAAGGAAACGGGCATGGTGGTCTAATGAGAGCAGATTCACCAAGAGACGGAGATTGGTCGATGTTCATTGTCTCACATTGCCAAGTAATTACCCATCTCGCCCATTCCACCATTTGGAGCACCAATGAAGAGTGTTTACAATCACCTTCTTTGTATCTCCAATGAGCAGCAATTCCATATTCAGCTTGTAGATGCATCTCCTTAGTTCGGATCTGAACTTCGAGTGGGAGCATGTCTTCACTCAGAACAACCGTGTGCAAAGATCGGTACCTGAAAATAACGATCAGCACTAGTTTTCAAAATTATTTAGTCAAACTACCTAAGTCTTTCGATGGCATACCCATTAAATTTGGGATGAGCTATGTAGTCTTTGAACCGTCCAAGAACTTCAGGCCACAACCGATGAACAACATTCAGTGCCATGTAACAATCTTCTTCATTCTCAACTATCAACCGTAACCCATGGATGTCATGGATCTCATCCATGGTTAGGTTCTTCCTGAAATTTGGACATCTCAACCTCATTAGCCTTATTATAAATTTGGAGTAAAATATGTGAAAGGATGAATCTCGATTCAGATTGGACATATGAATTCAGTTGGACATATGATTATTTAGAAGGGGGAAAGGATTTACTTCAACATCTTGGAGTATATACTGTACAAGCCCTTGTGCCTCCCAGATAGTGCATGATAAGAAACACCTTCACCCTCAAGAGCTTTTTCAAGTTTCGTAATAGCAGATGAGATATTCGCTTCATTGAAGGACTTGACGAGTTTGGAGGATAGCTCTTTGTGTTGCTCTGGATAGAGATGTTTGAAGCAGAGATTCTCAAGCTGCTCCTTCCAACTAAAGATTCCCAATCTATTGGCTAAAGGAACAAAGATCTCCAATGTCTCCTTTGCACACCTGTGTTGTTTAACCTTAGGTAATGCTTCCAATGTCATCATGTTATGCAGTCTGTCCGCTAGCTTTATAAGAACTGCTCTGGCATCTGCCATTGCAAGAAACATTGTGTGCAACCGGTCAGCCTCAACAGTTTTACAAGCAGTATCGTTATCACGAGCAAGCTGGCTTAACTGGCTCAACTTTGAGACCTACATAAAATGCCAAACAGCAATTAAAATTTAGGTCTTCAGAGCTTGTGATTGAATGATACATGATACAGCTGCCTCTACATACAAAATTGCCAACCCATGGTATAGAATACCAAAAAGATAAAAAGACATGATTAAAAAAAAAAAGTAAACCTCACAACAGCATATGGTATGCAACAGCAGTTTTTACAAACAGAAACTGAAAGTAGCATGCATCTTACCCTCTTATTATGCACCTAGGCAACACCTTACAAAGAAAAATCCATACAGTTTAGCTCACAGAAAAATACATCATCCAATAGGAGGAGTTAACGACAGATAACATAAAAATCTGCCTGTACGCAACAGTCAGATAATAGCAGCTGCTGCAAAGGACATAATTAACAAGACCAGCTTGGCGTGCTATGAAGTCTTTTAATGGTTATACATGAGATCTGGGTTCAAATCCTGCATGCACTTTTGCATAATGTTTTAAAACACATCAATTTGTACCCAGAAAAGCCATGTCAATGTTCCAGTGTACATTCTTGATAAATCCAATTCCTCAAACACCTGTATACCTTATAAAAATTAGAAATTGGTCCATTAGATGTTACACTAAATCCAAGCTAAAGTTGTCCCACTCTGTTTAACCCAAAAAGTGAAAAAATATATACATTGGTCAACAAACTACAGAGTCCAGAGTAGCAATGTAAGGATCCCAAATCTTGATACCAGTCCATGATGCTCATTTAAATAAACACTCATCAGGTCTAAATATGATAACAACAGAGAAGCACAAATATGAATAGAAGCACGTTGCCTAACTAGAGAACCTTAAAAGATCAAATGAAACCAAGTTCCTCCACAATATGAAAAAGAAAAAAAAAAAAAGCAAAAGTTTCTCCAAAGTTCAAACCAATAACCAACAAACTTTCACACTAAGCAATATTCAGACATAACAAGATCGGACTTTTGTTTAAACTTCAAGTGGCATAATGGATTGTTAGTCAATGAAGGGAAAACAATGAACAAAGATAATGAAATAACTACCCACTTGAACATGTGATCTACATTAAGTGCTGCAATTATGGTTTTTGCAGTCTTTCAGAGAGATGATGCAACTAGAACATGATCTAATACTAAATGATGCAGCAGAAGAGCATGCAAAACTGCACCAACTAACTTTCACAAGTATCATATTAAGAAAATCATCACTCAATTTTACACCCTGCTAGGAAGTACTAACAGAGAGCGATGGCAAAAAGGAAATTACCCCTTCCACCAGATCAGCTACGCCAGCTCCGAAGATCTGGAAAATATAATCATAGTCGACAAAAGAATCATCATATGTATCATGTAAAAGCCCTGCAGCAACTACTGTAGCATTAGCACCAGTCTTCGCTAACAAAACCGCCGTCTCCACGCAATGTTGCAGATAAGGATCTCCACTCGCTCTCATCTAATAGACAAGCCAAAAAAAACCGAATTCAATTCACAAACTTAAAATACCATCAACATCCTCAGTGACAATGCAGTTCACCAATAATCTCAGAATAATTGTAAACCAGGATTCCACTGAATAAAGCAAAAACAAATTAACGCAAAGAAACTAAGAAGACCCCATTTCAATTCAAATAGAAAAGATTGTATATTTATATTCACCTGCCCCCTGTGAGCCTTCTCGGCTTCATAGAAAGCCTTCACCACAAATTCCTCGTAGAAAATCTTATGTCTTGATTGAGCACCTGCGAGCAATTCCACAGCATATGGCTCGCAAACAGGCGCCTCCTCATGCAAACGCTCTTCCAAATTAAAATCCAACTCTTCCACATCGAACCCACCACCTCCCGGCAAAGGTACGCTTGGGGAATTGAAATCAAGACAAGAACCCAACGCGTTCCTAACAAATCCGCTAAAAATCCGATCTTTCCCTACCCTCCAGTCACCACTGCACCACTCGCGCGTCGTTCTCACCAGCGGTGGGCTTCTAGCAGAGCCGCTCCCGCTGCACGACACCGGACCCTGGAACACCGACACGGGGCTCTGGTCCCGGCACTTGAAGGACGACGAGGGGTAAGAAGAGTAGCAAAAGGAGCTGCTGAGATCCTCGGACCTGTCGTGCCGGAGAGAGCCGAACTCATCGGCGCCGATGAAGCTCGAGGAGGCGGCGGAGGAGGCCGCGTGGCGGGAGGGCGGCGAGGAGAAGAGGCGGGAGAGGCCGCCGACGATTGGCTTCTGGCCAGAGGAGGAGGGGGCCGCGGAGGAGGATGGAGGGCGAGTGTTGAGGTCAAAGTCGGAGGGGCCGTGGGAAGAGGGGATTTGGCAGGAGTGGTGGGGAGTCGGGCAGACGCCGCTCGGGGGGCTCGCGTAGAGGGCGATCGCCGGCACGGACATGGACGCCGGACCCCGATTTCTCCGCTTTCTGCCCTCGAATCCGGGATCAAAAGCCCTGAATCCGGCAAGGGGCAGCGAGATTCAAATAATTTGGGGGGAGAGGATCGAGGATTTGGGGGAAAGGAGGGAGCTTGATGTGATCGGGAGATGGGGAGATTTTTTCTATCTATGGGAGGCGTGGAAGAAACCTGGGTTAGCGGAAGGAAGGGGAGAAGAAAGGGGAAACGGTAACAGAAAGAGGGAACAGAAAAGAGAGAGGGTGACTTTTTTTCTCCACTCCTCTCCTCCCCACCCGGTTTCTTGGTTTTGTCGTGCCCGAGTGGAAGAATCTGGTGGCGATCGGTGGGAGGCCTGGATCAGTAAAATGACCAAATTGCTATTAAAATTTTTACCATTGGTGAACAATTTTTTTTTTATTTTTTTAATAAAAAAAAATCATATGGTTCTGGCACCAAAGAGGAGTTATTTAGAAGTTTAAAAATCAAAATTTTTTTATAAACAAAATTATATATATATATATATATATATATATATATATATATATATATATATATATATATATATATATATGTTGGTGTAGAAATTGGTCGTCGTCGGAATCAGTTGGAGTGGAGGCCGACGAGGTCGCCGTCGGGGACCTGCAAAACAAAGTCTCATCCGGAGCCGATGGAGGGTGGCTCCGGTAGAACCCTCCAACGATCAAGTTAGCTCCGACCAACAGATATGGAGTACTCTGGAACGAATTTGCCAGAGTTTAGAGAAGAAGATGAGAGCTTAGAGCCTAGAGTTAGCGTATCTGGAGGATCCTTTTTATAGGCGGAGCTTGATTGATGGTGATGGCCATATCGTCCGACTGCGGGCCGCTCGGGACCGCATGAAGTTCGGTATGGAGAGAAAAGCGTTGTCAGGCGGATAATGACAGCCATACTGATGGGTCGTGGGCAGCACGGGGCTGGCCATGGAGAGAGTGGTGTCGCCAGTGGCCATGTCGTCCAATCGCATCGCCTGTAGTAGACTGATGACGATAATTCATCCAGATTTAATAGCCATGGCTCTGAGAAAACAGGCATTAATCGGTGGATTTTGGTATGTATCAATTACAGAGGAGTTCGGACAAGGGGAAGCTCGAAGGGAGTCCGGCTGGAGGAGTGCAGAGGAAGTTCGGCTCTCGCAGGCGTCTGACTGGAGGAGCGTGGCTAGGGCTCGATCGCTGGGGAGTTCGGAAGGAGCTCGACCGCTGAGGAGTCCGACTGGCCGAAGGGCATGTCTGGGAGGAGTCCGACTCCTGAAGAAGTCCGACCGAAGGGGAAGCATGGAGGGAGTTCGGCTTCCGCGGACGTCTAGCTGGAAGAGCACGGAAAGAGTTTGGCTCTCGCGGGAGTCCGACTGAAGCTCGATCGTTGCGGAGTTCGGTCGGATGAAGGAGTTCGGCTAAGACCCATCCGCTGAAGCTCTTCCGTGGCTACCGGTTGCGTTAGGCTAGGCATCGAACTAAACTTTAGCGGGAGCAGAGTTTATCCTCAATAATAGTCCCCCCCACTTCTGAGTTCAAAACTCAAAATAAAGGAGTGCAGAAAAGGTGATTGCCGAAGTCCTCTTTTGAGCTCCATGCTGATTCAGGTTGAAGCTCGGAGGGGAGATCTCATCTCCGGCCAAAGTTGATGTTGGAGTTGAAGCCCGGGGGAGATCTCATCTCCAGCCGAGGTTGAAGTAGATCTCGTCTCCTGCGGTCGAGGTCGGAGGTTGAGCTCCTCGGGGGCGATATTGTCTCCGAGCGATCGCGACAACCTCGGTCAGAGATAAGATCTCTCCTGAGCGACCGAGTCAACCTCGGCTAGAGATAAGATTTCTTCCGAGCGACTGCGACAACCTCGGCCAGAGATAAGATCTCTCCCGAGCGACCGAGTCAACCTCGGCTAGAGATAAGATCTCTCCCGAGCGCGTCAACCTCGGCTAAAGATAAGATCTCTCCCAAGCGACCGCAACAACCTCGGTTTGAGATAAGATCTCTCCCGAGCGATCGAGTCAACCTCGGCTAGAGATAAGATCTTTTCCGAGCTTCGAAGAACCTCGTCCACAGCCCATTAGGAACAGGAGGAGAACCTCGTCCTAACGTGAGCAAAATCGAAGGCCTCGTTCATTTTATACGAGATGGGGGGAGAGGCCCTGACAGCGGCCCTTATGTGCCCCCACAGCCCATTAGGAACAGGAGGAGAACCTCATCCTAACGTGAGCAAAGTCGAAGGCCTCATTCATTTTAGACGAGATGGGGAGAGGCCCTGACAGCGGCCTTATGTGCCCCCACAGCTCATTAGGAATAGGAGGAGAACCTCGTCCTAACGTGGGCAAAGTCGAAGGCCTCATTTATTTTAGACGAGATGGGGGGAGAGGCCCTGACAGTGGCCCTTATGTGCCCCCACAGCCCGTTAGGAACAGTAGGAGAACCTCGTCCTAACGTGAGCAAAGTCGAAGGCCTCGTTCATTTTAGACGAGATGGGGGGAGAGGCCCTGATGACGGCCCTTATATGCCCCTACAGTCTGTTAGGAATAGGAGGAGAACCTCATTTTAACGTGAGCAAAGTCGAAGGCCTCGTTCATTTTAGATGAGATGGGGGAAGAGGCTCTGACAGTGGCCCTTATGTGCCCCCACAGCCCGTTAGGAAATAGGAGAAAAATCTCGTTCTAACGTGAGCAAAGTCGAAGGCCTCATTCATTTTAGACGAGATGAGGGAAGAGGCCCTGACAGCAGCCCTTATGTACCCCCACAGTCCGTTAGAAATAGAAGAAGGACCTCGTCCTAACGCAAGCAAGGTCCAAAGTCCGAGCTCCAAAGTCTACAGCTCCATCAACCTCGATGGGGAGATAAGATCTCCGAGCGTCCGCATCAACCTCGGCCGCAAGAGATAAGATCTCCCCGAGGCAACCTCGGCCAGAGATAAGATTTTGAGACAACCTCGATCAAAGATAAAATCTCTCTCGAGCGATCGAGACAACCTCAGCCAAAGATAAGATCCGAGACAACCTCGGCCAGAGTGCACGAGCCAACCTCGGCCAAAGATAAGATTGGAGATAACCTAGGCCAGAGATAAGATCTCTTCTGAGCGACCGAGACAATTTCGGCTAGAGCACCCAAGAAAACCTCGGCCAGAGATAAGATCTCTCCCGAGCGACGACCGAGACAACCTCGGCCAAAGATAAAATCAGAGACAACCTTGGTCAGAGCGCCCAAGCCAACCTCGGTCAGAGATAAGATCGGAGACAACCTCGACCAGAGCGTCCGAGACAACCTCGACCAGAGATAAGATCTCTCCCAAGCGACCAAGACAACCTCGGCCAGAGATAAGATTGGAGACAACCTTGCCCTGAGATCAGATCTCTCCGAGCTCGAGCGTCCGTATCAACTTCGGCTGTAGGTGATAAGATCCCCCCGAGGCAACCTCGACTGCTGGAGACAATATCACCCCCAAGGAGCTCAACCTCCGACCTCGACCACAGGAGATGAGATCTACTTCAACCTCGGCTAGAGATGAGATCTCCCTCGGGCTTCAACTCCAACATCAACTTTGGTCGAAGATGAGATCTCCCCCCCGAGCTTCAACCTGAATCAGCATGGAGCTCAAAAGAGGACTTCGGCAGTCGCCTTTTCTGCACTAACTTCCTTCGAGTTTCGAACTCAGGAGTGGGGAGGACTATTGTTGGGGATAAACCCCGCTCCCGTCGAAGTCCAGTTCAATGCCTAGCCTAACGCAACCGGTAGCCATGGAAGAGTTTTAGCAGACGGGTCTTAGCCGAACTCCTTCATCCGATCGAACTCCACAGCGGTCGAGCTTCAGTCGGACTCTCATAAAAACTGAACTCTTTCCGCACTCTTCCAGTCAGACGCCTGTGAGAGCCAAACTCCCTCCATGCTTCCCCTTCGATCGGACTTCTTCAGGAGCCGGACTCCTCCCAGACATCCCCTTCGATCGGTCGGACTTCTCAGCGGTCGATCTCCTTCCGAACTTCCCAGCGATCGAGCCCTAGCCACACTCCTCCAGCTAGACGCCTGCGAGAGCCGAACTCCCTCCGCACTCCTCCGGCCGAACTCCCTCCGAGCTTCCCTTTGGCTGAACTTCTCTAGAAGTTCGAACTCCTCTAGAATTGATACATATCAAAATCCATCGATCAATGCCTTTTTTCTCAGAGCCATGGCTATTAAATTTGGACGAACTATTGCCATCAGTCTGCCACAGGCGATGCAATCGGATGACATGGCCACTGACGATACCACTCTCTCCGTGGCCAGTCCCGTGTGGCCCACGACCCATCAATATGACTGTCACTATCCGCCTGACAACGCCTTCCTCTCTGTACCGAACTCCATGCGGCCCCGAGCGGCCCACGATTGGACGATATGGCCATCACCATCAATCAAACTCCACCTATAAAAAGGACCCTCCAGATATGCTAACTCTAGGCTCTAAGCTCTCCTCTTCTTCTCTAAACTCTGTCGAACTCGTTCTAGAGCACTCCATATCTGCTGGTCGAAACTGACTTAATCGTCGGAGGGTCCTGCCGGAGCCACCCCCCATCGGCTCCGGATGGGACTTTGTTTTGCAGGTTCCCAGCGGTGACCTCGTCGGCCTCCACTCCAGCTGATTCCGACGACGACCAGTTTCTGCACCAACAATATATATGACATTCTCTTTCTTTCTATATGGATAGAGCTTTTCATTGGCTATATATTTGTATATTATTTTCTACTTATATAATATTATAAATATTATTTATTATATTATTAATAGTATTTAATTTAATGATGAAATATAGGGTATTTTTATAGAAGAAAATAGAAGGTATTTCATGAGGCATTCATAAGATTTTATTTTGTTCATGGGTGCATATGTTTATATTGGAGATAAATTTCGCTCCTATCGAAGTTCAGTCTGATACTTAGCCTAATACAACTGATAATTACGGAAGAGCTTCGATCGAAAATTTTTTCTTTAGCGACTGAACCCCAACCAAACTTCTTCTGCAGTCGAACTCTTACAGCGACCGAACCCCTTCTAGACTCCTCCAGAGGTCGAACTCCTTTCGGACTTCTCCTTCAAGCAGACTCCTGCAGAAGCCGAACTTCTTCTAAATTTCTTCTTCAGTCGGACTCCTGCAGGAGCCAAACTTCTTTCAGATTTTTTCTTCAGTCAGATTCCTCCAGGAGCCGAACTCCTTCCGAATTTCTTCTTCAGTCGAACTCCTCTAGGAGCCTCCTTCAGTCGAACTCCTTCAGGAGCCGAACTTCTTCTGAATTTCTCCTTCAGTCGAATTCTTTCAGGAGTCGAACTTTTTTCGGATTTCTCCTCCAGTCGGACTCTTTTAGGAGCCAAACTCCTTCCAGATTTCTTCTTCAGTTGAATTCCTTCAGGAGCTGAACTCCTTCCAGATTTCTCTTTCAGTCGAACTCTTTCAGGAGCCGAACTCCTTTCGAATTTTTTCTTCAGTTGGATTTCTTTAGGAGTTGAACTCCTTCCAAATTTTTTCTTCAGTCAAATTTCTACAGAAGCCAAACTCCTTTTGGATTTCTTCTTCAGTTGGATTCTTCCAAGAGCCGAACTCTTTTCGAATTTTTTCTTCAGTCGGATTCCTTTAGGAGTTGAACTCCTTCCAAATTTTTTCTTCAGTCAAATTTCTACAGAAGCCGAACTTCTTTTGGATTTTTTCTTCAGTCGGATTCCTCCAAGAGCCGAACTCCTTTCAAATTTCCTTCAGTCGGATTCCTTCAAGAGCCGAACTTCTTTCAGATTTTTTCTTTAGTCAAGTTCCTCCAGGAACCGAGCTCCTTCCGACTTCTTCTTTAGTCAGATTTCTACAGGAGCCGAACTCCTTCCGAATTTCTCCTTCAGTCAAATTTTTCTAGGAGCCAAACTCATTCCAAACTTTTCCTTCGTCAAGTTCCTCCATGAGCCGAACTCCTTCCAAAATTCTTCTTTAGTCGAATTCTTCCAGGAGCCAAACTCCTTCTGGACTTCTCCTTCGATCAAATTCCCCCAATGGATTACTTTTAGATTTCAGCTAGCATTCCTTCCGGATGATCCCCTCTAACCGTATTCTCTTTAGGAGTTTGAACTCTTCTGAAATTGATGTATGTCAAAGCTCTTCACCAACCAATGCTTGCTTCCTCCGAATTTCGACCATTAAATCTTAACGAATGACCACATCACGACAACGGGCATCTCTCTCCATAACAAACTCCATGTAGTCCCGAGTGATCCACTACTGGATAGTTACGATTGTCACTATCAATCTGCTACAGACGGTGCTACAGACGGTGCCTTCCTCCATGACAGACTCCACACGGCTCCGAACGACCTGCTACCAGATGGCTACAGCTGTCACTATTAGTCTGCTACAGGCGGCGCCTTCATCCATGACAGACCCCATGCGGCCCCTACTAAATGGCTATGGCTATCACTATCAATCTGCTACAGGCTCCGTCTATAAAAAGAAATCCTCTAGATATATTTTTTCTAAGTTCTCTTCTTCTTTCCAAAATTCTGCCAAACTTTTTGTTGAGCACTCCATTTTTGTTGGCCAGAAGAGCTGACTTGATCGTCGGAGGATCCTGTCAAAGCCACCACCACTGACTCCAAATGGTACTTTATTTTGCAGGTCATCGATGGCAACCTTTTTTTCCTCAGCTCCAGCTTGATCCGACATCAACCAGATTCTGCACCAACAGAATTGATGCTAGAGGAAGGGCCCCTCTGCTCCTGAGGTTTTCTTGTTCTTAAAGGAGTGCTCAGCAGCGATCTCTCTTCTTCCTTTCTAGAGTTCTTCTCCAAAAAAATACCTTCTAGGAAAGCTTCAATCCAACAATCAACGGTCTTTGTAGTCAGATCCCATCCAGACCTATCCGCTCCCACTTCAGCTTCGACAACTCAAGCTCCACCCACAGCTACGGTGGATGCGGAGCAATTTAACCTGCTAGTCCAATAGGTTCGCGATTTCACGAAAGCAGTGCAGGCCATACATCGACAGGCTCTGACGTCGATTCGGCTAGAATGGGCCTCTTCGGAGCCCCATGATCTGATCTAGGGACGATCGAATTGGGCTAGCCGGCTGGTGATCTCCGAAAAGGAGAAGCAGAGGGTGGAGAACCCTTGCTCGGACCATGGCTCGACCCAGGGGAGAGCCTTACACCCGTTCCATCAGAAAACCATGGAGATCAATGATCGTGAAGATCTCCTAGATTAAAGACTTCTAGAAATGAGTCGATAAATCGAAGAACTCCATCATACTTCCTCCTCACACGGCAATGATATTTGCATTGATCCTCCTTTTTCTCAGAGAATTATGTAGAAACTAATCCTGCTGAATTTCAAGCTCCCACAGTTTGAGAGTTACGATGGGACCACCGATCCGATCGACCATCTGAAGGCCTTTCGGATAATGATGCTGCTCCATGGCACGCTAGATGTCATTTTGTGCTGGGCATTCCCATCTACCCTCAAGGAAGCCTCCAAGAACTGGTACTCAGTACTTAAGTCAGATACCATCTTTTTCTTCGATCAAATGAGCCATTAGTTTGCGGCTCACTTTGTCAGCAGCCGACGTCTACACCAAGATTTGGATTCTTTGATGAATATCAGATAGAAGGAGGAAGAATCTATCTGGACCTATGTCACCCGATTTAATGCAGCTGCATTGGAGGTCCGAAACATAGACTAGTCTGTTGCAATGATCGTACTCAAGAGCGGCCTTCAGAAGAATGATTTATTGTTCTTTCTTAAAAAAAGTACCCTAGGGACTTTGCTGATCTGCTAGCTCGGGCTAAAGGATATGTTCGAGCGGAAGAGGCCTTCAAGTTGAATGATAAGGAAGCCACAGGAGAGTGACAGATGGGCGAGTCTAATAAGACCATAGCTAATGAAGGGTCGAATGAAGTTCGACCATGCTCATGGACCCCCCCCGAGTGCAAGCTAGCCTAAACTCCTTCTCGAGCTCGTCGTCAAAGAAGTTCCGACAGAAGGGCACGAAGAAGTTCTCCCCCCAGAAGGTTTTACAACTATGCCCCCTTAATGCTCTAAAAGTGCAAATATTGATGGAGATCAAGAAGCAACTGCCGAGATCTGAAAGGATGCGCACTCATTTCGATAAGCACAATCCTAGCAAATATTACCTCTATCATCATGACCATGGCCACGATACTGAAGAATGCATTCAGCTCCAAAACAAGATCGAGAAGCTCATCAGGAGAGGTCGATTGGGTCGATTCCTTAGACGTCAGCTTGAAGTGAGGGAAGATCGATCGAGAGCACTGCCGCAATCGGAACCGCCAAGAAGGAAGAAACAACAAAAAGATCGACCGTCTCTCGGCATCATCAACACTATCTTTAGGGGACTTCGACGTAAAGAGGCCAGCGAACCTGAGGGACCAGAGAAGAGACGAAGAACTGGAGAGCCCATCGCTTTCATCAACGAGGATGCTCAAGGAATCCAGTTTTTGCACAATAATACGGTTGTGATCTCTTTAAACATTGCCGACTATGATGTATGCCATGTTTTGGTAAATAATGGAAGCTCGACTGATGTATTATTTTATGATGCTTTCTCAAAAATGTTCTTACTCAATTACCACTTAGGACCTATGAACTCTCTCTTGGTAGACTTCACTAGCGATGCCATGCCAGTTGAGGGTATAATAACTTTGACTGTGACTGTAGGGCAACGCCCAAAGCTGGTTAAAGCATAAGTTGATTTTCTAGTAGTAAAGGCTTCATCTGCCTACAACGCTATTCTCGACTGACCTGGGTTGAACGCACTCCATGCCGTGGTATCAACTTATTATTTAAAGGTGAAGTTCCCAATGAGTTGCAGAATTGGAGAGATTAGGGGAGATTGAGCATTGGCGAGACACTGTTACTTCATTGTCCTACAAAAAAATATCTAGTCCGACCTTTGTCCTATCGAGGGGCTGGATACCCATGACGACCTCACCGAGGAGCAGAGTGAGCCTATGGAGGACCTCATATCTGTGCCCTTAAATGATGAGAATGTGGAGCACACTATGCAGATCAGCTCCAACTTGGGGGATGAGGTTTAGGAGCAACTCGTCACCTTCCTCAAAAAGAATGCGGACATCTTCGCCTGGGCCCCAGCGGATATGTCAGAAATTGACGCCGAGGTCATCGAACATCGACTGACCATTGATCCTAAGTGTCGGTCGATAAAAGAGAAGATGTGCAACCACACCCCGGAGAGGCAGAAAGCAATCGTAAAAGAAGTAGGCAAGCTTCTCAAAGCTGGATTCATCCGAAAAGTTAACTATCCGACCTGGGTCTCAAACATGGTCCTCGTCAAAAAGGAAAATAACAAGTGAAGGATGTGTATAGACTTCAAAAAGCTGAACAAAGCCTGCCCAAAGAACAACTACCCTTTTTTCAGGATTGATCAACTGGTAGATGCAACTTCGGGCCATGAGCTCCTCACCTTCATGGATGCCTTCTCCAGCTATAACTAGATATGGATGGCACCGAAGGACGAGGAGAAAATTACTTTTGTTACTGACCGTGGTCTTTACTGTTATGGGGTTATGCCCTTTGGGCTCAAGAATGCAGGGATAACATACCAACACCTGATCAACAAGATCTTCAAGAAGCAGATCGACTGCAATATAGAGGTATATGTGGATAACATTCTCGTCAAAAGTTAAGCTTCTATAAACCACCTCGCCAACCTCAAAGAGACCTTCAGTGCACTAAGGAAGCACAAGATGAAGCTGAACCCGATCAAATGCGCCTTCGGTGTGACCTTAGGAAAGTTTCTGGGGTTTATGATGTCAAGACATGGAATTGAAGCAAATCTAGAGAAAATTCAAGCTATTCAGAAGATGTCTGCTCCAAAAATAATCAAAAAAGTTCAACATCTAACTAAAAAAGTGGTATCCCTAAATCGCTTCGTCTCGAGATCAATCGAGCGATGTATGCCCTTCTTCCAAGTTCTCAAGCAATCAAAGAACTTCTACTGGACGACAGAGTGCCAACGGGCATTTGAGGAGCTCAAAAACTACCTCGGCTCACCCTCACTGCTGGCAAAGTCCGAACTCGAAGAAGAATTATTCTTGTACCTAGCAGTCTCTCTGGCGGCCTTGGCAGTAGTCCTGGTCAAGAAGAAAGCGAAGATGCAGCGATCGATTTACTACATAAGTCAGATTCTGAGAGATGTAGAGATCAGATACTCTAAGCTCGAGAAATTGACCTACTCTTTTCTAATCGCTGCTAAGAGACTCCGACCTTACTTTCAAGGGCACACCATAATGGTCCTCACAGATCAACCAATAAAAGTAGTCCTTCATCGAATGGATGCTTTCGGAAGAATTACAAAATGGGCGATCGAGCTCTCGGAGTTCGACATCAATTATTGACCCAGGTCATCGATCAAAGCCCAGATATTGATAGATTTTATAGTAGAATATACCATTCCAGATGATGTCGAGCTTGAACAGAATGAGATTGATGCTCTATTGTTGCAACCGAGCCTCCCCGAAGAGGGTGTCGACCTTTCCAAAGGTTTTTGAGCCCTGTACGTGAATGGTTTGTCCAACTCTACTGGAGTAGGTGCAGGATTAGTCTTAGTCAGGTCCGAGGGAGTCGTCGTCGAGTACGCGCTATGCTTCAAATTTTCTGCAACTAATAATGGGGCCGAATATGAAGCGATGATCGTCGGATTAAAAATAGCAAGAGAGTTAAAAGTAGATTAGCTTCAAGTCTACAGTGATTTTCAATTAGTGGTCGACCAAGTTAGTGGCAACTATGAAGTGCAGGAGGAAAGTATGATGAAATACCTTGAGAAAATAAAAGATTTGACTCCAGCCTTCAGAAGTTTTGGTATTCGATAGATTTCGAGGGTAGAAAATATAAGAGCCGATCTTCTCTCTAAATTGGCCACTTTAGCCCAGCCAAATTGTCCAAAGAAGTATTTTTCAAAATTCTAAAATGCCCAAGCTTGGAGGAATCACAGTTCGTTATGCAGATGGAGCTCGAGCCGAGCTGGATTCACCCGTTAGTTGCCTATCTTAAAGAGGGAGTTCTTCCTCGTGATCCAAAAGAAACTCGAAAACTCAAGAATCAAGCCTTCCAGTACGTTTTATATGAGGGCAAGTTATATAAGAGGTCGTATTCGCTGCCGCTGTCGAGATGTCTCCGACCTTCAGAGGCCGACTTCGCATTATGGAAAGTGCATGAGAAAATTTATGAAAGTCATGCAGGAGCTAGGTCCTTATCACAAAAACTACTTCGGTAAGAATACTATTGGCCGACCTTGTATCACGACTCTATGGAGTATGTCAAGAAATGTGACCGCTGTCAGAAGAATGCAAACATATAAAGACAGCCGACCTCCGAGCTTACTCCACTAAGCGCACCTTAGTAATTTACGCAGTGGAGAATGGATATACTTGGCCCTTTTTCGATGGCATTCGGGCAACGAAAGTTCCTCCTGATCGCGATCGACTACTTCACCAAATGGGTCAAAGCTGAACCATTAGCAAAAATTACCGAGGCCAAGGTATAAAACTTCATCTGAAAGTCAATCGTCTGTCGGATTGGTCTGTCTCGAACTCTCATAATAGATAACGGGCGATAATTCGTTGGGATGAGGTTTGTTGAGTTCTACGAAGATTTAAACATCTTCCATCACTTCACATAGGTAGCTCACCCACAGACAAATGAAAAAGCTGAAGTAACCAACCGAACCCTGCTGTAAGATATCAAGATAAGGCTCGACAGAGCAAGAGGGGCCTGGGTGGACAAACTCTACCACGTCCTTTGGACGTACCAAACTATTCAAAGGCTACCGACTGAAAAAACACCATTCGCCTTGGCCTTTGGAATGGAGACAGTCATACCAATTGAGCTTAAACTCCGATCAGCATGGGTCGTAGCCTTCAATGAGCAGTATAACCCACAGAATCTCAAAATCAATCTCGATCTACTAGAAGAAAAAAGAGAGAAAGTCCAAGTTCAGATGGCAGCCTACAGATGAAGGGTGGTTTAATACTATAACTCTAGAGTCAAAAGAAAAATGTTCAGAGTGGGGGACTTAGTGCTTCGATGAGCTGCCATCTCTCAGCCTCAGAGCTAGGAGAAGCTTGTCCCAAATTGGGAAGGCCCGTATGAAGTGGTGGAGGTCATTTGGCCCGAAACTTATGGCCTAAAAGAGCTTGGAGGAATAATGCTCCCACGATCTTGAAACTCAAAAAATTTGAGGATGTACTATCAGTAATTTTTCTTCAATAAAACTCATCCATTTCAATATTATTATTTCTTGATGAAAAAATAATGTGATGATAGGAAAGAAGCAATCAATAGTGGCTATGTTAGAAACAAGAGGAGAACCTCGTCCTAACATGAGCAAGATCGAAGGTCTCGTTCATTTTAGATGAGATGAGGAGAGAGGTCTTGACAACGATCCTTATGCGCCCCTACAGTTCGTTAGGAATAGGAGGAGAACCTCGTCCTAACGTGAGCAAAGTCGAAGATCTCGTTCATTTTAGACGAGATGGGAGGAGAGGCCCTGACAATGGCCCTTATGTGCCCCACGATCCGTTAGGACAAGAGGAGAACCTCATCCTAATGTGAGTAAAGTTGAAGATCTCGTTCATTTTAAATGACGGGATGAGGAGAGAGATCCTGATAATGGCCCTTATACATCCCTATAGTCCCGTTAGGAACAGGAGGAGAACCTTATCCTAACGTGAGCAAAGTCGAAGGACCTCGTTCATTTTAGACGAGATGGGGGGAGAGGCCTTGACAACGATCCTTATGTGCCCACCACAATCCGTTAGGGAATAGAAGGAGAACCTCATCCTAACGTGAGCAAAGTCGAAGTTCTCGTTCATTTCAGACGAGATGGGGGAGAGGCCCCTGACAATGGCCCTTATTGCCCTCATGAATCGTTAGGAACAGGAGGAGAACCTCATCCTAACGGGACCAAAGTTGAAGACCTTGTTCATTTTAGATGAGATGAGGAAAGAGGCCCTGACAATGGCCCTTATGCGCTGCTATAGTCTGTTAGGAACAGGAGGAGAATCTTATTCTAACGTGAGTAAAGTCGAAGATCTCATTTATTTTAGACGAGATGGAGGGAGAGGCCTTGACAATGGTCCTTATGTGCCCCCACAGTCCGTTAAGAATAGGAGGAAAATCTCGTCCTAATATGGGCAAAGTCGAAGACCTCGTTCATTTTAGACGAGATGGGGAGAGAGGCTCTAATAACGGCCCTTATGTGCCCCCACGATGCATTAGGAACAGGAGAAGAACCTCGTTCTAATGGGAGCAAAGTTGAAGGCCTCGTTCATTTTAGACGAGGTGAGAAGAGAGGCTCCGACAACAATCCTAAATATGCCCCTACAGCCTGTTAGGAACAGAAGGAGAATCTCATCCTAGCACGAGCAAAGGTCAAAATCCCGTAGACCAAAGACGTGGAGAAGAAAGAAGCTCGGTGGAGAGTGCTTTCCACGACAATCTGACTACGTCAAATGCGAATGCCAGAACCTTATCCTGGTTTGCAAGAGAGATCTTAGTTCGGCATCCACGACAAGCCCGACGTCCACAATGAGCTTAGCATCCGTAACAAGCAGCAAGCATGGAAACCTGTAATCAGAATTCTCTTCCGAGCTTCAACTTCAACGTCAACCTCGATTGGAGATAAGATCTCACTCGAGCTTCAACTGCAATGTCAATAGAAGATAAGATCTCCTACAATCTCGGTTCGAGGTAAGATCTTCTCCGAACTTCAACTGCAATGTCAACAGGAGATAAGATCTCCTTTAATTTTAGCTCGAGGTAAAATCTTTCTCGAGCTTCAACTTCAACGTCAACAGGATATAAGATCTTCTTCAACCTCGATTGGTGATAAGATCTCCCCCGAACTTCAACTTCAATTTCAACCTCGATTGGAGACAAGATCTCCCACGAGCTTCAACTTCAACTACAACCTCGACTGAAGATAAGATCTCTTGCGGTTTTAATTTCAACTTTAACCTCGACTGAAGATAAGATTTCCTTCGAACTTCAACGTCAACGTCAACAGAAGATAAGATCTCCTTCAATCTCGGCTGGAGATAAGATCTCCCCCGAGCTTCAACGTCAACTTCAATAAGAGATAAGATCTCCTTCAATCTTGGTAGGAAATAAGATCACCCCCGAGCTTCAACCTCAATAGGTGCAGAGCCCAGAAAAGGACTTCGACAGTCTTTGTACTCCCTTCCTTTGAATTTTGAACTCGAAAGTGGGGAGACTATTTTTGGGGATAAACTCTGCTTTCGTCGAAGTCCAGTCTGATGCTTAGCCTAATGCAACTGGTAATCATGGAAGTATTTCGATAAAAAATTTTCTTTCCAACGATCGAACCTCAACCAAACTTCTTCTATAGTCGAACTCCTCCAGTGGTCGAATCCCTCCTGGACTCCTCCAGAGGTCGAACTCCTTTCGGACTTCTCCTTTAAGCAGACTCCTTTAGGAGCTGAACTCCTTTCAAATTTCTTCTTCAGTCGAATTCCTCTAGGAGCCGAACTCCTTCTGAATTTCTCCTTCAGTCGAATTCCTCCAAGAGCCCAACTCCTTCCGAATTTTTTCTTCAATCGGATTTCTACAGGAGCCAAACTCCTTCCAAATTTTTTCTTCAATCGAACTCCTTCAGGAGCCTCCTTCAGTCAAACTTCTTCAGGAGTCGAGCTCCTTCTGAATTTCTTCTTCAGTTGGACTCTTTTAGGAGTCGAAATTCTTTCGAATTTTTTCTTCATTCAAATTTCTACAGGAGCCAAACTCCTTCCAAATTTCTTCTTCAATCGAACTTCTTCAGGAGCCGAACTTCTTCCAGATTTCTCCTTCAATCGGACTCCTCCAAGAGCCAAACTCCTTCTAGATTTCTTCTTCAGTCAAGTTCCTCCAGAAATCGAGCTCCTTTCGGACTTCTTCTTTAGTCGAATTTCTCCAGGAGCCGAACTTCTTCCGAATTTCTTCTTCAGTCGAATTTCTCCAGGAGCCAAACTTCTTTCAGACTTCTCCTTTAGTCAAGTTCCTCCAGGAGTCAAACTTCTTCTTCAGTCGAATTTCTTCAGAAGCCGAACTCCTTTCAGACTTCTCCTTCAATCGGATTTCTCTAATGGATTACTTTCAGATTTCAACTAGCATTCTTTCCGAATGATCCCCTCTAGCCGTATTTTCTTTAGGAGTCCGAACTCCTCTGAAATTAATATATGTCAAAACTCTTCACCAACCAACGCCTGCTTCCTTCGAACTTCGACTATTAAACCTCAACGAATGGCTACATCATGACAACGGACATCTCTCTCCGTAACAAACTCCACGTGGCCCCGAGCAGACCACTACTGAACAGTTATGGCTGTCACTATCAGTCTGCTACAGGTGGTGCCTTCCTCCGTGATAAACTCTACACAGCTCTGAGCAGTCCGCTACTAGACGGCTACAGCTATCACTATCAGTCTACTACAGACGGCACCTTCCTTCGTGATAGATCCCACGCGGTCTGCTATCAAGTGGCTATGATTGTCATTATCAATTTGTTACATGCTCCGTCTATAAAAAGAGACCCTCTAGACACGTTTTCTCTAAGATTTCTTCTCATTTTCAAAACTCTGTCAAACTCTTTCTTGAGCACTCCATTTTTGTTGGCCAAAAGAGCTGACTTGATCGTCGGAGGGTCTTGCCGGAGCCACCATCACTGACTCCGGAAGAAACTTTGTTTTGTAGATCACCGACGGTGATTTCTTCTTTCTCAGCTCCAGCTCGATCTGGCGTCAATCAGATTTTGCACCAACAGTTTATATACTATTTTTTCACATAGTATTTAATATCTCATTGATGATATTTAGTTCAATGATGAAATTAATGGGTTGTATTTACCGCATATTTGTATAATACTTCATCACTTATAAAATGCTATAAATATTATTTAATATCTCATTAATAGTATTTAATTAAATGATGAAAAGAAGGCATTTCTATAGTACAACAAAGAGAAGGTATTTCACGAGAGCATTCATAAGGTTTTATTTTTTTGGTAGAAGTTAAGATCCACAAAATAATTATAAGACATGCGGAATTATATAATAAATGGGATTGGCTTCGGTCCAATATTATGTCAGTAATATGTACATGAGGCTCTATCATTATTTATATAATAATGATATTTTTACTAATAATTTTAATAATATATTAATATATTATTAAAAATTATAGAAATTCTCCTTAATGTTAGTCTAATTTTATTTACATTTCTTGTACTTTAAAAAATATCAAACTGATCCTTCTAATTATTTTTATAATCCAATATGGTCCAGTTATCTATCTCCATTAATAGAATGATATCATGTAACAATCACATGATACTATTATTTTATAAAATGATAAAAATATTCTTATTTCTATCTTCTCTCTCCTCTCCAATTGATCCCTTTCTATTTTATTGATGGTATTTCTCTTTCTTCCTCCTCCTCTTCTTCACTCATTTCTCCTCTTCCATGATGGCTCCTTCTACCTCCATCCATTCTTCCATTCTTCTCTTTCTCCTCATCCATTTCTTCTTTTCATCCTTCTCCTTCAATCTGTCCATAAATTATCTCCCTTCATGATGGCTTTCTCCACTTTCGTCCTTTCTTATCGGTAACCCATCATTCTTCCTTCCCTCCCTCCCCATCTTCTTTTCTTTCTTGTCTTCCTTCGCCTCTAACCATTCCTTACTAGTGGCCCTCTCCCCCTCTTCATTCTTTTCCTCCTCTAAGCCCATCTATAAGCTTTATCTCTTTATTACAGTCCCTTCACATCTGTCCCTTTTCACTGGCAATCTATCATTCCCCCTTTCCTTCCTCTTCACTTATTTCTCCTCCATTTCTCTCCTTCTTCACCTATTCCTCCACCTTCTCATCCATTTCTCTTCCTTATCCTCCTCCTCCAAGCCATCCATAAGCCATCCCCCTCTAGATGGCTTCCTCCACCTCCATCCTTCTCATCAACAATCCATACTTCCCTCTCCTCTTCCTCCCCATCCTCTTTTCCTTCTTGTTCTTCTCCTCCAATCCATTACTTGCTAGTAGCCTTTCTTCCCTCCTTCTCTTCCTCTTCATCCACTTCTCCTTCTATTATCTTCCTCTTCCAAGCTCATCCATAAGTGAAGAGTATTTTCATCCATTAAGAGAGAAAGCTAGTACCATTTGTTGGTAAATGAATGGTTGGATCAAATTGAAAATATCGATAATTAGAAGGATAAATTTGATACTTTTTAAAGTACAAAAAGTGTAAGTGAACTTGGATTAAAGTTGCCATCGAGGTGGTAGCCTAGTTAAAATGGGCCTTCGCTTCCATCCAAGTGACCTCGATTTGAATTCAAGTAAATGCCAAGTAAAAGGACCTGCAGTGATTATTATTGACACTCAGGGTGCGGGGATTAAAAGCGGCACTTGAGTCCTCTGGCGGCTTGGTGGTATTGAAAGTGACATACTCATCTGACCCGAAGTCTCATCTCAGGTGTAGTGGGGAGGCGATTGCATTTACTACTCTCCGAATCGAACATTCACTCAGCGGGATGGATGCCCTCATGGTCACATCCAAAGAAGGTTGCTACGCTGGTTGCCCCTCTTCACCCCTATTTTTTTGTCAAAAAAAAAGGGATTAAAGTTGAAAGGTGTTCCAATAGTTTTTTCTAAAAGTTATATTTTATTAAAAAATAAAAAATTATATAATAACATAAATATTATATAGATTAATAAAAATATATATTAAAATAATTATATAATTAATAAATAAATAATATTTTAGAGATGCTCTATTTTTTAAATAAAAATATCTATTGCAAATGCATGGGTTGTGTGCTAGTGTATACATAATTTTTGATATTAGACAAAGTTAAAAAGCTATGTATTAGTAATAATAAATATCATGTTTTGAATATAGTGTATTAATTTATCTAGAGATATATATTGGCTTGCTGGATGATTTAATTTATTTAGTACGTATCATTTGATTATATAATGTATGCTAATAAAATGCATATTTTAAAGATTATATATCGATTTTCTTGAAGGTGTAAATTAGATCACTATTGGATATATAAAAAAAAACTTATAATATGTTAGAAGGTTGACAAATGTATATCATCTAACATATGGTGTGTACTGGTCAAGATAATATTCTCAAAATTTTATAACAATTTACTTGGAACTGTGCAATAGGTTGCTTATTTATTAAATTGTTAAGTATGTACCATCAAACCATATGCTATATATTAGTAAACATCATGTGTTGAAAATTATATATTGATTTATCTATAAGTGTGTATTGATTTGATAAATGATTAACTTGCTTGATATGTATCATCTAACTATATAGTATACAACAGTAAAAGATATATTCTAAAAATAAAAAAGAAAGAAAATGTTATGTATAGTTTTTGTTTAAAAATTAAGGGATCATTGATCCAATAAAAAGTAGGATAACCTGGATGGAAGGGAAGCGTGTAACTATAGCATCTTATTCTCAATGGCAAGCAACTAAGGCGAGCCAGCTGAATAATGTGGCATCATGGCCTGCTATGGAAGGAAGAACCATGTTGCTAGCTAAATCTTGATTGGTATTTGATAAAAAACTTGGTAATAGAGGACTTGCAAGAGTTGATTCATGCTTGTTAGTTGTGATATGATGAAATATAATTTAGCATGATAAGTTATGGAGATAATTGGTGAGCTATGATGTATCTTAATATCATATTAAAATGCTAATATTGAAGAATTGAGCAAATTAATTTAATTATTAATTTTAAAGTGGGGTTAACTAGCAAGCTACTGTAAATTTCTATTGCTGGAACAATGTTATCAAATTTAATTATTAATTAATTCAATATAAATTATTTAATAAATAAATTAATTTAAGATAGCTACATTTTCCTAATCATTTATCATTACCTTTATCTACTCCTCTTTGACATGTGTTGAAGGGCAGTTGAATAATATATTCTAATTATCATGGGAAAGGTTTGTCACATCAAAGATTGAATAAGCTTCTAGAATTGGATCATCACAAAACAATTAGCATTATTCAACACAAAAATGGATTTCCATCTCACAATCTTGGACTATGACATGAAATGAAGGATCTCCAATGGTAATGTCTGGATTACTTCAAGATGGTTGGCTTGATTGAGAATTAAAATTATTATATCAAAAAATACATGTGAATATCGTCCTGTGCCGACTGGGCAGTATCAATTCCCTGGCGGAGTTTGAACATGTGACTCAACATGTTGAATTTATTTAATATATATATATATATATATATATATATATATATATATATTCGAAAGCTAGTATCTATCTATCTAACTTGAACTGGAAGGAAATATTTTATTTATTTTTAGGATGCTTCATATGGGATAAAAGTTGCACCATCCAATCATTGCCACACTTCATTGCTACGCTTCACGGATGGATAACGATCTACGAGTCCATAATAATCTTTTCTACAGTACCTTTTAAATAGCTGTGTAATAATTTGAATCCTAAAGACTTTTGTCGACTCGAGGGGTTTTGAACGGAGGCCGGAATGAAGACGAGCGATCCCATCGTGGCTGAAAATGAATGGAGGCCGGAGGCCATCCAAGTTGCGGTTGATTCAAAGACGATGCTGATTATTGAGAGGAACGATAATCCGAAGCAAGCCCGTTCGACGGAGCCATCTGATAAAGGAATTGGGAAACAAAGCAGAACCTGCTCGGAGGTCCTCCAAGGACAGAGGCGTTACAAATGGGAGACTCAGGCGGTGATCGAGGAGGAGATAGCTAGGTTGCAGAAGAAGTTTATGGAGTCCGTCGTTTTCACCGATGACGAAGTTGATGGGGCAAGTCAGAAATGATCACACTTCCTCAGGAAAGTTGTCGGGCAAAGGTCTCTCAATGGAGTTTTTATCTAAGGAGTTGAAGATTCGATGGGCGTCGGCAGGGAACTTTCATTTTGTCCCTCTACCTGCGGGCCATTGGGTTTTCCGATTTGACAGGGAGGAGTCTAGAGGGTGGGCGATGGCCAATGGCCCATGGATGATAGCATGACAAATCCTTGCTCTCGAGCCTTGGAGGCCGAACTTCTATGCCGGAGAGGATACGGTGACTAGTGCAATGTTATGGATACGTCTCCCCGACCTTCCCATTTAGATGTGGGATCGATCTATGCTCCTCTGGATTGTTTTGGTGGCTGGTGTCCCAAAGTTCATTGATAACCATACACAGGAGACAGTGAGGGGAGGTTATGCCAAAGCATGTATCCAAGTTGATCTCTCAAAGCCTCTTAGGCCTGGTGTTGATATTGTGGCCAAAGGTAGAAGACGATAACCTTTCAAATATGAGAATCTATCTCTTCTCTGTTACCTATGCGGACGAGTTGGACATTGTGAAGAGGAGTGTACCCATATTACTGGTGAAGCGGCTAAAAGATTGAAGCAAGAAGAGAGTAGGTTGTTTGGGCCGTGGATGGTGGAATCTCGGGTACCTATTGAAGCTGCTGCCTTCAAACAGAACTCCAGGCCCTCTAATGGTGGTCGGAGGGAGAAGCACCGGGGGAACGGGGATAAGGGTAATATGGTCCAAGCAGATAAAGACAAAACTGAAGAATGGCAGACCGTTACCTCTGGTGGCCCACGTCGTGTGGCAGCGCCCAGACCAGGCCGTGTTGTCGGGACCTCAAATGATAAAGTGGCCACTACATCATGGTTTGCAGTGCTACAAGACATGGAGACGATCACCGGTGAGACGGAAACTCTGAAAATGGAGATTAGCGAGGATACCACGGAAGACCCTGTTCCGATGACTGGTATTACCTGGGATGATGATCCAAAGCAAAAAAGGTTTAGGGATAAAAGGAAGCGGCCCATTTATTCGGATCTCCCTAGGCCGGATAGTCCATCACCTCCGAGGCCCGAACCAAAAATACTAGTGGTTAGCGAACCGAGCCTGTTGGGCAAGGTAGAGTCCACATCGATTCAATCTAGAGAATGGACTCTTAAGTCATGGAAACAGGGGTGCGTCTGCTATTATGAAGAGGATGGAACCATATTTAAGCACGGCAAAAAGTAGTAGTAGTGGCGAAGCGCAGGAGCTAACAACTACGACCAAGGAGAAGCCTCCAGACTACGAACCACCACTGGAGGTGAGGGAGATATCGAATCCAAAGCATGCTCCAGAGGCTCATGCGCTAGATCTTGGGCCTACTCAGGAGGCAGAAGAACGTAGCCACGTGGATAATGCGGAGAAGATCTCGGCGGATACCCCGGTGCCCTCATCATGTTCTTTTGAGGTGGGCGAGAGGGACTCGTCCAAGGAAACTATGGTTAAGGGCGAGGATGACCCCCAGATTTCAAAGGTCATCATGCCCAACCTTGTTCTTTTGAAATGAACGTGATCGTGTGGAACTACAGAGGAGCGACAAAATCTTCGTTCCTTAACAATTTCCACGACATGCAATGCAAGCATAAACCTGACATTTTCGATCACGAAGCTCCACAGGGCAGTTGGGAAGTAGTGGAATGTCTTCTCTGTCCCGGCGGAAGGCTTGTCTGGTGGGATTATTGTGTTCTGGCGGAAGTCCTTCGACTTTGTGGAGTTCACCAGTAACAATAAACAGATGGTGGTGGGGATAGTGAAGGAACCTGGGAGACAGCCTTGGGTTATTGCTCTAATCTATGCTAGCACTTGTTACATGAAATGGAAGGAAGTCTGAGATTTGGTGACTGGCTGCATTTCCATGGGGTGCCCGATTTTGGCCATTGGTGATTTCAATGTCATTTGCTCCAGCAACAAAAAATTGGGCGGCAAGGCTTTCAGGTAAGTACTTCCTTCACATGGTGTAACAACCGGCGCGGGCTAGCTCGGGTGTGGGAGAGGCTGGACAGAGCGCTGGCGACGACGGAGTGGTTACGACTGTTCCCTGAATCCAAGCTCACCCACCTCTGAAGAATTGGATTAGACCATCGCCCTCTCTTCTTGCAAATAAGGATGACTGACGGCAAGCCAACTAAAGCTTCTTTCAGATTCTTCAAATTTTGGCTTTCTCTTGATGGGGTTAAGGAGGTTGTGCGAAGGGCTTGGAGGACGTCGGCAATTGACTCCCATGGTGTTCGCCTCAACCGTCTGCTTAGAAACACCAGACAAGCGCTTAGCAGATGGAACAAAAGCTACGTTGGGAATTTGTTTGACAAAACCACTAGGCTTGGGGAGCAAATTAGGATGATGCAAGAGGAGGATGTCAGATGTGGGGGATTGAATGTTCAGCTCCAAGAGAAGTTAACTAGAAAGGTTGCAGAGTATAACCGCATTCTTAAGTTTCAGGAGATCTATTGGCGGCAAAAAGCAAGAGTCTCTTGGTTAAGAGAGGGCGATCTCAACACTACTTTTTTCCACCAGACAACTCTACTTCGTCGTCGGAAGAACCACATCAATTCCATTAAAACATTGAGAGGGGATCAAACCTCCATAGATGGGGAGATTGCTGATACTATTTGCCAATACTTCTTCAACCAATGGAACATGCATGAGCATCATGGTCATACAGCTAAGTTGCCTGATGTGGGAGTGAGGATTACAGATAGTTAGAATCAGTGGCTAACCCAGGAGGTTAGTGATGAGGAAATCATTGAAACTCTCTCTCAGCTTCCTTCAAACAAAGCTCCTGGTCCCTCTGGGTTCCAATCTATGTTTTTTAAAAACTTTTGGTCAGTGGTGAAGAACGAAGTGCTTGCGGAGATTCATGAAGTCTTTAGAACGGGTCGCATGCCTAGTGATTGGAAAAACACCTACGTGGTTTTGATCCCCAAGAAATCAAACCCTGTTTAGGTGAAGGACTATCGCCCAAGAAATCAAACCCTGTTGAGGTGAAGGACTATCGCCCCATCAGTCTTTGTAATACCTTATACAAATTGGTGGCAAAAATCTTGGTCAATCGGATGAAACCTCTTATCCCAAAGATTGTCACCCTAGAACAGGGAGCTTTTGTGCCGAATAGAAACATATCGGAGAACATTATGGTTGCTCAAGAGATATTTCATTCCATGAACAGGGCAACTACAGGCAAGACATTGATGGTTATTAAGGCAGACATGGAGGAAGCGTATGATAAGTTGGCTTGGGATTATCTTCAAGCAGTCCTAGAGCATATGGGGTTGGTTCAGCAGAAGATTCAGAACTATGATAATGTGCTGTGTGCTGAATCCTCGCTTCTCTGTTTTTATTAATGGATCTCCATCTACTTGATTCTATTCTTTAGGAGGTCTTCGACACGGGTGCCCATTATCGCCTTTCCTGTTCATTCTCTGCTCTGATATGCTGTCGAGAAAGCTTCACCAGTTATCTGCTGCCGGCGCTCTCAGTGGTTATTTACCAAGACAGAGAGGTCATCCTATCACACACCTTATGTTCGCGGATGACCTGTTGTTAGTTGCTAAGGCCACCAAAAAGAATGCTCGGACTCTGAGGAGGGCGGTAATGGAGTATTGTAATTACTCTGGACAATGCATTAATATTCGTAAGTCATGTATGTGCTTTAGTGAAAGAGTACAAGCTCGAACCAAGCAACAACTTGTGAATACCCTAAATATTCCGTTGAATGAGGGATTGTGGCACTACCTCGGCGTCCCTTTATCAGGTACAAAATTGCACTGACATGATTTTAATCCTCTTTTGGACAGGATCCATAACAAACTGGCAGCTTGGAAGTGGAGGATGTAGTCCCAAGCTAGGCGCATTACTTTGATCCAGTCCGTCTTGAACTCTACTTACATCTATTTATTAACAAACTTGCCGGTTCTTATCCGAGTCTTGCTAGATCTCGAGAAGATCTTTAAATCCTTTTTGTGGGGTCACGAAGTTGGTACTAAGAAATTCCACTTAATCTCCTGGGAAGCTGTGTGTCAGCCTCGGAGGAATGGAGGGTTAGGCCTTCACTCTCTTCGGCTGAGAAGAATGGCACTCATTGGGAAGGCAGTTGTCAATCTTCACCTGAATAGAGAATCTCGCTGGGCCAATTTGGTGATGAACAAATACAAGTTTAATGGATGGGGGGACTATAGATTTGGTCGTTGAGCGTCACCATTGTGGAGAACCATTGTTTCATCATCGAAGTGGCTGCAGGATGTTTATAAATGGCACAGTGGAGATGGAAGCAAAATCAGGATTCTTTACGACCCTTGGCTCACGGAGGTTCCTCTCAATAGAAGTGCTGCCCCTATCAATACTGACATGATTCAAGATGACTGGACGGTCTCTCATCTACTCACAGAGGATGGTAATTGGAATAGGGACCTCCTACGTAGCATTTTCTCTAAAGATATGGTGAACTCAATTCTTGTGCTTCCCATTCCCAAGAATCACTGTCAAGACCAACTCGGATGTTGCGGTATCACGAGTGCAAAGATCCGGATGGCTGATATTTATGCTATTATTAAAAATTCCTATAATCAAAATCAAGACCCCATTTTTTATTTTAGCTGGATTTGGAGACTCAAGGTTGCACCGAGGGTGAAGATCTTTTTGTGGAAGTTGTGTTGGGGTCGGCTGCCATGCAAAGTATTACTCCATTCAAGAGAAATCCTTTCCATACATCAGTTGGGGTGTGAGCTGTGTGCAGTGGATATTGAGGATCAAGATCACTGCATATTCTCCTGTAATCAGATTAGAAATGTCCGGATATCTTTGGAAACAATCCACTTGCCTAATTATCAGCTCAACTCCTTGTAGCAGCTCATACAGATCATCTCAGCCCCCGGGGTGCCAATCCTCGACAAAACTCTAATTGGTTATATAGCAAGGAATGCCTCTATGTTCAATGGGATCTCGTATGATCGGAAAAAAGTTTACTGCTCAGCTCTTTGGCATGCTGGAGACTACATCCAAGCCATTACATCGCGATCGACAATCGATGATTTACAGTCCTGGGGTACCGGCGGCTCAGTGAGCCCTTCATCACACCATGACCGACTCGTGTCTTGGGTACCCCCACCCCGTGATCAAGTCAAAATCAATTTTGATGCTTCTTGGACTAAAGAGAGAATCGGGCTAGGATATATAATCAGAGATCATTATGGGATGATTTTGTATGCAGCGACGATCCATTCGAAAGCATGCTCAATCCCGAAAGTTGAGCTCCTGACAGCATGGCATGCTGTGTGCATTGCTATTTTTTAACTTGGACTTACTCGCATTTGGCTCGAAGGGGACTCCCTTACTTTTGTGAAATGGATCAATAGATGCTGTAGCCTGATGGTTCAGACTTTTCCCATAAGGTTCCCTCATTCGTTGCTCGAAGACATTGCCAAATGCTTTTCCATAGTGGATTACGTCAAGGTCACCCACTCCTTCAGAGAAGCTAATCAACTAGCTGATCTGCTTGCTTGCTACAATGCCCGATAGAGCAGTATTTCATTCCTTATCTCTGCTCCCTCCTCTTGTCTGTATGGCGGTTCTTGCTAATATAGAAGGACTTTCTTTTATTCGTTCTTAACTAGTTGTTTGTTTCTTTTTGGGTACACCTCCCTCTTGTACCCCAAAAAAAAAAAAAAAAAACTTTTGTCGACTAATAACAGGTCACAAGTGTCATGGTTCTCTACTCTTTTAGATTAGGACCGTTATAACCCTCTATCTTATCTCAAAGCCAACTAACTCAATGAGGAACAAAAGTACTATAGACCATCATATAGAATGGACCTAATTTGATGTTATATATATATATATATATATATATATATATATATATATATATATATATATATATATATATATATATTACATTTTAAAGAGGAAACCTAAAAGTCAAATTGAAATTGGATTTCTCCTACTAACGAAGCCCGTTAGTTTCATAAATAAAATAATAAAAAAAGAAAATAAAATGCATGCCTAAGAGTAATTCTTCATGACTGTTCAGATCCTCTTTCTTTCTCATCAAGTCTCTCCATGCATTATCTTCCTTATTAAACTATTTCTTCCATTCATAAGATCTTTCTCCCAAGGCTCTTTCTTCTCTTTCAAACCTTATGCACCATCTTTCCTATCCATTAGATCTTTTTCGAGTTCCTTTCTTCTTTTTCAAATCTCTTTTTTTTAAAGATCTTTACATCTAAAAGTTCATAAAAATTATGTATCATTTTACTTAAAGGTATATATTAGAATATCGAATAAATATTTTACTAGATGTGTATCAATTGGCTATATACTGTGTACTAATAATACTAAGTTTGGTAAACTATGTATCAATTTATCTATAGGTATGTATTAAGTCGTTGTTGGATGTGTATAATCAAAAACTTATAGTATGTATCAGTAAGCCATCTAGTGTGTATTGTTTAGTCTTATACTATGTATTGATGAGTGCTATATTTTGAAAACTGTATCACTTTATCTAAAAATATGCATTGGGATGTTAGATGAATATTTTGCTAAATGTATATCAACTAACCATATATTATATATTGGTGAATACTAAATTCAGTAAACTATATATTAGTTTATTTGTAGGTATGTATTGAATTGTTGCTGGATGTATATAAAAAAAGTTTATAATATGTATCAATTTATTTATAGGTATGTATTGATTTATTTGATAATTAATTTATTTAGTATTTATCATATAGTTATATATTATGTATTGCTAAAAAGTATATGCTAAAAATAAGAAAGAAAAAGAATGTCTCTTTTTTTTAATCATCGGACTAATAACTCCATTAGTAGAAAAATCTTTGACTTTTATACTTATTCTTTAAGATTGGTATTAAAAAAAAATATGGTAAACTGTGAAGCCTAACCCCTATGATATTTTATAGTGTTCGCCCCATATAATATTTATTTCTCTATGGGTACCAAATCCAATCATGTACAATACATATATTTACAAAAAAAAATAACAAAATGTAACAAACACTTATTATTGGGGATAAACTCCGCTCCCGTCGAAGTCCATCCTGATGCTTAGCCTAATGCAACTGATAATCACGGAAGAGTTTCGATTGAAAATTTTTCTCCAGCGGTCAAATCTTAGCCCAATTCCTTCAGTCGATCGAACTCTTCAGCGATCGAGCACCAACCGAACTCCATCGGTCGAATCCCTCTCGAACTCTCCCAGCGACCAAATTTCTGCCGAACTTCTTCAGGAGTCGGACTCCTCCCAGACATTTTCTTCGATCGAATTTCTTCAGGAGCCGAACTTCTTTCGAATTTCTTCTTCAGTCGGATCCCCTCAGGAGCCGAGCTCCTTCTGGACTTCTTCTTCAGACGGATTTCGAACACCTGCTTTCTCCAGAGGCATGACTATCATTGTCGGTCTGACAGCATCTCTCTCTCCATAACAAGCCCCATGCGACCCACGACCAGATAGTATGGCTGTCACTATCAGTCTGGCGGCACCTCTCTCCGTAGCAAATTCCACGCAGCTTCGAGCGGCCTCCTACCGAATAGTATGGCTGTCACTATCAATCTACTATAGGCTCCGTTTATAAAAAGAAACCCCCAAATACGTTTTCTTGAAGCTCTCTTCTTTCTTCCAAAATTCTGTTGAACTCTTTTCTGAGTACTCCATTTCTATTGGTCAGAAGAGCTGACTTGATCGTTGGAGGGTCCTATCAGAGCCACCACTATCGACTCCGGATGAAACTTTATTTTACAGATCATCGACGACGACCTCATCTTCCTCGACTCCAGCTCGATCTGGCATCAATCAGATTTTGCACCAACAGGATTGGCGCTAGAGGAAGGGCCCTCTGTTCCTGAGGTATCCTTATTCTTAAAGAAGTGCTCAGTCAATCCTGCCGATCTTCTTCTTCAAGGTTTATCTCCATTCTCTTCCTCGATCCCAAAAAATGCCTCTAAAGAAGACGACTATCCGAAGATCTGCCATCAGGTCTGAGCTAGATCCATCTATTCTTGCTTCATCGTCGGCGCTTCAACCACCACCTCCACCGATGGCCATGGTAGATCTGGAGCAGTTTAACCCGCTGATACAGTGGGTTTAGGGCCTCACCGAAATGGTGCAGGCCATGGGGCAGCCTCTAACGGTGATTCCACTAGAAAATCTACCATCAGGATGTCAGGAATCGGCCCTAAGAAAGAGCATTTGACCTAGCATATCCATCACCCTTAGAAAGAAAAAATAGAGAGCAAAGAATCCATGTTCGGATTATGATTCTCCTCCGAAAGAGACCTTCTCCATTTACAGTCGGAAGCCATCTAAGATCTGCAATCGAGATGACGTTCTCGATCATAAATTGTGGAAGATGGACCAACGGATTGAAAAACTCTGCCACATCGCCTCAGCTCTCCATGACGACGTCTGCACCGATCCTTCTTTCTCTTTTCAAATTATGCAAGAGTCCATTCCGCTGAACTTCAAGCTTTTCCAACTTGAAAGCTACGATGGAACCTTTGATTCGGTTGATCACCTGAAAGTCTTTCAGACCATGATGCTGCTCCATGGCATGCCAACCACCATATTATGTCGAGCTTTTTCATCTACCTTAAAGGAAGCAGCAAAAAATTGGTACTCGACGTTGAAATCGGGTACGATCTTCTTTTTTGATCAGATGAGCCATTAGTTTGTGGCTCACTTCGTCAATAGTCGATGTCCGCGCCAAGATTCGAATTTTTTGATGAATGTCAAGCAGAAGGAGGGAGAATCCATCTAGACTTATGTCATCTGATTTAATGCTGCTGCTTTAGAGATCCAGAACTTGGATCAGTCTATTGCAATGGCCGCACTCAAGGGTGGCCTTCGAAAGAACGATTTGCTATTTTTTTTTGAGAAGAAGTACTCTAAGGACTTTGCCGATTTGCTAGCTCGGGCCAAGAGATATGCTTGTACGAAAGAAGCCTTTAAGTTGAAGGATGAAGAAGCCGTAGGAGAGCGGCAGACGAGCGAGTTTAGTAAACCCACAGTTGATGGAGGGTCGAATGAAGTTCGACCGTGCTCACAAACTCCTCCCGAGTGCAAGCGAGCCCGAACTCCTCCTCAAGTTCGTCATCAAAGAAGCTCCGATAGAAGGACGTGAAGAAGTCCTCCCTCCGAAAGGTTCTACAACTACGTCCCCCTTAATGCTCCTAAAACTCAAGTTCTGATGAAAATTAAGAATCAGCTATCAAAATCAGAAAAATTATGATCTCCCCCAAATAAGCATGATCGAAGCAAGTACTGCCTCTACCATCGTGACTATGACCACGATACTGAAGAATGCATTCAGCTCCGAGATGAAATTAAGGAGCTCATCAGGAGAGGTCGGTTGGATCGATTTCTCAGACGTCGATCTGAAGCAAGAGAAGATCGGCCAAGGGCACTGCCGTAGTCAGAACCATTAATAAGAAAGGAACAACAAGAAGATCAATCGCCTCTCGACATCATCAACCCTATCTTTGGGGGACTTAGTGCTTCGGCGAGCCGCCATCTCTCAACCTCAAAGTCAGAAAAAGCTTGCCCCAGATCGGGAAGGCTGGTCTGAAATAGAGGAGATCATCCAGGATGGAAAGTATCGCTTGAAGAAGCTTGGAGGAACAACGCTCCCACGATCTTTGAATTCAGATAATTTGAGGATGTACTACCAGTAATTTTTCTTCAATAAAACTATTTCATTTTAGTATTATTATTTCTTGGTGCAAAAACTATGTGATGACAGGAAAGAAGCAATCAATAGTTGATCCTATTAGGAACAGGAGGAGAACCTCATCCTAACATGAGCAAGTCGAAGACCTTCAACCTCGATTGAAGATAAGATCTCCTCCGAGCTTCAAAGTTTACATCAACAGGAGATAAGATCTTCTTCAACCTCGATTGGAGATAAAATCTCTTTCGAGCTTCAAAGTCTATGTCAACGATAGATAAGATCTCCTTCAACCTCGACTGAAGATAAGATCTTCTTCGAGCTTTAAAGTCTACATCAACAGGAGATAAGATCTCATTCAATCTCGACTGGAGATAAGATCTCTTCCGAGCTTCAAAGTCTACGTCAACAGAAGATAAGATCTTTTTCAACCTCGACTAAGATCTCCCCTGAGCTTCAAAGTCTACATCAACAGAAGATAAAATCTTCTTCAATCTCGGCTGGAGATAAGATCTCCCCCAAGCTTCTACGTCAATAGGAGATAAGATCTTCTTCAACCTCGATTGGAGATAAGATCTCTCCTGAGCTTCAAAGTCAACGTCAACAGAAGATAAGATCTCCTTCAACCTCGGTTGGAGATTAGATCTCCTTCGAGCTTCAACTTCAACGTCAATAGGAGACAAGATCTCCTTCAACCTCGGCTGAAGATAAGATCTTCTCTGAGCTTCTACGTCAACAGGAGATAAGATCTCCTTCAACCTCGGCTGGAGATAAGATCTCATCCGAGCTTCTACGTCAATAGGAGATAAGATCTCCTTCAACCTCAGCTGGAGATAAGATCTCCTCCGAGTTTCAAAGTCTACATTAATAGAAGATAAGATCTCCTTCAACCTTGGTTGGAGATAAGATCTCTTCCGAGCTTCAACTTCAACGTCAACAGGAGATAAGATCTCCTTCAACCTCGATTAGAGACAAGATCTCCTCCGAGCTTCCACTTCAACATCAACCTCAACCTCGGCTGGAGACAAGATCTCCCTCGAGCTTTAATCTCAACGAGTATAGAGCCCGAAAAAGAACTTCGATAGTTATCTTTTTTGTACTTCTTTTCTTCGAATTTTGAACTCGAAAGTGGGGGAGACTATTATTGGGGATAAATCCCACTCCCATCGAAGTCCATCCTGATGCTTAGCCTAATACAATCGATAATCACGGAAGAGCTTCGATAAAAAATTCTCCTCCAGTAGCTAAACCTTAGCCGAACTCCTCAGCGATCGAGTACCAGCCGAACTCCATCGATCGAACCCCTCTCGAACTTCTCCAGCGGCCGAATTCCTGCCAAACTTCTCTAGAAGCCAGATTTCTCCCAGACATCTTCTTTGGTCGAATTCCTTCAGGAGCTGAACTCCTTCCAAATTTCTTCTTCAGTCGGATCTCCTCAGGAGCCGAGCTCTTTTCGGACTTCTCCATCGGATGGATTCTGAACGCCTGCTTTCTCCAGACAACATGGCTGCCATTGTCGGTCTGACGGCATTTCTCTCCATAATAAGTCCCATGTGGCCCACAACCAGACGGTATGGCTGTCACTATCAGTCTGGCGGCACCTCTATCTCCGTAGCAAATCCCACGCGGTCCCGAGCGACCCCCTACCGGATAGTATAGTTGTCATTATCAATCTACTACAGGCTCCATCTATAAAAAGGGACCCCAGATATGTTTTCTCGAAGCTCTCTTCTTCCTCCCAAAATTCTGTCGAACTCTTTTCTGGGCACTTCATTTCTGTTAGCCAAAAGAGCTGATTTGATCATCGGAGGGTCCTGCCAGAACCACCACCACCGACTCCAGACGGAACTTTATTTTGCAGGTCACCAATGGTGACCTCGTCTTCCTCAACTCCAGCTCGATCCGGCGTCAACCAGATTCTCCACCAATACTTATTATATCATCTACCAAAATTTTTTAACTAGTTATAATAAATAAATTTCATATTTTTATTTAGATACTTATTAAAAATTATTTTTCAAACAATCAAGGCTTTTCATTATAACAAGATAGATTTATCTTTTGCATGAGATAATTGCAGCAAATCACACATTTTCTGTTATGGATAGTAAATAATGCTATTAGTATATCTCCTCCTTTTGAAACTAGCATGTGTATTTTTTTTCTTTCTTTTTTTTTAAAAAATTTGAGACAGACAATTCATACAAATTAAATATAAGTACATTCAAAAAATTAAAAAATAAAAAATCCCTAAAGACTTCAAAAACAACCATCATATTAGTCTAGAGGATATCATCTTAATGTTACATCACATAAGAAATAATCTAATCCATCGCATTATTCGTCTCAACGTAAACATGTGAGATGACTAGTAAGGCACAACTCTTAGAACCTTCTAAATGTCATACAATAGTGGATGGTTATAAGGCTCCTCCCACCTAACTTTGGATCCATCCTACAATCATGGCTGAATCCTCTTCAATAATCAATCAATTAGCTTAAAGGACTTGCCGTCTATAGATGATGCCCGCACAAATTACTCTTAACTTAGCTCCAAGAACTGACGTGTCAAAGAGATGACTATCTCCCACTGCCATAAGGCTCGTGAATTACAAACCTAGCACCACCATAGCCACTAGCCAAGCTGTTGTTGAAGTTAATCTTAAGGAAGGTTGGAGGTAGGGGCTCCTAACAAATAAAGATCGTGCATCTCACTTCATGAGCAAAGGGAAGTCCCGAGTGTCCCAATCTATCAAAGTTACCCTCTCAAAGGAGTGGCCGGTGATCTCTATAGCCTGGAGCAAAATTCTTTTCAAGATGAATCTCACCAAGTGTCGTTTGCCCTCAAACACCTGGCCGTTCCATACTAGCCAAATTCAGTACGCCACGCATGCTGCTCTGATGCTCTAAGGGAAGGAGTCACCATGCATACTCCCTTAAGGAAATAAAAGGAAGGCCCCAACTAGCGCATCCCCTTGGGTGACCCCTGGAGGTGCACTAACGAGGTTCCACACTTGCATGGCCCACGGGCATTGAAATAGTATATAGGCCACCATCTCCATATGGGCATCGAAAGGATATTCATCCTCTACTTTCTCAGTACTCTAGCAGACAGATGGCTCTATATTTGATGCCACCATCTAAAGAAAGAGACTAACTCTTAGATGCACTTGTAATTCCTAAATCCAAATAGCCTGTAGTCTCCTAAGTGGTTCTCCTTTGTAGAGCTCATAAAGACTGTTGGGCAGTAATCAGTAGCATATCCTTACAATAAGAAAAAATCTTATCTTTTCTTTTTAAAAAAATCTTTATTGTCCATAGTAATAGTAAGTAGATTCGAAAGAAGGGCACAAAATCATAAAAAATTCGTTTGGTTCATGAGAAGAACCTTTTTTTATAGAAAATAATTTTCTTTTAGAAAGTTATTTCTTTATAATAGATTTTGATATATTTGGTCGACTGTGACCGAGTGATTTATTAAAGAATGACTTATATTTGGTAGAGTATTTATTTTTTAAAAAAAATTATATAGAATACCCATTATATCCTTAATAGATATAAGATCATACATTTTTGCTCCTAAACTTTATATAAATAATAATATTATATTTTATATTAATATAAAAATAATATTAATATATTATAATATAATATTAAATCATAATAATTTATTATATTAATATAATACTAATATATATATTATATTATGTTAATATAATATTAGTATTTTAATAAAATAAATTTATTAATATCATAATGAATATAATATTATATTAATATAAATATTAATATATTAATATAAATACTATATTAATATTAATAAAAAGATTATATTTATATAAATATTATCATATTAATATTAATATTAATATTATATTGATATAAATATGAAAATAATATTAATATAATATTATATTATTACTATTCAGTATTTTATCCTGATTATTCATAATATTTTATAAAATTTTAATTATAAATTTAAAAAAAATATATATTTTTTAAAAAATTATGATTATTTTTAAAATATAAAAAATAATTTTACATAACTCTTTTATCCTTTCCTACCTTAAAATTCCAACTAAACAACGAGTACTCTCTTCACTTCTCAGAAACCAGTTCTTTTTCCCTCCACTTTCCACGAACTAAACGAGTTCTATCCACTTCCGTGAACCAAACGAGTCCAAGGGAACGTAACACTTGATAACGCCTTTCCACAAGAGGAGCACGTGTCCGGAGACCAGAACGGTACCTCTGCGACGGGTACACGTGTCGACCGTCGCGTAGCAACGGTGCGGAAGGATTCGCGTCCGTCCGCCTCCATGTACCAGTTGCAATTGGACCGCACAAATCCGACGGCCACGCTACCCGTTATATTTCACGGATTTCCGATTGCGCGCTATCTGCCGTGCATATGTTCCGGGATTTGATGCATGCAATAATCTCTCCGTCCGTTGGCGCTGATATGTGTCGGCTCGGGGATATGGTGCATGCAATAATCTCTCCGTCCGTTGGCGCTGACATGTGTCGGCACGTGGCCGCGCACCGAAGGCTGGCTGCCGTCGTGCTGACAGCTCGTGGTCTCACGTGCCGGTCGGCACGACCCGTCACTTTCGCGGTCCTGCTTGCCCGGTTACCTACCGCACACATCGCCACCAACCCGGCTTATTTCGAGCCCAGATGTTAACCCGCGACGTTCCGGCCTAAAATTCGGCCTGAGTCGCTTTTTCTCGGGCAACAGCTGAATGGATATGCTGCTGCTCATGAAGCGGCGGTGACAACTAAAATCAGAGAATCAGGTACGGATTCTTGTGATCCAATAGGTTGGGCAATGTTGAAATCCAGTCTGATGTAAAATGCACCATTTTAATATCAGACTCCATATCAGTATGATAATATCATTCTATGGTAGGAGACAGCATATCTATGATAGATTTAATACCATAAGCTCGGGAGCTAATGGTGCGAAGCAATATGGCAGACCATAATCCGTTATAAACTATAAAAGCTTCTACCGACAGTCAATGGTGCATCAAGAAATGATATGGTACATAATAGGTTTAAGAGTATCGGATGGCGCCGCCAATTAGGCATGTGATGACCCAAATTGTCAACAAAAACCTGCTACAATGTAACACTAAAAAGCTGTAGTTCATCCACAAGGATTTCAAATAAGCTTCAACTAGCTTCAGTCACCGTGTTCTTTGTCTTGTGCCTATCAGGATGAAGTGTCATCACATTTGCTTATGCAATCACCCTTTTAACATAATCAATATAAATAATTTGCGTTGAATGAAAACAGACATAAACTGATATCCATGGGCTTTTATGAGAGGTCAATCCCAAGAAAGTTGAGGGAAGGGTAAAAAGGAACGAATGGATGGAAGGATATAAAGTAGTATATAGCAGTATAATTATAAAAACATGTACTGTTGGTGTAGAGTTTGGTTGACGCCGGATCGAGCTAGAGTGAAAGAAGATGAGATCGCCATCGATGATATGCAAAATAAAATCCTATCCGGAGCCGATGGGGATAGTTTCGGTAGGACCCTCCAATGGTTAAGTTAGCTCTGGCCAACAGAAATGAAGTACTCAGTGTGGAGTTCGGCAGAATTTCGAGAAGAAGAGGAGTTATTTAGAACCTGACGTAAGTGTATTTGGAGGATCCTTTTTATAGGCGGAGCTTGTTGTAACTACCTTGATTAATAACTGTCATAACCGTTCTGATCAATGCCGATCGTTATTGACTTGATAAATGCCGATCGTTATTGACTTGATAAATGCCGATCGTTATTATCGTATAACCGTTAGTAGTTGTGGAATCGTCTGTAGGAATCTATCAACAGTCTGTAAGAAGTTCGACTTTCATAGAAATTCGACTGCAGGAGTCCAGCTGCTGAGGAGTTCAGCTCACGTAGAAGTCCGACCGAAAGAGATGTCTGGGGAGTCCGGCTCCTGAGAAGTTCGGCTGGGGCTCGACCACTAATGAGTTCGATCGGCTAAAGGGGTTTGAAAGGAGCTCGACCGTTAAGAAGCTCGGCTAAGACTTGTCCGCTGAAGCTTTCCCTTGATTATCGGTTGCATTGTCGGCCGAGCATTCAACTGGACTTCGGTGGAAGCGGGATCTATCCCCAACAATAGTCCCCCCACTCCCAACTTTGAAATTCGAAAGAAGGGAGTACCAAAACAGACGACTGCCGAAGTTCTTTTTCGGGCTCCACACCCGTTGAAGTTGAAGTTCGGAGGATCATATCTCTTGCCTCAGAGGTTACCTCGGGGAAGATCTCATCTCCTATGGTCGAGATTGATACGGGCACTCGAGGGAGATCTTATCTTCTACAGCCGAGAATGCCTCGGAGGAGATCTTATCTCCAGTAGCTGAGGTTGGCTCGGGGGAGATCTTATCTCCTACGATCGAAGTTGTCTCGGGGGAGATCTTATTTCCTACAGCTGAGGTAAGATTACCCCGGGGGAGATCTTATCTCCTACAGCCGAGGTAAGGTTGTTCCGGGAGAGATCTTATCTCCAGCGGCCGAGGATGCCTCGGGGGAGATCTTATCTCCAGCAGCCGAGGTTGGCTCGGGTGAAATCTTATCTCTTGTAACCGAGATAAGGTTGCCCCAGGGAAGATCTTATCTCCAGCGGCTGAGGATGCCATGGAAGAGATCTTATCTCCTGCAGCCGAGGTTTTCTCGGGGGAGATCTTATCTTGATCTTATCTCCAGCAGCCGAGGATGCCTCGGAGGAGATCTTATTTCCTGCGGCTAAGGTGAAATTGCCTCGGAGGAGATCTTATCTCCTGCAGCCGAGATTGTCTCAGAAAAGATCTTATCTCCAGCAACTGAGGATGCCTCGGGGGAGATCTTATCTCCAACGACCGAGGATGCATCGGGGGAGATCTTATCTCCTGTAGTCGAGATTGAAGGACTTCGATTCGCTTCATGTTAAGACGAGGTTCTCCTTCTATTCCTGATATGGCTTTTGGATTGTTTCTTTCCTATCGTTACGTAATTCTTGCACCAGGGGTCAATAATGCTGAAATGAAGGAGTTTTATTGAAGAAAGATTACTGGTAATACATTCTCAGATTTTTTGAGTTTCAAGGTCGTGGGAGCATCATCCCTCCGAGCTTCTTCAAGCAATAAGTGCCGGGCCGGATGACCTCCACCACTTCATATGGGCCTTCCCAATTAGGGGCAAGCTTCCTCTGGTTCTGAGGCTGAGAGACGGTGACTCATCGGAGCACTAAGTCCCCCAATCTGAATGTCTTGTTTCTAACTCTGAAATTATAGTACCAAGCCACCTTCTGTCTGTAGGTTGCCATCCGGATACGGACTTTCTCCCTTTTCTCTTCCAGCAGGTCGAGGTGAACTCTTAGGTCCTGTGGGTTGTGCTGCTCGTTGAAGGCCATGACTCATGCAGACGGGAGCTTAAGTTTGATCGAGATAACCGCCTCCATACCGAAGGCCAAGGCGAAGGGTGTTTCCTCAGTCGACATCCTTTGTGTAGTTCGGTATGTCCAGAGGACGTGATAGAGTTCGTCCACCCAGGCCTCTTTGCACTGTCGAGCCTTGTCTTGATGCTTTGTAATAGGATCCAGTTGGTCACCTCAGCTTCCCCATTGGCCTACGGGTGAGCCACCGATGTGAAGCGGTGGAATATGTTTAGTTCTTCACAGAACTCGGTGAACCTTGCCCCAGTGAATTATCGCCCATTATCGGTTATGAGGGTTTGGAGTAGACCGAACCAGCACACCAGCAATATTCAGACAAAATTCTACACCTTGGCCTCGGTAATCTTCACTAGTAGTTCGGCTTCGACCCATTTGGTAAAATAGTCGATCGTGACTAGGAAAAACTTTCGCTGCCTGGATGCCATCGAAAATGGATCAAGTATGTCCATTCCCCATTGCGCAAATGGCCAAGGTGCACTTAACGGAGCAAGCTCGAAGGCCGGCTGTCTTTGTACGTTTGCGTTCTTCTGACAGCGGTCGTACTTCTTCACATACTCCACGGAATTGTGAAACAAGGTTGCCCAATAGTACTCTTGCCAAAGTAGTTTTTGCAACAGAGACCTGGCTCCTACGTGACTTCTATAGAGTCTCTCGTGCACCTCCCACAACACGAGGTCAGCCTCTGAAGGTCGAAGACATCTCAGCAACGGAAGCGAGTATGACCTCTTGTACAGCCTGCCTTCATACAAAACATAGTAGAAGACCTGATTCCTGAGTTTCCGAGCTTTTTTCGGATCACGAGGAAGGACCTCCTCCTTGAGGTAGGCGACTAACGGGTCAATCCAACTTGGCTCAAATTCCGTCTACAGAATGACCTTGGATTCCTCTATAGTTGGGCACTTCAGAGTCTCCAAGAATACTTCTTTAGGAAGCTCGGTAGGGACTGAAGTGGCCAACTTAGAGAAAAGGTCAGCTCTTACATTTTTCGTCCTTAGAATTTATCGAATGCCGAAACTGTCAAAGGCCGAAGTCAAATCCCTGACCTTCCCAAGGTATCTCACCATATTGTCCTCCCGCATCTCGTAGCTGCCATTAACTTGACATACCACCAGCTGAAAATCGCTGTAGACTTGAAGTCGATCTATTTTTAATTTCGTCACTATTTTTAATCCGACGATCAGCGCTTCATATTCGAGCTCATTATTGATCGCAGAAAACTCGAAGCGCAGTGCATACTCGGCGATAATGCCCTCGGGGCTAATTAAGACCAGCCCCGCACCAGCTCTGGCGGAGTTGGATGAGTCCTCCACATGTAGAGCCCAAAAGGCTTCGAGAAGGTCGGCACTTTCCTCAGAGAGGTTCGGCTACGATAGCAGGACGCCGGTCTCATTCTGTTCAGACTCGGCTTTGATTAGAATGGTGCATTCTAACACAAAATCCGCCAATATCTGGATTTTGATAGATGACCGGGGCCGATAGTTGATGTCAAACTCCAGTGGCTGATATCATTTGATTGTCAAACCCATTGATTGCGATTCTCTTGTCCAATTATTTGCGAAATCTTCCCAAAAGCATCCGCGTCGGTGAAGAACTGCTTTTATTGGTGGTGGTCCGTGAGGACCGTAATGGTGTGCTCCTGAAAATAAGGTCGAAATCTTCGGACAGCAATTAGAAGAGAGTAAATCAATTTTTCTAGCCTTGAATACCTGATCTCCGCATCCCTCAGGATCCGGCTCACGTAGTAGACCAATCGCTGCATCTTTGCTTCCTCTTTGACCAGGACTACCATCAGGGCCACCGAGGAGACAGCTAGGTATAGAAACAATTCCACTCTAGGTTTCGAATTTTGCTAGCAATGGAGATGAGCCGAGGTAGTTTTTTTAAGCTCCTCGTATGAATCGCCCAGTCCGTTCTTCCAGCAGAAGTTCTTTGGTTTGTCTGAGAACTTGGAAGAAAGACACTTCGTTCAGAGCATCGATAGCTTGACCGATCCAAAAGATTTTTTAGGTTGGGACGCCACGGTCTTTCCAGTAAGGTGCTCTGAACTTCTTTTTGATTATTTTTGGAGCGGCATCTTCTTTAAATGGCCTTGCTCAGATCATTTCTCGGAGTTTGCTTAATCCCACGTCTTGACACCATGAACCCCGAAACTTTACTGAGGTCATTACGCCAAAGCGCACTTGATCGGATTTGGTTTCATCTTGTGCTTTCTGAGTGCATCGAAGGTCTTTTTAAGATCGATGAGGTAGTCTATTGAAGCTCGACTTTTGACGAGCATATCATCCACATACACCTCCATGTTGCGGTCGATCTACTCCTTAAAAATCTTATTGACCAAATGCTGGTACATTGCCCCTACATTTTTGAGCCCAAAGGGCATGACCTTATAACAATAAAGATTACAGTCAGTAACGAAAGCGGTCTTCTCCTCGTCCTCAGGTGCCATCCATATCTGGTTATAACCAGAGAAGGCATCCATGAAGGTGAGAGAGCTCATAGCCCGAGGTCGCATCCACCAGTTGATAGTTGATCAATCCTGGGTAGAGGGTAACTATCTTTCGGGCAGGCCTGTTCAGCTTCTTGCTTCTTTGAATGTTAATGCACATCCTCCACTTGTTGTTAGCTTTTTTCACGAGGTTGACGACAGGACTTTTGAGATCCAAATTGGATAATTAACCTCCTTGATGAATCCAACTTTGAGGAGCTTGTCTACTTCTTCGGCGATTGCTTTCTGCCTCTCCGGGGTGTGGTGGTGCATCTTTTTTTTTATCGATCGATGCCTCGGATCGACGGCCAGTCGATGTTCCATGACCTCGACGTCAATCCCTGGCACGTCTGCTGAGGTCCAGGCGAAGACGTCCGCATTTCTTCTGAGGAGTCTTCGATTGAGGAAACGACGAGTGTCTCCCGAACTTCGTCTGTCAAGTTGGAAGCCGATCTACACCATTGCATGCTCATCTACATTCTCATGTTTAAAGCACAGGACAAAGACGAGATCCTCATAAGAGCTCGCAAACCCGCTCTTCAGTGAGGTCGTCTCGGACATCCAAATTCGTCATATCTAGTCATAAGAGTCGTCGACTGCTCTCCATAATGTAGGAGATCGATAATCGAATCAAGAGTCCCTACTCTCTGTCCGGCTGTCTCTGATGCAATGATTGTCAAAAAATTTTATCTTTAAATAGATAGATCGACACCACCGCTCGAAACGCCAAAACTTGTCTCCCCTTAGATCATCTGATCATCAAGAATTTGATGCATTTTGTTTTTCAAAAATTTTATCTTTAATAGATGACACCACCGCTCGGGATCGACTTAGATCAGATCGACCAAGATGTACAGTTTGTAGGCTTCGGACGGAGTTCTTACGACTAGAAAATCGACTTGTACTTTGTCAGTTCATTTAAATGCTCTGTACTGTCACAGGACCAAACTAGTAGTACTGGAGACTTTGCCCTCAAACTGGTCACAGATGACAGTGTGTCACCAGATTATAACTTAGGAATCCTAGCTCAGTGGGGAGTTCATAGGCCCCAAGTGGTCATCGGATAAGGATATTTTCAAGAAGGCAGATTAACAAACAACATTAACACTTAACCGAACTTTCATTGTCCACCAAAATGCGTCACGTACATCATAATCGGCGTAAATGTTCAAAGAGATTACAACCACGTCGTTGTGCAAAAATTGGACCCCCTGAGCGTCCGCCTCGGTAAAGGTCACAGGTTCCTCCCGGTCCTCCTCCATCTCTTCATCGATCTTTCGGATTCGCTGGCCTTCTTCTCGTTGAAGTCCCCTCGAGATAGTATTGATGACATCGAGAGCAAGGCGGCTCGAGCTTTTCGTTTGGTCCTCCCCCCTCGGTGGTTAGCACTCCTCAGTCGATCCTCCGCCCCTTCAGGCCGTGTCCGTAGGAAAGGCCAGCCTAAAGTCTACCTTGACGAGCTTTTCGATCTCGTGCTGGAGTTGGATGCAGTGAACAGTGGTTTCGATGAATGCAGAATATTGGATTGCATTGCCCTCGAAAAAATCTTTTCTGATCTCGAAAGTTGTTCCCTGATTTTTATCAGCACTTGGATCTTCAGAGCATTAAGGGGGGCATAGTTATGAAATTTCCGTTGGAGAGAACCTCGACACTGGGGAGAACCTCGGTGCTGAGGAGAACCTCGGTGTGTCCTTTCGTCGAAGCTTCCCCGCCTTCAGACCCGAGGGGGAGTTCGGGCTCGCCTGCGCCCAGAAGGAGTCCGGGAACACGGTCGAGCTTTATTCGACTTCCCTTCTTCGACAGGCCTGCCCGACTCGCCGACTTGCCACTCACCATCGGCTTCATTGTCCTTGGTTTTGAAGGCCTCCTCAGCTCGGGCATAACCTTCAGCCCGAGCTAGCATGTCAGAAAAGTTCTTGGGATACTTCTTTTCTATGAAGAACAGCAAGTCATTCTTCTGAAGGCCGTCCTTGAGCACGGCCATCACAATGGACTGGTCCAGATTTCGGACCTTCAATACCGTGGCGTTAAATCGGATGACATAAGCTCGGATGGATTCCCCTTGCTTCTGCTTGACATTCATCAGAAAATCCAAACTTCGACGCGGACGCCGACTACGACGAAGTGGGCTACGCACTGCTAGCTCATCTGATCAAACGATAAGATAGTTCTCGGCTTAAACGCTGAGTACCAGTTTCGAGCAGGAGCCTTCCCTCTTCTGCTTCTCCCTTCCGAAGATCGGAGGCCGAATAGCCCAAGTCGGCCATTCCTGGATCGGACCATAGGGCTCTGAAGAATCCCGCATCGATTGAGCCAGTGCCGGGGCCTGCTGGTGTATGGCCTGCACCGCCTTCATGAGGCCACGAACCTACTGGATGAGCAGGTTGAACTGCTCTGCATCCACCGCAGCTACAGATGGAACTTGGATTGCCGGAGCTGGAGTGGGAGCAGATGGATCTGAACGGGATTGAGCTGCGGAGGTTGTTGATCGCCGGGTTGAAGCTTTCCTAGGAGGCATTTTTTTGGAAAAAACTTTAGATCGCTGCTGAGCACTCCTTTAAAATCAAGGAAAACTCAAGTACAGAGAGCCCTCCTTCTAGCGCCAAATCTGTTGGTGCAGAGTTTGGTTGATGCCGAATCGAGCTAGAGTGGAAGAGGATGAGGTCGCCGCCGATGACCTGCAAAATAAAGTCCTATTCGGAGCCGATGGAGGTAGCTCTGGTAGGATCCTCCGACGATCAAGTTAGCTCTAACCAATAGAAATGGAGTACTCAGTGTGGAGTTCGACAAGATTTCGAAGAAGAGAGAAGAGTTATTTAGAACATGATGTAAGCGTATTTGGAGGATCGTTTTTATAGGTGGAGCTCGTTGTAACTGCCTTAATTAATGACTGTCGTAACCGTCCTGATAAATGCCGATCGTTATTGATTTGATAAATGCCGATCGTTATTGACTTGATAAATAACAATCGTTATTGACTTGTAACCGTTTAGTAGTGGGATCACCTGTAGGAATCCATCAACAGTCTATAAGGAGTTCGGCTTTCATAGAAGTCTGACTGGAGGAGTCTAATTGCCGAGGAGTTCGGCTTCCGTAGAAGTCCGATCGAAGGAGATGTTTAGGAAGTCCGGCTCCTAAGAAGTTCGGCCAAGGCTCGGCCGCTAATGAGTTCGATCGACTGAAGGGGTTTGGAAGGAGCTCGGCCGCTAAGGAGCTCGGTTAAGGCTTGTCCGCTGAAGCTTTTCCTTAATTATCGGTTACATTGTCGGCTGAGCATCCGATTGAACTTCGATGGGAGCAGGATTTATCCCCAATAATACGATTCAAAAGGCAGTCCAAATCAATTATCGGCAAAATAACCATGCAGGACCAAGAAAATTTGAAATCCTTTCTTCTTAAAAAAGGGCACATAGATGCATCAATTGTGCATCAATTTATTCCAAGACAATTTTTTTTTAACGTGAAGGCACTTAAAACTCTCTGGTAGCATTTGGTTGCCTTATTCCATCCGAAATAAGGGTTTATTTCAAAAATTGCTCCCAAACAGACCACTATTCCATGGTGGGCCATCCTCAATTTCGGTCAACCCGATCCCGTTATTCCCTACCCCCATGGTATTCAATGTCATTCGGTAAAAATCAGATGGGACGGTGAAACCTTCTTTTTACGCCATGGTAAAAATCAGATGGGACAGTGAAATCCTCTTTTTCCTCTCATACGATACCTATGATTGATACTGATGAGGTTGGCTTGTATATCATCGGTTTGTTTTCTCCTAATATATTGGTTTGAATTAGACATTAATGCTTCGAATCTTATACTTTAATTGTTTTGAGTGCTGGTGAAGCCGATTTAGAAATTATCTCAGATCAAAGTTGTTTTCATTCTCCCATGTACTCTATGTATTGGATTGTTTTTTTTTCTTTATCTATATAATTATGGCATTCTGTAATAGTCATCTTGTTTGTTTTTCACCCTGAAAAATATTGTAAGCTTATAACTCTATTTCCTTTTCTTTAATCTGATGAGCAGCTATTTCTTATCCAAAAAAAAAAAAAAAAAAAAAAAGTAAAATCACAGTTTAAGGGCATTCTTAGGTTTTTAGAAAAAATTATCTTTTATTCTTCATGGAACAGAGATTTACTTCCATATCAACCAAAGAATAGAGGCTTATTTCCATATCAACCAAGGGTTGGAATAATACAGCATTAATTACACTAGAATAAAGGTGGAATACTAGGTTTTCAACCAAACAGAAATCTGAAATAAAAAGAGTGGATAGCTATTCGCCGAGAATTTGTATCCGAATAAAATTTGGGTGTCCAAACACAAGTATAAGATTCATTCAAATTTTGATAAAACAATTTGCATTCTAAAACTAAAATTCAAATTAGCAAACAGGAGAATTAGCTTGTTATTTTCAATAACAATAACTAAACATCCTTCCACTTGGAATCTAAAGCAACCATAAGTAACCATGATTTAGGGACTTCTCTCATAACAAAATTGAATGACATTCACCACAACATCATGGCCATGAAATGAGTTCGGTGTAACACACCAAACTTACAAGATTGAACTAGTTACTTACGGTAAACTGCAATCAAATAGCAAAAGGCAAAATAAAACTATATACAATAAAGCAAAAGCAACATTAAGAAGAGAAGTATTGATCACTGATATCAGTATGTGCACTAGCATTCATGTCCAAAGCAATTGGTTGCAAGTAGTCCAGCTGCAACATCTAAAAACACATCATACTGTACTACCATAGCAACCACATTATTCCAGATTAAAAGATTAAACAGCAATAAAATGAGATTAATCATAATATAACCAATTATTTTGCTAAAAAGGAGAATTTTGGACCATAAAACCGCATGAACTTTTTCAAAATCTAGTTTTGATAAACTCATACCATCACTTAAACATACATCAGCGATCCAGAACAAGAAATCTGAATCATGTGTCCAACACATATCCAAATGAAACAGAGTCTCAAAATCTGAACTTTAAATCGGAAACTAACCAAAGGATCATGTAAAAGAACCCTAGATCTCCGAACAAGAGTAGATTGGATCGGATCACGCGGTAAGGAGGACAGCGCCGCCAGCGGCCTTGATCTTCTTCTCAGCGATCTTGGAGACGAGCTTGGCCTTGACGACGACGGGGCGGGAAGGGGGCAGCATGCCCTTGCCAAGGACCTTGAAGTAGCCGAACTGGGTGACGTCAATGAGGGGGGCGGAGCTGCCGCCGGCGGCGGTGGCGGACTCCTTGACATCGTCGGGAATGAGGGACCAGAGGCGGTCGACGTTGACGGTGGGGCAGTAGAATTTGTTGCGGAGGCGGTGGAAGTAGCGCATGCCGACCTTGCCGAAGTACCCGGGGTGATACTTGTCGAAGAGGATGCGGTGGTGGTGCATGCCACCAGCGTTACCGCGGCCTCCGGGGTGCTTCCGGTGCTTGCCGATGCGGCCGTGCCCGGCGCTCACGTGGCCGCGCTTCTTCCGGTTCTTCTTGAAGCGGGTCGTCATCTCTGCCGCCGCGCCTCTAGCTCTCTTTCCGTCTCTCTCTCTCTCTCTCCTAGGGTTAGGGTTTTGGAAGGAGGCTGGAACGACGCGGAGAGGCTCCCAAGCCCTAGCCCAAGGGGCTTTTATAGAGATGAATCGGAGGGGGCCTCGTGAGGGGATGATGGGTTATGGACCGTGTGATTGAAATTGGAGTTGCTGGATTGGCTCCTATCGGAGCTCGGAGCCCTTTGAAAAGCCCAGATGGTTGGGCCCCGTAAAAAGTTATGGGCGTCTTTCAAAGCAAGACAATGACGGTATATTTTTGTCACAATTATTTATATTTATTCCCTCCTGGAAGGTATAATTTTTCATTGGACCGAGTCCACCACTGAGCTGGTAGACCATCCTAACGTGAAGCAACATACATGGGAGGGTGTGTTCTGAGAAATTATTGATTATAACCATTCTACCATATACATTGAACCATCCAATAAAAAACTATCACATCATTCAAAAAGGAGATGATCATTTTTCATACAAATTAGCAAAATTTGTCAGCTAGTGATTAAAATAAATCTTATTCCTTCCAAATTTTCAACCAAATTTAGATAACAATGAATCTTTTTTCAATAATAAATATTGGATGGTCCAAGATATATGTGGTTAAATGCTCCTCACCAATAATTTCTCCTCATTTCTATTTTGTCAGTCCATTAGCATGTTGTCCCACGGTTGGACTGGTCCACCAGCTAAGGGTCCATCCAACAACCACTCCCAGTCACGTGCCGAGGTCTTCTCGCTGCTTGTTCTTCTTTATGACCACCTGCTCTCCAAAGGAGGCAGATTTCTTTGGTTCCTTCCATGTGCAAGACTCGGGGGGTTTTAATCTAGTTGACTCACCTGGTTTGCAGCCTGCATTCAAAGTTTTGGGCTGTATGGTTGGCCATAAAAAAACAGTTACTACTAGAATTTGTTTGCACATAATATCTCCTGCATCCTCTGCTATGTTGGTGTGGGCAAACTGTTTGTTTGGTTTCATCAAGCTAAGAAAAGCATGAGGTGAACAAAATATTAAAATGTTTTCTTGATATATTTTTCAATTCCATGAATTTAGGAGTTGTTTTGAGTTCTTTAAAAATCTGATAAATAAGCATGTCTTCTAAAAACAGTATTTTATTTTCAAAATTCACATAGAAACGAGAAAATAAATATCATAGTATGCTTGAAAAATATCTGATTAGAGTCTTCAATTAATTCTCCTGGAAGTTCAAACTGACTAAACACCTGTGCAATGTAAGAGTAACATTAGTTTTATCTGTGGCCATCAGATATGCCAATTTTTGACGTGTCATGAATGGACCACTGATAGGATTAAGTACTTGGCATAGGAGAAAAACTCCTCATTAAAAAAAATAATAATAATAATAATAACATGCAATTTAAGGCCTGTTTTTGATGCAAATCCCAGCAAATCTTTTTTTCTTCTTATGAGATTCGAGCCGATCCATTTCGATAGATCTCCAGGTTTTTACAAATATAGATCTAATCCAATTTGATTTAGCTAGTTGTCTTGATCCAACTTACGAATCCATGGATTTTAGGCCCGAATATCCAAACAGGCCCTTGGACTAATAATATTCACTGCATGTGAAGAATCACTATTGTATCCTATTTATTGATAGATTAAGGTGGGGTCCAGCTTGATTTAGATTTAACCTCAACAGGTTTCAGCCCTAAGATTTTAGACCTAGATCTGGCTTATTGCTCGGTAGGCCCATATCGAGTTGATTTGAGGGGTGACACCCAGACGTTTTGGACTGATTTTTTTTCTTTTGTTCCTTCTAATTTTAATTTTGACTCATGTACAGTATAACCCACTGGTCCAATTATGTTACCTAATTAGAATTAGGCTTTGAATTAGGTTCCATCTCTATCCTATGAGTCCTAACTATATGAAGTTGTATCTAGTTTTACTTGACTCACTTGAGATGATATAGGTATACAGTTCAAGGGGAATTTTGATAGGAGAAAGCGCCTAGGAGAGAGACGTTTGCGTGATAACAAGGATTTGCCAAAAGAAGCCTCATTTATCTCATTTTTATCCATGGATGAAGTGACCCTTGACACATTAAGACCCAAGAGGCAGATGTGGAAGACAAACCAAGGAATATCCCATGGTGGGTTTTGCTTATGTATGAGAATGATATGTGTAGTTAGTGATCTCTCATCAAATTAGAATAGAAAGCCGAAAGAAAGGAAAAGAGTATTAACCTGAAGGAAAGCTTTCAGAAGTTTCTTCTTTCCATTAATCTAGTCATGCAAGCGTTCATATTTGGCATTTTGCTCTTGGAGTTCCACAACATATGGATATCCTTCCTTCAAGGGGAAGGTCAAGTTCTAGAATCCCAACTACTACATGCTGGCCATTTTTTTTTTGCCTTAGTCCACCAGCTTCGTAAATTCTTAGGGAATTTCAAGTACACATGAGACCAATAAACTTAAGAAGCCCAACTAGTTATTCGTTAAAAGCATGCACCACGCGGTTTTATTCTTCATCCTTTGTCCATACACCACATGACAAGCTATTCCTCCCATCCAAATTAGGATAACGCACCCCGCTTTGTATACACCACAGGACACTATTGTCCTTTCTTGCCATCGCCTTCGCTTGGATGTCACTTGCCACACGATGTGAACGCATGATGGACTGGACGGTCCACTTGGGTGGGGTGTCCATTCCTAAGGCCACTGTGGTGGTCTCACATCATAGGATTTAGTAAATCCTGAAACATAATAAGAGAACTAAACCAATTGGTAAACATCTTTCTAGATTCAAAGGATCATTATCATCACTATCGCCATCTTCCACATCTTTTACACGAAGCAAATAGAGCGTGCTCATGATTACTAATCAGGCCATGTGCTATGTAACATATTAAATGTAGATAGTTTTGTCATAGGAACGTGGCGTTATGGATAACCATATCATGGATAAGAATATAATATTATAGATAGCCCGTTACAATGGCATTATGTATTGCTTGCTAAGAATAAGAATATGATATTATAAATAGTCCGCTATGAATAGAAGCATGGTACTTAACCCCAACACATGAAGGAATATGATATTTTTTCTAGTCATTGGTTAGAGCGTGATTGTGGTGAGTCCAATATTGAAAAGATAATTTAAAGATCTTATAAAATTTCAGAATTTTCATCGAGTCTAAATTGGTTAAATTGATGATGAAATGCTCACATGAAAATATTACTAAAATAAATTATTTTGTTTGCATATGGTTGATGCAAACTGAGTTTTACTCGACAATATTTATATTTTGATGATTGATTATTTTAATATACACATGTTATAGTCATTGTACTCTATTTGGTGTTATTCTAGCAGTTATGTTTATCATCTTGTATTATATTATTTTAGAGCCTCGAGAGCATAATATAGTTTCTGAAGTTGGGCCGCAAGGAAGAGTTGGATAAAGAAATAGCTATATCTAATACCATTGGATGATCCTATATACGTTGTTGGAGTTGTTATTAGCAGAGTTAATTGGCCGATTTCAAAAATGAGAATCATGTTGTGAGAATTATTATTCATCCAGCAAGATTTGTATATACTCCAGAATTATATATCGCGGTTGTGTCATGTATCAATCCAAGTGATGGGCTTGGAACATGGCAGGCCACCTCAAGAAAGCTATACAATGGCCACCCATTTGTTGAACCAAATCAACACTACCTAAAAAGAAGTTGGTAAACGAAGGTGGGATGCCCGTTTCCGATGAGGTTGACCAGCATCACAAAACCACGTGCTTCTATATTAAATCCTTCACACTAATCACATTGAAAAAAAAGGGAAACAGAGCTCAAGCCCTTGTTTATCAGGCAAAACACAAAGGCCATTGTTTTCTTTTTCTTTTAACCAAGATTTCTTTGTCGTTGCTTAGTCAAGGGACATAATAGGCATTTCCTATTAAAGAGATGACAAAACCAACCCTTATAGAAGGCATAGGGGAGGAGTCGTTGGGAATGGGCCGTGAATTGCCCTCCTCTTGCCTCTTCAAAGTCTTTCATCACCTCCTCAAGGCCTCTCCTGAACCACCTCTATCTCTCCTCAGACTGACCAAAGGTCTCCACAACTACCCCTTGCATTAGTCCTAAAGGTCTCCTTATATTTGACAAGCCTCGCAAGATTATTTATCAAGAAGCTAGCCTTCATTGATCAATAGTTCCACCAGTTCTCCAAGATGGCTAAGTTTTCATGGAAATCCTTTCTAATGTGTTGCAATGGAAATATTAATGAAAGGTCACACCAACAGCCTAAGAAGGCCAACTCCACTTCACCGGGCTCGCCGGAAGACCTATCATTTACCCTTGCAGGATCAGATCTCCATGTGTTCACTTTCTTGGAGCTGAAAGCTGTGACAAGAAACTTCTCCATGAGCAATTTCATTGGATCAGGTGGATTTGGACCTGTCTACAAGGGATTCATCGGCGACAATTTGAGACCCGGTCTGAAGGCTCGAACGGTAGCAGTGAAGTCCCTGGACTTGGAAGGTTTGCAGGGCCACGGGGAATGGCTGGTGAGGACTTTTACAATGCCTTTGGCTTCCTAGCACATCAAGTTTTTTTATTGGTAATTAAGAATTTGATCGCTTGTAGTATGTTTCTCTAGACTAAATACTTGTTCCATGTGTTTCATTCGTAGACTGAGGTTATCTTTCTTGGGCAATTGCGCCATCCCCATCTTGTGAGGTTGATCGGTTATTGCTGCGAAGATGAGCGCAGACTGCTTGTCTATGAATATATGGAAAGAGGGAGCTTGGAGAACCATCTTTTTAAGAGTAAGTTTTCTTTGATGTTCTTGGGATCTTTCAGCATGGAGTTAGATTCTTGTGAGACGTTTTTGATGCTAAATTGACTCTGAGATGAATCATATGCATTTAGTGAGGTGGTTTGGCCCTGGATGTTGTCCGCTTGCTTTTAAATTATTTAGTTTTTGATGGTTTGATGGCCATCTTGTGGCTTCTTGCTTTTGTTCTTGTACCAAATGGAATTGTTCAACACCCACTATTTCTAAACTAAGGTGTCCTCACGCGTTATCACAGAGCAGGAAAAAATATTTAGGCAGTAAGGCTTTTTTTACGTTAGAAGCAAAGATTGCTAATTTATTATGGTATTGGATTAGTTTCTCAATATTATCAACTATGATAATTATAAACTTTATAATATCTCTTGTTGCTGTTCCCTTTAAATTTGGCATGTAATAGAAATGTGGATTAAACTTGATTTTCCCCACGGGTGCAGGGCTTCTCACTCCTTTGCCATGGTCGACGAGACTAAAGATCGCCGTAGGGGCCGCCAAGGGCCTTGCATTCCTTCATGGAGCTGAGAAGCCGGTGATCTATCGCGACTTCAAAGCTTCAAATATATTATTGGACTTGGTAAGTTTCTCTCCGCCTTCTCTCTTTTCTCCTGTATCAAACTTTTCAAAAAAGTAGCCAGCCAATTCTGAATTAATTTATAGGAATTCTTGGTGTAAAAATACCCGACTACTGCCCCGCATCACAAGTTTGGCATGGACTTGTTGACATTGGCTTGGTCTTAATCAGTCTTGTCAGACTTTTTATTGGAGGTTCTTTGGAAGAGTCTTCTTAGACCAATGAGAGATCAGGATGCCAAAATCGAGCACTCTTATCCATTTGAGCATTAATTAGCAATGTTAATTAACCATTTGTTATATCCAATGACTTTGGATCCCCTTACAGTTGCATGAGTTCAACCCCCCCCTCCCCCCCTAAAAAATATAAAAATAAAAATAGATGGGCATAAATATAAAATTTGATGGAGGCAGTGGACCCTTTCAATCGAAAAAATGGAGGTATGGATCCTATCAGAAATAGCAGATGGGCTTCAATAAGACTTTCAAGAGACTAAGTTATGTTGTCAAACCTGTTTTTTTTTTGGTAGAACTGTGAAACCTGATTAAAACTATGCTTCCTATCTAGTTCTGCATTCCACTTTGAACAGTCAACACTACAATTTATCATTCCTTCAATTCCCCGTCTTTTTCTTTTTACTCTACTCCATATGCTAGAATTCACATAGAATACCAAATCTACCAAGTTTCACTTTCTCAATGACTTCAGTTTATATGAGTCTGATGGTATCTACTTCACATCTCAGGATTACACAGCAAAGCTTTCAGATTTTGGTCTAGCAAAAGATGGTCCTGAAGGAGAGAATACTCATGTCACGACGCGTGTCATGGGCACACATGGCTATGCCGCACCGGAGTACATCATGACCGGTAAGAATCAACGGATGATTTGTACTTAATTTAGTTTATTTTTAAGTATTGGTTCAGATGAACGTTACCATGATGAATATCTGATTGGTGAACAAATCATCTTTCCATCCAGGCCATCTCACAGCAAAAAGTGATGTCTATAGTTTCGGAGTGGTACTATTGGAGCTATTGACAGGGAGAAGGTCCATAGACAAAACCAGGCCGAGCAGAGAACAGAACCTCGTCGAATGGTCTAGGCCTTATTTGAAAAATGCTGATAAGCTAAGCCGCATCATGGACCCCAATCTTGAAGGCCAATACTCAACCAAAGGCGCTCAAAGAGCAGCAGCAGTGGCTTACCAGTGCTTAAGCCAGAGTCCGAAATCAAGGCCTCATATGAAAGACATTGTTGAAACCTTGGAGCCACTTGTAAACTTAAATGACATACCAATTGGCCTCTTCGTGTACACGGTGATGGTGGCGAAGAGCAGGGAAGAAGATGAAGGGAAGATGGATATGAAGGTTGATGCAAAGGTGAAGCAAGATCATCGCAATCATGATCGCAGACACAAATTAAAGTTTCCAAATTCTGCGATCCACTCAGAAACTACGCTTCACAGGGAGGGGAGAAATTTGCATAGGAACTCCACAAGGCACCACCAAGGATGTACATACAGATGCTAAAATGGCCAAGTGTTAGTTCATACTACCACCTTATTATTTCTTCAGATTATCTGAATTTTAGAAGATAGTCTCAAAATAGACTACTTCAACCTACAATATAACTGGCTCATTTGTCCATTTGCATAGTTTCAATATTTGACTGTTTCAACCTACAACATAACAAGGTCATTTGTCCATTTGCTCAGTAATTTGCAACAGTTCTGGCTTACCATCCATGATCAAATTGAGAAGATGGATCTGAAGGGTAAAATGGTGAAGACATTACTTTAAGAACATGCTATCTTTTGTACTAACCATTAAGGATATGTTAAAAAAATTTGCATGGAACAGAGAGAAGGTTGGGGGAACTTAGTGGAGGCAGAAGAGTTCATTAATCTTTGATCTATGCTCTTAATTGAGGATTGTCAATATAAGGTATCAAAAAAGAATTGTCCAAATGATATCTGAGCAAGTCCTCATGATGCAAATAGCAGCTCACTTTTTTATAGTGAAAAAGCTCAGCAGGCACAAATTTGATCATCTTGTACTCAGAAAAATAAGATCTAGGAGCAGCAGTAGATCTTAACTATAGTTGTTCTCTTCATTATTCAATCAGCGAAGTTCTCCTGTAGATAAGCACAAGAAACTTCAGGAGCTAAACTTCTTCAACCATGCATTCCAGTTGTGAGAGACTTAACAAAAACTGGCATAGAAATTGAGGGGTTGGTCATTTTATTAACAGAGTGATCTAAGTGGTTCACACGGTAAAAGAAGATGCACAAGGAGATATGCATTGCTTAGATGATCTATGGAGGTTTCTTTATGTCTTCAAAATTTTAAGGAAGCAGAACCAATAAGAAATAACCAAAAATATCAGCTGGTGCAACGTTAACATAATGGTCAAGCTTCAACGGTTGTTGCGGTGTTTTGCAATTTTAAATGATTATTTAATTATTAAATCAGAGCAGTTTTGCATGATATAGATATGAGAATCGGATCTGAACATGTATATTCTTTGTTTTTCCTCACTGTCTCTGTAAATTTCTGTCCAATAAATTTCAGATGGCTGCTTTGCAGCGTTCATATCATCAAAAAAAAAAAAACTCTTAATTAGCCTGGCCTTGTTTCCGCTCAAAACTCAAGCTATTTACCATCACTTATTTGCTTATTTCCATCACGCAGCATATACCTGTATCATTAGGCGTCGTGGAATTGCAACCATCCATAAAAATAAAAAGGCACCAAAAGATGAAAGGTGAAGAAGTAAAGAAAAAAAAAGAAAGAAAAAGAAAAATCCCTCAAGAAACGTGCTGAACAAACGCATGCACAACCATCCATGTTAAGGAAAAAAATCTAAAAATAATTTGAAGTAGGAAAATTACAAGTTCAACCAAAAATTTAGATGCACGATTGAAAAGAGAAGGGAAAAACTTGACCAATTTTTTTTTTTTTTTTAAAAATTCAGACTTCCTATTGAATAAAAACAGAGCTATCTGAGAAGGTTAAAAACTCCTTGATCCTAATTTAAACAATTTCCACGTAGAATCCACAAGATCGAAGGTTAATCTGGACTCTTCATTGAAGATTAATAAAAAAAAAGGAGCCAAATTAAAAGCAGTCAGAGTCATAAGAGGAACAAAATGGAGTTGCCGAAAACTACGGGCGTTCTCCAAGGAGGAGCTAGTGACCAGCGGACGAGAGCTGACCTGGCGAGGCTCTCCGACCGGTTCCGCTGTGGGGCCGTGGGCCCCTGGTTCTGTAATCTCATTTAGTCGAATCATTTGTTCCCTTCTCGAAAGCTGAAGAAGCCCAAAATCCTATCATAAAGAGATGGATTCCCCGACCGAATTCCAGCATGTTGGATCCCCATCCGCTGGATTGGTGCGCATGTCATAACTTCCCCTAAAAACCAATGAAGGAGTTTGAGAGGCCGTTAGCCGATCTGATATTATTTAAAAAAAAAAAAGAAAAGAAAAGAAATGATGCAGAGAAAGCACGCATTGAATGTGACGCCACGATAGCCTGCATGCGCGCCCCTCTCTTTTGATCTCCTCTCTCTCTTTCTTCTACTCCCATCTCTCTTCCTTTCAAAAGCCATCTCTCTCTCAAACCTTCTTCTCCTCTCTTCTATTCAAGATCCTAGCCAACCCAAAACCTCCACCCACCGCTGGCTCTTCCCCAACCCCCGCCATTGGCTATTCCACAACCTCTAACGCCCACCTGCTGCCCCCAACTTCTCCTCTCATCCCCAACCTCAAGTTCTTCAACCCCATCCACCACCGGCTCTTTCTCAACCTCTACCTACTGCCGGCTCTTTCCGAACCCCCACTCGCTGCCTTCACTTGCCACTAGCTCCTTTTCAACCCCCACCTGCTGCCTCCACTCGTGGTCGGCTCTTCCCCAAACCCCAACTCCCACCCTCCGCCCCCACCTGCCACCGGCCCTTCCTCAACCACCAACTTTCACATGTTTCTCCCACCTCCCGCCCTCCATTGGTCTCCTCTCATTCCCAACTTGCAAATCCCACTCACTGGCATCGTCTTCTCTCTTTCCCATTTATCATCAGCCGTCGCCAGCCCCCACCGACATCGCCACTAGTCTACACCGTCCCCAACTAACGCCACCACCAGGCTCCATCATCCCCAACCATCACTACCACCACCCAGCGCTACCCCCAACCATCGCTAGCACCACCCACCGTTAGTGCAGTTCTCAACCATCGCCTCCACCACCCGCTGTCACTCCTAATCAACATCGCCACCACTCATTGTCACACCCAATGGGCACTGCCACCACCCGCCGCCGCCCCCACGTACAGCCAGAGATTCACCTCTTCTATGTCAGGTGAGCATCTTCCTCATTTATTTCCTAAATATTAATAGCTAGGTAAATATTAAATCTTTTTAGTTGAGGCATGAAAGAGAATCATATCTTAAATAGATCTAAATCATGATGAATCATAAAATAGAAATATTTAGAGATATGAGAATAAATAAACTAATGACACATATCTTTCTATCGTGACATTAACCTTTGATAGGTATTCATAATCTTTCTTGCTGGATTGTGAGTGATGCTGTAGATGATGTGTTGCAATTTGCATGTGCAAATTAGTATACGTTAATCATTCTTGTAGACAATGCTTATCTATCAATGAATGACAAATAAATTTTTCATGTCTGCAATAGGATAGTTATTCAAGACTTTTAAAATTACCGAAAAGAGAAATTTAAGATTAATATAGGGGAGAGAATGGCCACTACAAACTTTTAACAACTCTATTATATATATTTTTTTGACCTGATTTGCTTTGTACAAGATGCAGTACAAGAATGGTCACCTTTTCTTTTATAACCTTTATTTTTTAACTAAACTACTAAGACAACAGTCTGAAATATAGTTATAATAATTATCAGATAACATTCATTAATTAAAAAATATTATTATAAAATTTATACTCAAGTGATATCAGCGTGTTATCTTGAATAAAATAAAAGAAAGCATTCTTTTATTATTATTGTTCACTATTCTTCTTTGTTACGACTAATAATAGTTATTTATTTGCATGACTTTATTATAGCCAGCAGCTAAGTAAAAAAATGAGTAAGATGCTTAATTTATTAATATATTATTTATATATTTTTTATTGAGATGTAAATAAATTATAACTCATCTATATTATTTCTCGCAGATGGCTTGTGCAAAGTTCTTCAAGAGCCAAGAGAAGAGCTCTAGAATTTCGAGGAAGCAAAAGAGAGCTCTCCCTCAATTGATCAACTATTAGTGCTGATATGTGGACTTCATCAAAGACATCCGAGAGTGACTGACGGATGTCTATATTATATTGATATTATGGACGCCCTTTCATTTTATGCTTGACATTCCAGTAATCACACAGGAGTGGACGGTTGTAGACTAACTCCTCCGTTGCTAAGACAAAAGCAGGAGAGGGTTTCATTTGGGAGGGTAGATATTGATCTTTCATGCCCTTATTTTGGGGCTATCCCTGAATAGGATAGCTATTGATATGAAGAAGGCTCCCCAAAATATAATTAGGACCACACATTTTGCACAAAGGATAGTTAGGAGGGATGCATTAGAAGATAGAATCAAGATATTATGATCATATTCATCTTCTAGTGCCATCTAATCCATGATGTAGTTGCTTGTTGCATACCTTTTAGGTATATTTTTGTTTTCTTTATTGAATCTAAGCATTGCATCATGGATCTTCTCCACTATCGACCTCTTAGGGGAGATTAGCCACTTTGCATGGGCTAGAGTAGTCCATGAGCACTTGATGCAATTTATTTTGGGGGCTGCAAAAAAGGTAAAAAGAAGGAAAAGAGGTGCGAAGTAGAGCATCGATTATATTGACGATTGTATTACTATTTTGATGGTAAGAAAAATATTAACTAATTCATTTATTTACTTATTTCATATGGATTATCATTTTAAATTTATGTGCATAATTCTTAATCAAGTCACGTAATAATTGATTACTTTTCTTTTAGGTTTGGCTTTTTAAGAGAACAGACATGGTCAAACTATCAATTTTTGGCCGCCTTTCTCGAATCCTGAACTAAGAGATCCTGAACTGAGAGAAATTCTAGTTCAGAAAATTAGTCCACTTAGGAGAAGTCTTGAAGGGCCTAAAAAAAGAAGATGCATTATTACTTTTGATGCTTGATATTATTTTTTTTGTTTTATAAGATTAGGGACCTAACTTTTTTGTCTTTATTTTTAGATTTAAGATCCACTACGAGCATCATTGGATGAGGTATTGTTCCTTGAAATAGGATCTTCCGCTTGTCAGATAGATAAAGCTGAAGGTGGAATAAGTAGAATGGGTAGGAAGAGGAGTACACCTAGCAGTGCACATCACACTATCGTGGTATTGGCCTCTTGTGTAATTATATATTTTTTTAAATTTATTGTTGATGCATCTAATTGTTATATACTTATTCTCAAATGTAGTTCATGTGTAAATACCGACGTGTCTCTATAGAGGTCAGAATGGAGAGGGCTCTAGATGATGTCAAGAAGATGGAGCTTCAGAGGATTATTGCCAAGAAGGACAAGCTGATTTTTGAGCTATAGGTAGTATTAAAGAGCAAGGAATGGAGGAAGGATGGGGAGGAGAGCACTCATGAGGTGGCGGTAGATATGTCGTCTATCAAGATTGTAAGTATTGATAATCCGACGATACTCCTGGAGCATGCAAATCCATAGCATACTGAGAGATGGGTTACCCAACGGACAGTTCGGGGCTCTCATCCCCTAAGCAGTCCTTCTGTCTCTCTTCCTTCAAGTACTTTGGATCTCAGAAGAAATTCCAAGAAGAAGTCAGTCTGCCATAGCGACAACGATGTGGTAAGTAGAGTTATGATTTAGTAGAACATTCATACTTCATTTACATCTAACATACTCATGCGATATGCAGAAATTTTTTGAGACTAGCGGTGACTTTATTCACATCCTCTATTTGTATTTATTATTTGGAGTTTATGTTTATCCTTTGATTTTTTGTGTTTGTTTCCGCAGGACTTAGTATTTATCCTTCTCTCTTGTTGTTGATCCTAGGAAGGCCCTAGGATGACCTATGTTGGGCCTCAAGTTTGTATTTATTTTGAGCCATTTTGTATATATCTCCTCAGACTTTATGTTTATTATATCAAGTTTTTGTTTATTTTATGGCATTTATATTTATCCTAGAATAGTTTGTGTTTACTCTAGATATGTAAATGTTTATTATTTGGAGTTTGTGTTTATCCTCAAATAGTTTATGTTTATTTCAGCTGGAGTTAGACGAGTTCGTATTTATTTCAATCAGAAATTAATTTATACCCCTTTCTCATTCTCTATCATAGGAGAACACAAATTCACCTGATAGAGTAAACTCAAATTTTTGAATAAATAAGATTAAAACTTAGAATACTCTCCATAATTATCATCTTGGCCTTCATCACCATACTCTCCATAAAATACATAACATAGATGGCACAATCTGGCCTACAAAATATTTTACACTCACAGTTAACAAAAGAAAAAAATGATAGCTACATTAATTAGCACGGAGTAAATATCTGAACTTTATAATCATCAATGTAACATTAGATGCACAAAACCTAACAGAGCAAATCATATTATTCTATAGGAGTCATACATTCATTCAAAAATATGTACAACCATATATCTTTGCATGTTAATGATAGAACAAATCATGTATATATCATTTACATATAACATCTATTCAACTCAAAATACAACCCATCATAACAAAATTATAACCATGTGATTTAAAACATCGATGAACTTATTCGATCATCGAATTTCTCTTCTTCAGATGAATCACTGTTGATGTAGGCTTTGAAATCATCTACCTACATAAAGTACAACCATCCAATAAGTTACAAAAAAAATATTAAAATAAAATGAATATAATTTAATTATCAAGATATAGCTTTTACTTATGTTTGTCTTATGTGTTTGAATATTATGATCTTTTTTATGACATTTCTTGTATATCTGATGTTTCTTTGCTACAACCTCCATTAGGTACTTAAACTTACTGACCTTTTTACAACCTTTATAATTAGAAATGGAAAGATCTTTAAATATTATGATCTTTTTCATGTCAATAATGGACTCCACATCATTCATGACAAGATCATATATTTTTTGGAGGGTACAACCATTATATGGTAATTTCAAAAGTTTTTTATGTAGTCCATTGAATTTTATAGTTCTTGATGTTGTATCCTCCTAAATTTTACATACACTTTGTATCGTATTAGAACCTCCTTCTTCGGCAGATTTTGTTCAACATTTTACTATGTAATATGCAGTGATACAATGAATTCATAAAGTAATAAGAATTTTTAACACATAAGCATGTAGAATATCGCTGAATTCAAACATTAGATATGAGTATAAAAATTTCTTCTCAGATATGATACATGTTATATAATTTACTATTTTCTTAATTATATTTGTATTAGAGGCCTCAATTTTAATTATATCATATAATTTATACTTCTCCACTTCCTCCATATCATGCATGGTGGTCATTTTGAGTTATTTCCTAAAAAGCTTAAAAATAGTTCTTGTATATATTTCAAGAGCATGTTTCTCGATTTGGTTCTTCGATCATAAACTTGGTTGAATGTGGTATGTTCGGAAGTCCTCTTCATCCTCTCGATCATACTTGCTCTCCAAGATTGCCTCAAACTAAACAACAAACTTAAAAATATTCATATGATTGTCCATATAACTCTTAAATAATAAGTGTATACTTTTACTATGCTGTGTTATAGACACAAAAGCAAAGAATATATATTTAAAGTATGCAAGCATCCATTGATCTCGTATACTAAATAGATGATCAAGATAGATATTAGACTTCAAGGAGTACTTTTCAATAAATAAATCTGAATGATATTCAATGTAATATCTCGAACTAGTAAAATAGTAAATTAAAAGATTTATGTTCATGTATGTATCGCATAGTGATTTAATTATAGTATCTTGGAGCCATTTGAGTACAAATTTGATTATCTGCCATTATGAATTCTGAAAATTTTCTAAGTCTAAAAGCTAGCATTTATATCAAAAGTTATGTAAAATATAAATTTTTTTAAAATAAAAATTAGCAGTAATTGATCCTTAGGTATTGGTGAGTTGTAAAATAATTTTTAACGAATTATGGAGATTCTTTAACCTATTCATTTTGAAGTAAGAATATTTTAAAAGTATCGGATTTGAAAAAAATTAAACTAGAATCTAAATTTTGAAATCTTATTCTTAAGCATTTTGATTTTTGTGATATTTTTATTGATTCTAAATAGGGGGTGTTCCTTATTTATATTTATATTTTAAAGTTAATGATATTAACTTTAAAAAATATAAATAAGTAGAGTATCAGACAAGCCATTTTTTGAGTAAAGCTGTGAAGAAAATATCAAAATAAAATTTCTAAAACTCAAGATTTGAGAAGTCTCAATCTGAACTTGAGATGACTCAAATTTTAGGTGACAGAAATTAAGTTTCTATTTTTCTGAGTGCGAGACGTCTCAATTCAGAATTGAGAGATCTCAGTTATATTGAGAGTTCTCGACATGAAAGCGAGATATCTCGATTTGCAAAAATTTTTGAAAGTAGGTTATAACCAACAGTATGTCAAGTTGTGAGCCTTAAATCATTTATTTATAAAATGATTTAGCAGCTTGAGGTTATAAAGAAATAGCTGAAAAATCATCTGAGCAACACCTGTTAAGCCTGAGATTGGATGAATTTTTGTTGGATTGACACCTAGCAAATCTTTTTCTTAGTTTATTTTTTTTCTAAAATAAAATCATCAGTTCCTTTTGGTTTGCTGTTTTAAGTTCCTTAGCTAAACAGAATAGATAGAGGAGAGAAGGAGGGCTAGAGGAGGTCTTGTTCTCAATTAAAAATCAAAAAGAATTTAGTTAGGAAGAGATAATTTAATAGTGAGTTGGATTGAAGGAGAAAAGTTGCTGAATTGGAAAGAAGAAGCTTATATTGCTGATAGCAGGATTTTAAGCTATTGAAGGTAAGAATCCTAAGCCCTAAGTTTCATTTAAATTAATCTTTGAAGTATTATAGGTAGGTTATGGTAAAGCAAGTTATATGATGTAAACATGAATTAAGAATGAATTGTTGTTGTTTATCTTGATGGAAGTTATTTAAATAGTCTTAACAAATAGTTGAACGTTATTGACTGATTTGAAAAATAGTTATGTGAATAAAAATATAATTGAATCACTGAAAATTTCTAAATTATGTTGAAGGTTAACAAAACCTAAGCTAAAGCAAGTAAGATAGGATCAAAATAAGTGATGGAAAGACTAAAGAGTCAGCCTAAAAATAAAGTATATGCTCTTATATTTCTATATCATGATGGATTATATTAATCAGTGTATATTAATATAATAGGAAGAAAGAAGGTTCTCAGAGAGTGCTTTGAGAAAATCTGGTATCAAAGTGGAATAGTAGCTAGTAGCATGTTGAAGTAAGTGGTTTTCATATCTAGCTTTGGTATTTTACTTATCATATTTTATTATGAAAATAACTTAGTTTGAAAAATAGTTAACTTTAGTATCCTTCAGCTTATATATGTACTTATGCAAATATGAAAGCAGGAATTAAAATTATTGGCTTTGACTATTTAGCTTTGAGAAATTTCAACTTATTTTATTTTTGAAAAAGATTATCCATAGGAGTAATCAACCTATGGGGTGTGTTCTTGCATTACATGAGCATTTATATTGGCATGAGCTGGCATCTTCACAATCTACATTTGTGAATATACAGTGGGGCTTGACAGAAATTTGACAGTATATCAGAATGCCCAGTGGGGCTTGGCAGTATATCAGAATGCCCAGTGGGGCTCATTTACATCATATGACATCATGACATACTACTCATCGGCTATCTTGGAAGGAATGCTCTGGAATTCAGTCGATGGTAGTTAAGAAAGAAGTATGCATTGGCATGGCATGGTTTGATATTTTTCTTTAACCTGATGGGGTATATTTTAGTTTTATGAAGCTCCAAAAAGTAGTTTCTATATTTTAGTTATTTGATATTATGTTTTAACCCGGTGGGGTATATATTTCAGCTTTATGAAGTATAAAAAATAGTTCTTACATTTAGTTGTTATTGTTATGTTGAATTACAAGTTAAGCATTTCTATTTTTTATTGTTAGATTGATTATTTACTTGCTGAGACTTTCTAAGTCCCGCCCCTCACTCTTTCTATTTGTAGTTTTGAAAGTTGCATAGCTCAAAGATATATTTCAGCCTATGTATCAGTGTCTTTAATGGGGAAAACTATTTTTGGTGACAATGGCTTATAAAAAAAATATATTTTGAGATGTATATAGCTGAGATGGTAAAGCTAGAAATTATTATGTGTACATGTTTTAGTTTATTTTAGAAAAGTATATGTTAAAAAGATGGTTAATGACTAGAATGTATATATGAAGTATGGTTTTATAAATTAGAAACCTTGAGGTTAATTTTGTGTATGAAGCCTTGGATTAGTTTATATAAATTATTGAGTTAAATTGAGCTATGTGCTTTAGTAGATTAAGAGGTTAAATTAAATTGTATATGTTGGTTGAAGACGAATTTGATATAATTGTGTTAAGCAGGTTTTAAATAATATTGCAGTTCAACTATAGTTTAAGAATTTTCTTAATTTTTAGATAAAGATGGGGTGATACATTCAAATTGCTTTGCAGAGATGAAAGCATGGATGCAATGCTGAAGATCTTCTTTGAATCCATTCTTTGTATTAAAAAGAATGGATAGACATTCTCTAATATTCTACAGGACATGCTACTTATAAAATTGATGGATGGTATTAGGAAAAATATGCTCAATTTCTTTTTTTCATTACTAGATCTTAATCAGTTAATATGCATTTTGGATGCTTATCATAAAGTACCTCTAAAAAAAATTAGAAGATCCAAATAAATGATTTGGTGTACTCATCTCAGACTAATGCACAATCGAATAGAATTGACTGCATATAGTGGTTGACGCCAACAAATGGTGCAAAAAGGCATGTTATATTTCTTCGTTATGTATGTAGTGTTGAATATCACCACATCACCAAAGTATTGGTAAGACAATATTGACCTTCCGTCAATCCAAAAAATATTTTAGATACTATTGTCGATATCTAATTGGATGGCATAAAAGATAGCTGGATTCTTGGCTTACCGAGTTCGAAAATGATTAACTATTATTCATAGGTCACTACTGAATAACTATTTTCGGAGGTTGGTTATAAGGTTGCTCAGATCCTTCCTAGTGATGCTTATATTTTGTATACCTCTATGCAATTTTGAGATAACATCCATTATTTGTTGAGTTGAAATATTTTGATCATATAAAGTTCCTATAAACTTGTTGTCTTTTAGGATGATCTTTCTATGTGATTAGAGAAAGCAAGTTTTCGATGGGCTATGGATGAGCTCATGATTATGAACATCATGAAGCATTGTAACCTCCCACTTGCCAACTTCAATCTTTCTAATACACCTTTTGCTTTACATCTAGTTCAAATTCTTTGTCCTTCCTTGCGCAGCGTTATAAGTGCTGCATGATCTTGCCCATCAATTGCTATGTTGATCTTTGGTTTATATACCCCATCTTTGCAATGTGTAAATTCTTGTCTACTGATTTCTTTACTTTTAAAGGATTGATAAGATGATCCCTTTTGAATACCAAAATCTTTCTTATACGCATATTGGTTGTAGGTTTCCATTGCTTCTTCTTGAGCAATAAAGACCATGTCTTTATGCAATGTTAAACCTTCAGCATTTCTCAAATCTAGATTCTAGTCAATACCTCAGAAGCTCTCTCGATACTATCATTGTTGAATGAGTTTGGAGTGTCATCGAGTGAAATATAATCATGCACATTGCTTTCTCCCTCTACAAAAATAGTTGGTGTGCTAAAGATGGCTATCATATTATCATTGTATATATTTTCCACATCTATGATATATGTAATTCAATTTAATTACTGGTAATAAAATACAGTTAGTATAAGTAGTATTCAAATGCATAGATCAAATTTACTGATGTATATCTAACTAAGACCATGTTAAATATCAAATTCAAATTGGTGTAATTCTATTAAATAGAAGTGCTCTAATAACTAAAATCAAAGATATAGCTAGGCATCTCAAACTACATCTCATACTAAAAGATAATCATGTATCTTTCATCCAAATATAAGCATAACCATTGAATGTTAAAATATCTTTTAATTAGTAAGTCTCGAGTTTCAACTTGATTGATAATATTTTTGCTTTCTTTCTGAGGACAATTTTTTGAATAGCTGCTTTTTTTATCCAAACAATCTAATAATAAAGGTAGTGGATAAGATTGTCTTCCATATCATAATAATAATTTATATCTAATAAATCAATATTGTAAAAGCTTTTGAAACTCTAATCTTTAATAAATTAAGCTATGTGTGGTTTCTCATAATCAAACAGTCTCTATATTTTCCATATCATATTTTTTTTGAAATATCACATATATATTTCATATACCAAATGGAATATATAGTCCCTTATGAAGTAATAATAGTTAAAATATACCCTGCACTCAATTAGCAGAGAACAAATGACTCCAATGAGGTATTTGCACCTGAGAGAGTTAGGAACGTTTTTGCTATGGAGAGAGAGAGAGCCATCGACGTCTTTGCACAAGAGATAGAGAGTCGGCGATGTGCTTATGATAGATAAAGCGAGCCGGTGATGTATTTACGACAATAATAGAGAGTCAAAAGATTTTTACATCAGAGAGAGATGGAGAAGAAGTTTCTTCCGAAAGGAAACAAACCGCTAGAGGGAGGAAGAAATATATTTTGCCGATGAGAGAGAGAAAATTCATTCTTTTACAACGTGATGTTCTACTCTTCCTCTCCTTTCTTCTCCAATCCTCATTAATAAAGATTTTTTTCTTTTTTTTTTTACAATAATGACATCATAGCCTCAAGAGGATAATTGATGGGAGGAAGAAGGCGCGCGTCACCTTCATTCAAAGAAGATGATCAAAAGACGGAGCCCACGGGTGAGGGGGTTCTAAAGGAGACAAGGATGATGGTCGGAAAGATAGAAGAAAAGAACAGAAAAATAGAGGCATGAAAATGGATTTGGAGAGAGACAGGAGGAAGCTAGGAAATGGTTCTGAAAGGAAGACAAAAAATGAAAGAGGCATAGAAATGAGTTTGGAGGGAGATGAGAGGAAGCTCGCAAATAGATTTTGAAAGGAAGAAAAAAAACAGAGGAGGTGTGGAAATGGGTTTGAAGAGAGATAAGAGTAAGTTGGAAAATGGATTTTGAAAGAAAAAGGAAGAGGAGAAGAGACGGAAGGAAGGAAGATGCGCATGGGTAGACATGGGCACTGGGCCGTGCATGGCATGGCCTAGCCTAAACCCACTGGGCCATGATCCAAACAGGCTGTGCCAGGCACGACACGTTTAGCTGGAACTTTAATCTAGCACGATTTTAGGCCTGGGTTTTGGCGGGCTGTGCCTGGCATTTGGGCCACGGGCCTAATGGATGGCTCTTTTATTTTTCTTTTCTTTTCTTTTTTTAAAAAATAACCTAAATGGGTCGTGCCTGGCATGGCCCGTTTAAGTCCGTTACAGGCCATACCAGCACGGTCCATTTCGTTCCGTTACAGACAGTGTCTAGCATGGCCCATTTAGTTTCGTTACAGGCCATACCTAGCACAGCCTGTTTAATACCGTTACGAGCTATTTAGTTCCATTACAAGCCATGCCTAGCACGGCCTGTTTAATGCCATTACGGGCCAGGTATGACTCATAATGGCTAATTCTATTTTTTTAGTTTTTAAAGTTGGATAATGACTATTTTTTATTTTTTACCTTTTTAACTCCCCCAACAACCATAAAATGGCTAATTTTAGAAATAATTTGAGAAAATAAAAATATTAGAATTCCTATAAATATCTCTTTTCTCTTCCATTTTTACCACACCAAATCAATTCTACTTTTTCTTCTTTTCTAGCAATATTTAGTAAGTGTTCAGTATTTAACAATTAGCAATTAACAAGTATTCAATTGATGCTAGAGGAGGATTAGTCCATTTATATATTGAAGTCTTGAAGGTTCTTATTGAGATCCTGACTCCTGAGGAGCATAAGAGAAAGCTCACAAATCTCTGTCTACCTCTACTTAATTTTTTTTATTTGGTATATTCTATTATTCATATAACTCATATTTAGATATGACATATTTTGATGAGAATTATTTTGGCATTTTCTCGATTTCTAAGGAAGAAGAAACTACCATTCTTGCTTCATCTGAAACCAACACTCAAGTTCAAAACTCTGCCTTTTCTTTCCTAGGAGGACTAGTGCAGTATGGAATGATTTTAAAAGAATCATGATAGATAAAGTTTTAAAAGTTAAATATAAAAAATATACTAAAGTATATAGTTATGCTAGTAGTAGGAAAACTAGTAATTTGAAGAGACATCAAGATAGCCATATTACAAGTGATGCTCATCTTCAAAGCATCTTTAATGTACAAGGGTTAGTCTTATAGGTAGTTTTGTATATAATCATGAAAATCAAAAAAAAATATTGATAAAATGGATGGTTAATGATGAATTACCTTTTAGCTTATATGAGTCTTTTAATTTTGAAGAGTATGTTCAATTAGCCCTATAATTTGTTTATAAAAGAACCAGTAGACGTTAATTTAGAAGAGTAGCTATGACTAATTTTTTAGCAATAAAATAAAATTTAATTGGAACTCTCTCTACTCTAAATTCAAAAGTATATTTGACTTTGGATATTTGGATAACATCTATTAGTAGTTATTATTTTATTGCTATTACTGCTTATTATATTGATAATGATCAGCAATTGAATAAACATATTCTTGCTTTTCGTGCTTTTAATTTTTTGCATTCTGGATAATAAATTTCTAATGCTTTTTATTAAACTGCATATTCATATAGTATTAATGATAAAATTATGTCTATTATTTTTAATAATGCATCTAATAATAAGTCTGCTATTAGATTATCGAAGGACTCATTGCATCCAATTTTAAACGAAAACTTGTTGCATATTAGATATGTATGCCATATTTTAAACCTCTTTGTTCAATCTAGCATGGATATTATTGGGGGTATTTTAGTACTGGCCGAAGACGTGAGGCCCGAAGAAACCACTGACTAGACTGGCCGTACATATGCTTTTAGAATTATCCGGATCACTTGACTCCAACAAGCTACATTAATTGCCCATTTTTCTTTGTCCCATCCTCACAAGAGTATAGAACGAGACCAAAGAAGGAGAGAAAGGATTGCCATTTAAAACTCAATAGAGGCATTAATTGCCCCTCCTCTTCTCATAGCATCCACCCCCAAGCATCACAGCAAGTACTCGACCAAGAGAAAGAGAGAGAGAAAAGATGGTGGGAGGGGAAGGAAAAAGAGATGATCCACTCAGCCTGCAACTACAAGTGCCCATACTCCCACTGTGCGTTTGACTAGTCCTCGGCCAATGAGCTCTATGGCGACGTCGGTCCTTGCATTGGATGCCAATCAGTCCTCGACCAACAAGCCTCCATTAGCCCTTGCTCTCCCAACTTTGGCAATTAATCTTCAGAAGGCCTCTTCATAGTCTTGTCATGTCGCCCTATCGATAAATGGATGTAATCATGCATAGGGTGCGTCACCCATACTCTCCAGCCACTACTTGTCAACCTATGCCATTAATAGGGAAGCCTCCCTACATGCTACGAAGTGACTACTCATCCAACTCAAGAAAGCCTGAGGGCTATGCAAGGATTTCGAGAATATTCAATGAGGACATCCTTACTTTCTTCCACAGCTCCAACCTCTAATAAAGAAAGGTGAAAAGAAAATCCTAAGGTATGCAACAATTCTCTCTTGAATGCTCGCCTTTTTTACTTGTTGGCAGGATAACTGATTAGAGTGTCAGAGGGTCCCTACTAGAGCCACCTCTAGTGGAGACTTTTCTATTAGGTCCCGCTTTCGATAGCTTAGTGCTCCACTAACTTCAGTCGCTCCGACATTCGACCAAAATCTGCATCAACAGATATGATTCAAGATATTATTGTAAAAATTAGAAATATAAATTTTTTATTTATATTTCAAGAGCAAGACTTCAAGAATTTAAGTAAATATTTATAGATCATGATAAATACTTTAAAAAATTTAAACTTGATGTAGTTACTTGTTAGAACTCAACTATACAATAATATATGATGCATATTTATATAGAAATTTATTAAGTATATATTAATGATTGTGGATTAGGTTTTACATTGACTAAAAATGATTAGGAGAAAGATAAAATTTTGGAAGAATTTTTGGTTAGTTTTTATAATGCAACTAAAATTCTTTCTGATATTTATTATCCAACTTCTTGTTTATTTTTACAACAAGCATATCTTATTAGCCAAAATTTTGCACAATATAGATACGATGATGTTTTAGCATTTATTATTTATGAAATAAAATCTAAATAAAATGAGTATTGAAATAGAATATGTCCTATACATAATTTAGCTACTGTATTTGATCCACGTATTAAATTAAGTGATGTGCTAATTTTACTTGATGCATATTATGAAAATATGAATTAAGATTCCGAACCAGCTAAAGCTGAGGTAAATCAACTTCTTTATAATATTTATGTTTTATATGATGAAAAGCTTCATGGATCTAGTGCTTCTCATTTACAAACCTCCGCCTCTTCGTCTAATACTTCTCGTTTATTATCTATTTTCTCATTCATTGCAGGTAGGAGACATACACATGCTTCTTCAAGTTCATCTACATCTTTATCTTTAAGTAGCAAACTTGAATTTTATTTACGAAATGATCTTCAATCTGTATATGTTGAAAATCAAATAAAAAGTCTTGATGTGTTAATCTAGTATAAAAGTGTTAAAAATCAATATCTTGTAATGTTCGTCATTACACGTAATATCTTAGCTGTATCGATGTCCATAGTAGTATCAAAATTTGCTTTTAGTGCAGATCGACATGTTTTAGGTGAAAAGAGAAGTAGGTTGATCAATGAAAAAATTGAGATACTACTCTGTTTCAAAGATTGGTTGGATGTCGAGATGAGATTTCAAGATAAAGATAGACATGATTTAACATCCAATGATGACGACATAAATACTACCGATGATTAGTAAGATTTTTATTATTTATTTTTAATTCTTAATTTTTTATAATTATATATTTTTATTTTTTAATTATTGAGGTGAGTCATCTCTATTTTTTCTCTCTTTCTTATTATATTCTGGAGATTAGGCTTAACTCCCCTCCCTCTTTTGTATCATTTTAATTATTATTAATAAATTGGTAAGAAGTCCATGCCAAAAATCTTCCATCATTATAAGGTGATTTTTTATTTTTACAAAAAAAATCTAACATTTATATTTAATTTTTCTCCTTAATCTTTTTTAATTTATAAACAAAACCATATTTTTTTAAATTAAAAAAAGGACTGGGCCAGCATGTGGGCCATGCCGTGCGTGGACTGGGTCGGGCTATGCTTAGCCTAGGCCGTGGGTCGTAATCCCTCAGTCCAGCCCTGCCCAATCCCTCATTAATGGGTCGTGCATAACATGGCCCATTATCGTAGCATTCGGGTCACGCTAAATATGTCTCGAATCATGCTGGTCTGGACTATGTAATAGGCAGCCCAACTCGTTGCCTATGTCTATACATAGGACTTTACATCATGTCCTATTGAACATTACTATAGAAAAAAACTACGGCAGCACATACTACAGTAACGATTTTCGAAACCACTGTAATATCATTTATGACAACGGTTATAAAGAATCGCTGCCATAGATCCGACCTATAGCAGTGGTTTACACTAACCACTACTATAGGTTGATATATGGTAGCAGTTAATTGTAACCACTGTCATAAATCGAGCCTATAGCAGCGGTTAGAGTTAACCGCTACCATAGATCTAACCTATAGCAGAGGTTAGATTGACCACTACTGTAGGTCACATCTATGACAGCGATTCTTTTTAACCACCATCATTGGCTCAACCTATTGCAGCGGTTAGGCATAACCACTACGATATTTTTTTATATTTTTACTCTAAATATTATATAATTATAAAATTTAATATCCATCTTCATCATTCATTATTTAAATAATTTTCATTGGAGTATCATCACAAAAAGCCATCTCAATCCGATGGCCCTAGCTTCATCGATTAAAAAAAAATTGATTTCGATGACCATGAGTTCGAAAATCTGCAATGATGATCTCGATGATATTTGTAACATACTTCAAAATTTTACTTCAATTGGATATCGTTATCATGATCAATTTAGTGTGAAATTATTTCGATCGTTAAATAAAAAATTAATGATCAAAGGACCAGATGGCGTTCGATTATAAAATAATTTTTTAGATAAATAATCTTGACTACTATTTTAATCATTTTTATGATGGTGATCATAAAATTTAAATTATTTTTATAAGAACTATTCATGTTAAGCAGATCTTGCAAAATTAGAAGCATAATTACCAATGGAGTTTAAGAATGGGTATCCAGCGACGTATAGTTTTGCATCGTTCTTAGATTCATGATTTAAATTTTATGATCATAATTATAAAAATGATTAAAATAGTAATCAAGATTATTTATCTAAAAAATTATCTTATAATCGAATGCTGTCTGTTTCTTTGATCACTCGTTTCTCATTTAATGATTGAAATAACTCCATGCTAAATTAACCATGATAATGATATCCGATTGAAGTAAAATTTTGATAGTATGCTATAAATATCACCAAAATTATCATTATAGATTTTTGGATCCATCGGAGATCTTCATCTATCAGATCATCGCATTATCGTTTGTGATCGTCGAAATCAAATTTTTTTGATCCATGAAGCTAGGGCCATTGGATCGAAGCAGCTTTTTATAACGATACTCTAATAATAATTATTTAGATAATAAATGATGAAGATGGATATTAAATTTTAAAATTATATAATATTTAAAATAAAAATATAAAAAATTATTTTTTAATTTATGGCAGCGGTTACTGAAAATCGCTACCATAGATATATGGTAGTGGTTCGAAAATCGTTACCATAAGTCTATGATAACAGTTTGAAAATTACTACCATAGATTAGGTTATTTTTGCCCATCTGCCCCCAAATTGGTTTTTCCTCCGCTCTCTCTCTCCCTCCTCTCCGCCGTCGGTGAGATGTCATCCCTTTCTTTCCTTCTCCGGCCAGTGCCACCTCCTTCTCCGCCTCCTATTGACTCTCCGACTAGCGCCGCCTCCACCCATGCCTCCTCCTTCTTTCCCGATCGATGCCACCTCCACCCATGCCTCCCCCTTCTTCTCTGACCAGCACTGCCACCACCCGTGCCTCCCCCTTCTTCCTTGACCGACACTACCACCACCCAGGCCGTCGCCCGCAACCCACCCTCTCATCCCCTCTCCAGCTTCGCCAGTAGCAGCCCACGCCCTAGGCCTCCCCATCATCGTGCCACCCCTCCTCCTTTCCTGGCTGGCTCGACCGTCGGCTCCACCACCTCTCTTTCTCTCTTTTCTTTTCTCGACCCAATTGCCAGCCATGACCCCTCCCTGCTCTCTCTCTCCTCTCTTCCCTCGACCTAAAACCCCCTCCTCCCCTTCTTCCCCAGCCGACCTGGCCATCGACTCCGCCACCTTCTCTCTTCCCTCGGCCCAACCCCCCTGCCTGCTCTCTCTCTTCTATCTTTCTAACTCACTGTCTCTCTCATTTTGCAGATGATCTCTAGCATCCTCGTCTTTCTCTAGCACTGTTACCGACGATCCTTATAGCTCTCTACGTGACCCTCTCTTTATAGCCATAGGTATGATTTTTTTTTTAAAATTTTATAATATTATTTATTTATCATTTATAATATTTATAATAAAATTTAATTATATTTTTTATAATAAATATTATAAATATTTATTATAAAATTTATAATTATCCATCAGTTGTGGGTCGTAACGGTGGATAAGAGAACTCTCGTTGGCTAATTTTCGACCATGCCAGTGGATTTTGGGCCAGACCGTGCCATGTCGACGGTCGTGGACGATCTTGGATCGTGTCATGTTGGCGGCCATAGACGGCCCTTGGGCTGTGTCGGTCGATAAAAAAATTTTCATCGACAGGTTTTTGGTCGTGTTGGCGATCGTGGGTCGTGTCGGTGGATAAGAGAACTTTTACCGATTGCTTCTGGATCGTGCTAGTAGATTTTAGATCGGGCCATGCCGTGTCGATGAATGTGGACGATCCTGGGCCATGCCATGTCGGTGGTCGTGGATGGCTCTTGTGCTGGGTTGGTCGATAAGAAAATCTCCATCGATCAATTTTGGATCGTATCGACAGTCATGCGCTATGCCGACCACTAAGGGAAAACTAACCCCTATCGACGGGTTCTAGACTGTGCCGACTGCCTTGGGTCATGATGTGTTGGTAGCCTTGGACCTTAAGATGATAGATTATTTTCTTATTGCTTTTTTACTTATCCCATGACTCTCGGTCTTGAATCATGAAAACATAAATAAATTAACTTATTGCTTTGCTAAATGCTGCCTTAGGATGATATCGAGAACCCGCAAAGCTTCTTGATAGTTTTATGTATCTTAATACACATATAAATATATAATATAGTAATGCAATATTTACTTCTTATTTTCAGTATAAGAAAAAGATTCTAGAAAGAATTTTTTGGATATTTATATCTTGTTATTTTTGTTTATTACACTGCATAACAATAGATCCATCAATTAATTAGGATACATAATCTCTGGCATCCATACATTTATATATAATTGTATGGATGAAAGAATTATGTACAATGATCAATTGATTATCCAATTTAAATAGTTTAAAAATTATAAATAATTTTATAGATAATTATAGTAATCAAATGATATGCTATAAATTTTAAATAAAATTTTGGATAGTATTTTTTTTTGTTCTTTCTACATGAGAGAACTAAGAAAAAATGCTATCAAAATTTTATTTGATTCCTATTGCATATCATTTAATTACTATAATAAATTTATAGAATTAATATAATTTCTGAATGGGATAGAACCTATCTTTATCTATTAATTAGTGATAGGATGCATTTATTGCATATATAAAAATGATATTTAATATGAGTTCTACACATGATATTTATTTTGATCCCTATTTATGATGTATTTTTTATTTATAATGCATATTTATTTATAATACATTAGTATATATTGTAAGTTCTATGCAAGATTTAATTGCAATATCATCAATTTTTATAATGGATTAGGAGTAGATGAAGTTTAGTAGGCTCTCGTCAGAATATAAGGTTGGACTTCAAATATTTCTTGATTTTGCTATAAAAAATTTAGGGACCATAGACTTATCCAATGTCCTTGTAAAAAGTGTATGAATGGGCTATAGCTACCTCATCAAGATATAAATGATCACCTCACTATTTTTGACTTTAAATTCGATTATGAAATTTGTTGAGATCAATATGATGAAAAAGTGGAACAAATGATTCATTATATTTTTTCATTTATTGACCATAATGATGGTACATCTACATCCATGCCTGATTCTATTATTGATGGAATGACAAACAGTGAGAATATGAAGAAGGCATATAAGTTGATGGAGAATGCTAATATTTCATTGTATCCTGAATGTGAAAAGATGGCAAAGTTTGAGTTCTTAATCCAGTTGTATCATGTGAAATACTCCAATGAATTTAGTAATAATGGAGTGAACTGCATACTAGAGCTTTTAGGAGACATTCTTCTGAACAATACATAAATCTCGAAGAATAATTATGAGGCATCGAAAATTATTGAACAGTTGGGCTTTACTTATACCAAGATACAAGCATGTCCTAATGATTGTATACTCTACTAGGAGGGAGATACCAACTGAAATGAGTGCATGAGATACAGTATATCAAGATGGAAAGAGAATAAAGATGGCATATCATCCATGTACTGTAAAAATTGGCGTAGCACTTTTTTTTGATTTCGAGATTACAAAAGTTATTTATATTAGCAAGGACATCGAAGGATATGAGATAGCATGAAGAGAATCGAACAAAAGATGATGCATTGAGGCATCCAGTCGATGGAGAGGCATGGTAGAAGTTTAATGAAATATATTTCGCTTTCACATAAGAGATATGTAATGTGAGGTTGGGCTTGTCATGCGATAGTTTCAATCCATTCAAGTATATGAATACCGTCCATAATATATGGCCAGTATGTATTCATATTTACAATCTTTCATCATGGATGTGCATGAAAAAATCTTTTGCTTTCATGATAGTGCTCATTCCTAGATTGATGGAGGTAGGTAATGATATTGATATCTATTTGCAGTCTCTTATTACTGAGCTAAAATAGTTGTGGAGCATTCAAGATGTTTCAACTTTTGATGCTTTGCTGAATGAGTCATTCTCCATGCATGCAGCATTTTTATGGATAATAAATGATTTTTTAACCTATGCCCTAATGTCGGATTGGAGCACAAAAAGTGAGCTAGCATGCTCGATTTATTGAAAAAATATCTAGTCTAGAAGGTTGATACATCGAAGGAGCTTTAGCTATACAGGACATCGACATTTTCTCCATCAAAATCATCCATATAGAAAGGATGCACGCTCTTTTGATGGCACTGTTGAAGAAGATGAGGCACCTAATTGGATGTCTGAGAGTGAGGTACTGAGAGAGTTGGATAGTCTCAATATTGAATTTAGAAAAGATGATTTGATTGATGGTAAAAAGAGGAAGCATTGATTAAAAAAGATCATACACTTTAATTGAAGAAAAAAGAGCATCTTCTTTGACTTGCCATATTGGGTGACAAAGTTATTGCACCACTGCTTAGATGTAATGCATATTAAAAAGACGTAATGATTGTTATTCATCTTTATAACTTTTATAAAGATATTTGTATAAAGAGGTTGCTTAAGAAAGACGTAAAGAAAATGAAGGCAAGGACGGTGACTATATTATGTAATCTGGAGAAGATATTTTTATCATCATTTTTCATGATTATGATGCATCTTACCATGCACCTTACGGAAGAAGTTACACTTGGAGACCCAGTATTCTACCGATGGATGTATCCTACTAAGAAAAATATTTAAATTTTAAAATCTTATATAAAAAATATGAATCATCTGGAGGGATCCATAACAGAAGATTATTTGGGTCAAGAGTGTATGAATTTTTATGCCATGTACTTAAACAAGCTCAAGACATATCGTAATCGACCAATGAGGAGTCAGGATGATCAGTATGAGCCAATTGAGCTTGTATTTGAGTTTATTCCATAGCCAGATGGACTTTCCACTTTATATCGCCTCACTGATTTGAGCATTAAGGAAAGAGATAGGTGCACCACTATGTGCTCTTCAACTATGATATCACTGAGCCATGCATAAGATGAGTTACTCAGTCCTATTTATTTTATCATAATTAAAATAATATATATAATTATATCTAAATTTATTCTTTATGCATGTAGCAAACACAAGGAGGTCATAAGAGTAAAATACGATACTCTAAGTATATGAGAGAAAGAAAAAATATACTATAAAGAATTTTCTAAATGGTTCAAAGATCATGTAAGCGATTATATATTCTTATCTGGTGCAACTTATTTGAATATATTTACTAATTATTTATCATTTTCTTAATTAGGTGTGAAGATTATCGCTCGATGATGTGAGCCTTGAAGTGCGTGTTCTTTCAATGGATCCTAATCATTCCATGCATGAGTATAAATAGCTCGACATTAAAGGTTACAGGTTTAATATTCACAGCAGGTCCGTAAATATGACAACATAAAATAGTGGTATGATGTTGAGCACCACCACTAGGTGTTATGCTAGCTCGAGAGATTCACAACCTCATACGAAAGATTTGAACTATTATGGTATAGTGGAGAAGATAGTCATCTTGGACTATCATTCTAAAGGAAGGATTGCATTGATGAAGTGCGATTGGTTTGACACCTTATTATTATTGAAAAATATATCCTAAAGCCAATCATTAAAATTATAGATGGTTGAGCTAAATATAATTTATACTTAAATTTTAATTAAATAAAATTATTATTCTAATAATTTCATCACTTTGTGCATCTTTCTGCAATGAACTCTTTGTGATGAAGTCCTTAAGATTATTTAGACTCGATAAAGGAGGATTTATCGTTTAGTCCTTAAACTGATCACGATCAAATGATTCGTTGTTACCTAGGATGACAACGTTAATCAAGAGTAGGTTATTATATGCCATAAGTGTTGGTTGTTCTCTTAACCAAGAAGCATGGTGATGCTATTATGGCATGCAGATAAAATATAGGGCTATATTTTACTGATTGTGATCGAACTATGGAGCTCTCTTCTGTCAAGATTGCTTGTGAAGGATGTGGATATACGTGTCTCTTAGACCTATGATCACCATGATGACTTGCAAGCAACTCACTGTACTTAGGTACCGAATTACTTAAATTTTTAATTTAGTGATGGAAGGCTACTGGGTGTAATTAAGTACTTGGCTTGTTGGTGCGTGAGTCAAGATGGGACTGATCCCTCCAAATATTAGAGTAAGTACATTACTGTATTTTAATTTAGTAAATTCTCGATCGAGATAGTCCATATGATGGACGCTAAATTTTAAAATACAATGTAAATAAATTTTTAGGGATGATAGTTAATCCTAGATCATCGTATGAGCATCATGGTCAAGAGAATGAATTATACGATAATCATATACCATAAGTTCGTCGATATTTTATTACGATTTTTGATCTATCTGGATATCGAATATCATTGTTAGATGATCACATCGATTGGTATAGAAAATTAGTTCCTATGCTACCGACTTAGAATTTGAACCTATGGGATCATACATAATAGAAATTCCTACTTGATCTGATGGTTGATTAAAGAATTCCACTGAATTGAGACTCAGTTGTTATTAGAGGATTAATTAGCAATTAGATTGCTGATTAGCTCAATTTAATTGAGTGATGAGGAACTGATCAAGTCTAATTGAATTTGATTCAATTAGGTTTGACCTGATCAGATCATGTAATGATTTAATCGCTTGGGAAGATGGATCCTGATTTGATCAGTGGTTAAACTTGATTAATTTCTAATTTGATTAAAAATTAACTGAGTTGGGTTAAGCCTAATTTGATTGGGTTTGACGTAGTCTAATTGGTCAAGATAAATTGGTTTGGATGAAACCAATTTGAACCAATTCAAAGTAAGTTTGAATTTAAACATCCTTCTTCCTGCGCATTGACCTTTGACTCTTATTCTTTCTCCCAAACATTGGGAATGTGCATGGGATTTCTCCATGCCAGAAAGAAGTTATGCACCTCTTCTTATCTGCCTTTGACCTAGTCCAAGCTTTGAATCAAATCAGATTGAGAGCAAGTTGAATTTTGAATTCAACTTATGTTGGTTAGTTTGGTTGAAACTTTGCAACTCCCTCTCATTCTCATCTCCACGTCTAAAGCTCTCTTTCTCTCGCATATTTTTGTGCATTCTAATGATAGGTGCACAGAAGAAGAGTCCTTCTGCACGTCAACCTGAGAGAGATCTACGTGAGAAATTAGATGAGAGGCCTTGGGTGGGTGTGAGATTTTTTTCCAAAGAGAGAAAAGGATCATGGTTCTAAAGAATGAGCACTGAATCCTAGAGAGGAGACTCTAAATTTGGAATGGAGAGTTTGAGTGCCAAATCTCCACCGACTTTCACCATCATCTTATCTTTCTTCATTGCGTCTTCTGATTTATGGAGCGTTCGAAAGATCAGGAGTAATTCATCGTTTGGACCGATGAAGGTTGACTATCGAAGATTCTAAAGAGGAGCTAGCACTTTGGAGGGGCTGATCAAGAATAGGAACTTCATGTGGACTCACCCTAGAGGCCAGATACGTGTGCAGCTACAGCTCGATATGAGAGTGATTTTTTGATGGATCTAGATTGCGGTGATCATCTACCCACAAGTACTATGTTCTGAACATAGATCAGTCAACAAATGTGATTTGCTAATTGATTATATTTTATTTTTCTAATTTATATTAACATATCAAAGATCCTAAGTAGAATTTTATGATTAGATCATAGCATGCGTAGAATTAATGTAGATTAATTTTGCTTCCGCTGCTATATATTTTGAAAAAATTTTGAAAAGCATGCTTAGAACCCTACTAGTTATCCTTCAGTCACAATCAGAGATGAAGACTGATGAGTGTGGTTTTACTCTCGCTAAAATATAATGCCATCTCTGCACTGAAGAATCGTATATACTTACCTTCCAAGCTAGTCAAGTCTTCGACATTAGTGATCCCTTGGAGCCTCAATGGAGTGTTGTTGTGAGAATGATGCTTAGGTATATTTTTGATGATACCAAAGTTGATGACGATGTTGGATCATGTATGCAAAGTGCTCCTCTAGGAAAAAACTTATTTGGTACTATATCGAGGTTTTAGGTACATTTGTTAAGAGCGATGGTGATATCTATATTATAAATGCCACTAGGTGATGACTTCAATATTCTGGTATAAATATTAGAGTCTATTATTGATGCTATACTAATATTATTATCCAACATGTTATATTAGTTAATGTTCATTAACGTTGCAGGTCACGATGGCAACGAAATACCATCTAGCTTTCACCTTCGCCCCTCGGTGGGTTACGTAGAGCTCGGCATCTGAGTAGTCAGAACATACTCCATCTACCTCTACATCAGCTGCTCAAGGACCATTGGCATCTACTCCACCTTTGGCATATACTCCATCGGCATCTGAGCCTCCATCGTCAGCCACATCTCTGATACATGCTCTGACACCAATATCTGAGTGTATGTTTTTATTGTGTTATTTATTTATTTAGTATTTTGTATACTTATATATTTATATAACGTATTTTGATTATAGGTGCATAATCTAGTAGGATATTTTACGGTCCCACATGCATGCCACATGTGTGGAACCACCAGCATTAGATGATGATGCAGTATAATGCAGAGGGAAGGCTAGTAGGGAAGACCACGTAGGAGATGTATTTTTTTTTGGAGTGCTTGTGAGGCGATCTGATATCATTTCAGTATTGCCCATAGACTGACGATTGATGGATGCCGGAGTTAGAAACTGGGTGTGGAAGGAGATATGAATAAGTATATCTAAATTATATATATGCATTTGATATGTTTATACTTTATTTGATTTGAAGAATTTGATAACTGACTTTTGATAACTTTGTGCAGAGGAGATACGATTTTTTAGATTACAAGAGAGCTCGAGATGCCCGACTGAAGAAGATTGGAGAGTTATACCGAGGCTACAAGGTCAAGCTCCACAGAGGATAGCTCAAGCATCGATGAGACACTTCGGAGGAGTTTGTTTCTTAGATACAGGACTATCCTCTGAATCAGTAGAAGGAGATGGTTAGACATCAGAGGAGCCAGGAGTTTGATGTAAAATTTCTAACTTTTAAATTTTTTAATGCACTTAAAATTATATTTAAATATTTTTAAATATTTATTATTTATTTGAATACTTGTTAGACTACCTCCCATCAGAGTCGAAAGAATTGAGCAGTCCAGGAGTACATGCATACTTTAGGCCGTGAGTCTATGGCCAGTCTTGTGCATAGAAAGGTAATAAATTTTGAATCTTACTAGATAAATTAAATTAATATTTTTTTATATTTTTAATAAACTGATCTATTGTTATAGTTGATGAGAAATGGAGTGATGCCCAACCATAGCGAGATCTTTCGATCCAATCATACGGTAAGAAGGGCAGGCCGATGAACACCGCGATCGAAAGAATTTTTATAAATAATAAATATATTAGTATATATATTATCAGTATTATAGTATTTTTTATAAAATTTTATTTAAATTTATAATTACAGAAGCAGTTAGATTTGCTCGCGAGCGAGGGCTCGGACACCTATGGCCTCCATGATAATCTATCTCAAGTCTTGGGGCCTGAGCATTTTGGGAGGATCTGATGCAGGTCCGAACATACGTCGATGAGCTTCTGGTCCGAGAGAGTGTTTCTTCGCATTCTTCTGATGTCATTAGTCAGGAGCAGCTTGAGGAGGCACTGGCACAAGCAGTTCAGGTTATAGTGTGGGCAGATCAGGCTACGGTGCGGACTGCTCATGCTGAAGAGTGCACATCTCATCTAGAGGGCATCCTGAGCACCATGGTGACAAGGCTCATCATGCATTTTAGAGCAGACTTCGTGGGTCTTGGGGACATGTTGGCCAACGTTCCAGCTCCAGTCCCTCCAGCTCTAGCTCTGGCTCCAGCTCCAGCTTCTCCAGCTCATGCTCCACCTTTCGGTGATGATGACGATATAGATTTAGAAGACTTCTGATGTATTTTATTTTTAAAAAATATTATAATAAATTTTATTTAATAATAAAATATGAGCATTTCAAAAATATTTTTATATTTATAATATTTTTTTATATTTTTTGTTATGTTATATATATCGTAAAATATATAAAAAATTAAAAATTTTATATTTTTTTATTATTCAAAAGCTACGAAAATTATTATTGTAAGCGTGTCAAGCAAGATAGAAAATTACGTACCAACCGCTGTAATTAATTTATGGAAGCGGTTATGACCACTATACTAGATCTATGGCAGTGATTCCAAAATTGCTATAATAGCTCAACCTATGTAATAATCGCTGTCATAGATCTACGGTAATGATCGTAATGATAGTAGTTACCTAACTAGTGTCATAGCTTATAGCTTATGGTAGTAGTTTTTTTAAGGCTACCGCTGTCATTAAATATTTAACCATTGTTAATCATGGTTTAATAAAAAAAAATGATTCGGTGGGAAAGTTGCCAACCGGGTTCGAGAGTCCGGTTGCCGACAAAGAGCGGCCGCGATCGCTGATCCGATCATCGTCCGTGTGGCTGCGGTCTATGGTGCAGGAGCTGCCGGAGATCAAGGATTGGTGTTGTGTCTCATCTCGCGGATCCCCCGAGCTCCGCCCTTAACTTCGACGAGGGGTTCGAGGAAGATGCCCTCGCCGACAAGGAGCTCCGATTCTGTAACTTCTCCTCCGGCCTCTCGGCATCCCCCCGCCGCGGCGGTCAACCGCCGCCGGATCGCATGCTAGGATTCTCGAAGCTGGTGTTGTGTTGATTATTTAATTCTTCAATCCGATCGTGTCTTGTTTTCTTCTTCTTTTTCTTGTTCCTTTCATCGCCAGGAAGCTTTCGAGTGGAGGAGAAGGGAGTGTTGCAACGTTGGATGGTGCTTTGCTTCTAAGTGTTCTTCCAAAGGGAAGGGTTCCACCTCTTTTCCAAAGAACAGGGGTGATGGCATGGCTACTGCCGGTGAGAGGCCCTCGGCGTCGCACTCCACGGGCATCAACAAGCGCTGGCTGGAGTCCGTCTCGAGCCCGGGCATCGGCCACTAACTTATCGTCAGAACAAGCTCTGTTTCTGGTTTTTTTTTTTTCCTGCTTTCCTCGTAGAGTTTGGATTTGCCACACTAGAAATCTTTGTGGGCTAAAGGTACGTATAGACCGTTTTTTCTTAAAATGGCAGCTAATTAAACCGGAAGAATAATTTGATGAACTGCTGAACCCAAATCACCATGTTCCATTTATTGCATTTTAGTAACCTGACTTGCTAGTCTTAAAGCGGGCCTCGAAATTTGAGCGTGCCGTTATCCCTCATCCTTTCTCTCTCTCTCTGGCTCCATCAATTCTTTCTGGAGCTGCTAACGTGCGCCAGGATTGGTGTTCGCCCGCTGTTAACGCGAGTTCGGCAGCTCGTGTTGTATTTCTTTTACCGACGACGGTTGACGGCCGCGGCGGGGTGGTGGGGAGGGGACGCCGGGAGATGGGAGGAGAAGTTACGGTGTCGGAACTTCTCGTCGGCGAGGGCGTCGTCCTTGAACCCATCATTGAAGTTGAGGGCATAGCTCAGGGGATCCGCGACATGAGACTATAGCACCGGTTCTTGATCTCCGACAGCTCCTGCATCTCGGACCGCAGCCACACGAACGACAATCGGGTCGGCGATAGTGGCTTTTCTTTATCGGTGGCGGCGCCGGCAACCGGACTCTCGAAGTCGGTTAGCAACTTTCTCGTTAAGTCATCTTTTGTTTCTATTAAATCATGATTAACTATAGTTAAGTATTTAATGGGAACGTATTTCATGGCTAACGTGTTGAGGTTTGATTGTCTTTGCCTATAATCGTACGTCGTAGGCTCATTCTACCCAATAATTCCTCGTATCTAAGGGACCGTAAAAAGACGCTGAAACAGAAAGTACACCACCATTTATTAAATAGATTATCTCACCCTTACACGCACACACGGTAGAACAACTCACAAGATCTCGAACACTGACAAATGAAAGCACACGACGATACTTACTTTATAGTTCACGCTCACAAAACAGAGGACAAGCAAAGCAACGCCAACTTCCATAAAAATTAAAAAAAAAAAAAAAAAAGGCAAAGCAACACCAACCGTCTACGTATTAGGTAGACTAGAGGAAAAGGGAGCCCTCATGGATCAAATGGGTGGTGCAAGTCCATCTTGTCCATGGCTACCGATCCTGGCCTAGTCCAGCGCTACGAATCTACTTGCGAAGATCAGGAGATAAGAGCTTAGGAGGAGGGTGGCAACGGACATGGAAAGAGTCCCCCACATCATGAGCTTGCCGTTGCCTGTGGTGGTTGAGTCCGGAGGTGCCACCATTGAAACGTACATCAGCAAGAGCCCCAGAACGAGCGTGATTAGATTTGCTGAGAGGTGTACCTCGAAGGCTAAGTCCAGGTGGTGGTGGTGGTAGCGGCGATGATCGGACCTCAGCATCAGGCCACCGGTGGCGACGAAGAGGGCGAACTTAGCTACCAGGTTTGGCTTGGGGCCCCCGGTGCTGCCGGTCTGAGGCGCGGCAAGGAGAGATTCTTCAAATAAGCTTGGAGCCATGGATGTGGATGAGACACTTGGAGATAACACGCTTTCAGGGAGGATGGAAGTCTTGAAACAGAGGCTAGGTCTCAAGGGGCCTTTATAGAAAAGGAACATCCAAAAGGATGCCAATACGAAAAAAAAAACAAAACAATATGGAAGGGTAGAATTAGACGTTTGGCCGATGTACGGTTAGACGACAGACCAATTCAGCCTCTCTGGGCGTGCTGCCTCGGACATCAAATGACTTTAATTCTTGCTAGCAGAGAGGTGGGGCCAATCTGGTACGAACCATATTTCTATACACCACGTTAGATATAAATGCTGTATTCTGTATCAAACAATACGGCAAACGTTTCATTTGCCGCCTGTCGTGCTTTGCGGTGTTTGCCCCATGTTGGCCAAAGGCCAAGGTCCCGGTTACTCAATAAAGAAAGAAAAGTGCGTCCCACCGGACGAAATCGGTGTCCCAAGCTCGACGGATCACCGTCAACAGGATCACCTGTTCGGCTTTCGTCGACGTGCTGTGTCCGACATCAAATGAGAAATGACTAAAAATCTTGTAACCAAAGAGATGGGGCCAACTTGGTACGAACTCCATGGTTATATACCACGTCAGATATAAATGCTGTATTCTGTATCAAACAATACGGCAAACGTTTCATTTGCCTCCCGTGGTGCTTTGCGGTGTTTGCCCAGGGCCAAGCGGAATATCCGGCCACCAACACAAGAACGGAAAAAAGGGAAGGCTCACGGACGAAATCGAGGTCCCAAGGTCAACGGCTCAAGTACCCTGCCACTCAACAAATTTGTTTACAATTGAAAGCAAAGAAGTTAAATTTATTAAAAAAAAAAATTTAATCTAAAATATATCTTTCAATAAATCTATAAATATATAAATTAATTTTAAAAAAATAAGTTCAATCTAGGATAAAGATGATCAAGATAAGCTATCTAAAACTATATTTGGTATAATTGATATGTCTATGAGTTGATCCAATATGAAGCTTAGCTGTTCTAGTTTCAATATGAAAAAATGATAGAAATTTAGAAAAATCAAAAGAAGTCTTTCAGCCAATCAAATTATCATCTTAGTCGGTCTAGAGACTTAGTTATCTCAAGAATTTGATTAGTCAACTAAATCTCAGACTCAGGATGAAGATAGAAAATTGAATACTCAAGCAATTTTTTCTAAGTCGATCCTCTGATCAACTTATCCGACTCATGAAAAAAGATATTCAACTCAATCTCAAGGACAAAAGAACTTAAAAAATAATATAAATCAGCAAGTCTTCTCAATCGATACAAAAAATAGTTAGTCAACCAAGTCATCAAATTAGCCGATCAAGAAAATATTTGAGTTGACTCAATCTCAGCTAGATAGAATAGATATAAAGATGAACTTTTTGTTTCTACTACTAAGCTATCTTAAAGATTCACTTATCTGACTCAAAGTTAAAAGTTAGCCAACTAAAAGTTTGGATGAGTCGACTTATAAAATTTTAATAGAATAATGGCTAATTCTTTATAATGCTAGCTAAAGCATTATAATAGATATCTTTGAGGCTATAAAAGTGTTGGATTCAAATTGGGAACCAAGATTTTGAAAGTATGGAAGATTGTTGAAGAAAATACCAATGAATGGAACAAAAAGAGAAAGAGGAAGAAATTTAGAAAAGCTTGCAATTCATCCTTTCCCACATTTACTCAACAACAAGAAAAAAAAAGCATTGATTTGAACCAACAACTCTAGAGCAAAAGCATTAAAATCTTTTTCAATCCTCTTAAGCATTCAAGGAAGAAGTCTAAACTTCAACAACTCTTCTACCTCGACTTCTTCAATGCTTTAAAAGAGTTTTATTATTTTTAAGCTCTATTTTTTATATATTTTTATTTATTTTATTATAATATAGAACTTGAGGTTAGTCCAAGCCTAAAAATTGGATGGTGTAGGTTTTGATTGATATTTTCGTAAAAATCAATCGAGATTAATTGTAAGTCTAAAAAATAATTGATTATCAGATTTTAATTAGTATCTCTATAAAAATCAACTGGATTGATTGTGAGTCTGAAATAAATAATTAATTATAAAATTTTGGTTGATGAACTAAGAAAAACTAACTAAATTTGATTATGAACCCATGAAAACGATCGAACTGTAATCATGAAGGATTATAGTTGAAATTTCTAAGTATGTAGACTTAGAAAGTAGATGTGGTGCTGAGTTTAGCATTGAACTACTATAAAACTTGATGTTTATGATTGTGTTGCTTTGCTTCTATTGTATTTTAAATTATCTGTTAATTACTACACAATCACTATTAGAATTATTTTTAGACAAAAGTTTGTAATTAAATTTTTAATAAATCGAATTTACTTCCCCTCTTGAATTACCTTCTCTAAGAAATATTATAAACACTTGAGGAGAGACAGGGAGAACAATCTCTTATATAGCATATCTTCATAGAGGATGTAGCAGAATGCCTAGTTCCTTACCTTCTAGGCTTTCTTTGGATCCATCAATAGCATCCCTTCTCTAAGGTATCGGACCAATGGATCGAGCCAGCTTGGTTCGCTATCAACTTGTAATGCTGAGGTAGTTTCCTCAATGCTAGATCTTTTCACTACTTCCAAGAAAGATTCCTTAGGTAGGTCTCCCGGTGTGAAGGTCATCATCTTAGACAACAAGTCGGCTCGAAAATTTTCTGACCTTGGTACCTGCCGAATATCAAAATAGGTAAATGCAGAGACAAAGTCTTTTACATTTCGCAGGTACTTTTTTATATTTTTCTCCTAGGCTTCATAGTCTCCTAGGAGATTATTGACCACTAGTTGAGAGTCTTTCTTGACTTTCGGATGTCACATTCATAGCTTCTTCACTATTTTGAGCCCAATGGTGACGATTTTATACTCAACTTCATTATTGATGGTCGAAAACTCAAAGCATAAGACATATTCTATGATGGTCCCCTTTGGTTCGATGGGATCGGCCCTGCTCCCGATCTGATGGAGCTTGATGACTTGCTTGTGTGCATGACCTACAACTCTTCGAATTCTTCTTTGGATAGATCTTTTGGCTGCTCGATTTCCATAGGGCTCATCTCTGAAATTATGCACTCAAGAACAAAGTCGGCTAACACTTGTGCCTTGATAGAGGGTCGGGGCCAAAACTTTACATCAAATTTTGTGGGTTTGATCATCCATTTTGCTAGCCAGCCCGATGTATTTGACTGACATAGAATGGGCTTCAAAGGCTGGTTGGTTAGTAAAACTATGGTGTGAGCCTAGAAATAGGATCCAAGCTTCCTAACTGAGATAACAAATACAAAGATTAGCTTCTTGAGCCTTGTATTTTTTGTCTCTATGTCACGGAGGGTTTTGATGATATAATAAATCAGCCTTTGAACCTTGCCTTCCTCACGAACGAGGATCAAGCTTATTGCAGTTGGCGAAATCATCAGATAAAGATATAGCTCTTCTTCCAATTCGGGCTTGCTAAGGAGTAGAGTGGAACTAAGATATCTTTTCAACTCATCGAAGGCTTGTTAGTATTCTTCTATCCATTGAAAGTCTTTTGAGCACTTCAAAACCTTGAAGAAGGAGAGACACCATTTAGTCGATCTGGAGATGAATCGATTGAGGCCAGCTACTTTGCCAATGAGACATTGGACCTTCTTTATAGACCTTCGGGGGTTCATCTCTTGCACGGCTTGGATCTCTTTGGGGTTAGCTCCTATACCTCGATGTGAGATCATAAATCCAAGATATTTCTCCAAGATGACCCCAAAAGCACACTTCACCGGATTCAACTTCATTTGGTATGTGCAGAGAGTAGCAAAGTTCTCCTTAAGATCGTCGATATGATTTTCTAAGGCTTGACTTTTGACCAGTATATCGTCCATATATACCTCCTGATCTATTTGGGCTTGAAAGATCTTATTTACCAACTGCTGCTGGTAGATGGCAGCTATATTTTTTAAGCCAAAGACAAAAGAGACCTCGATCAGGAATAAAAATAGTTTTCTTCTCATCCTTTAGTGCTATGTAGATTTGATTATAGTCGAAGAAGGCATCCATAAAGATGAGAAGCTCGTGGTCTAAAGTGGCATTCACTAGTTGATCAATTTGAGGTAATGAATAGCTATCCTTGGGCAATCCTTATTCAGGTCAGTGAAATCTATACAGATCTGCCATTTTCTGTTTGCTTTTTTTATAAGAACTATATTTGCAAGCCAGTTTAGATAAGCCATTTCTCTAATAAAAATTAATCGAGACTGGCAAAATATGACCCAACTCGCCAACCCGATCCATGCTCGATCCATCATAAATAGGTTTGGATTTAGGCTAAATGAATTTAAATCATAAATAAATCGATCCATTTAATCCATTTAATAATTGGGTCAGATTTAGATTTTAGATATCTGACCCATTTAATATGTAGGTTGGGTTGAGTCAACCTATTTAACCCATTTAACCCATTTAAGAATTGTTTAACTTGTTTAAAACCTAATTAATCTATTTCTGACTCATTTAATCTAACCTATTTATCCTATTTAAACCCGTTTAACCTACTTAATCTATTTAATAAATGAGTTAAATGGATCGGATTGGGTTATCTATTTAATAAAAAGGTTGGATTCAAATATGAATTTTTGACTTATTTAATAGATAGATCGGGTTTGAGTTGATAATTTTCTGACCTGACCTGCATTAACCTGACTTATTTCTGATCCAACTTGACCCAATTGCCACCCCTAAAACCAGCACTGGTCAACTTATCCACCTCTTTGGCAATTGCCCTTTGCCTCTCAAGGGTGAAACTTCGCTTCTTCTGCTTGATGGATGCATAGATAAGCTCCACGTTCAGCTGATGCATCATGACTCCAGGTTCAATGCCCAACATGTCAGTGGGCAACCAGATAAAAATATCAGTATTCTCCTACAATAAGGAAGTGAGGTGATTTTTGCTTACCTCATCCATGTTTGACCCGATCCGAGCCGTATGCTCTTCATTTCCATCTCTTAGAGGAATTGTGATAAGATCCTCTAGTGGCTCCCCATGTTCATCGTCTAACTCATTATGGGTGTCCAATCCTTCAATAGAAAGAGCACCAGATAGTCTTGTTCCTTAAAGAGCGATTGTATATCATTGCCGCACTAGAGCCTGGTCTCCTCAGATTTCTCCAACCTCCTACTTTGGAAACTTCACCAACAAATGGTACGTTGATACCACGGCCCATAGAGCATTTATTCCTGACCATCCAAGGATGGCATTATAAGCCGATGGTGTTTTGACCACCAGAAAGTTAATTTGAATTATGGATTATTGGAGCGCCCGACTAGCCATGACCAATAGGATAATGACTCCTTCAACGAGCATGGCATCTCCATAGAATACTACAAGCGGGGAATCAAGTCTTCCTAATTGATTCGAGGAGATATCCATTTTAGAGAATGCATTATAAAATAATACATCGACCAAGTTTTCATTATATACTAAGATATGGCATACATCATAATTTATAATATTTAAAGATACAAGTACTACATTATTATGCAGGAACTGGGTCAATTGCTAATCTTTCTCGAAGAAGGTGATGGCTTCTTCAATCTTCTATCTCTTGGCCGATTCTCCAGATCCTCCTAATCCACCACCATACTGCCCCCCAGTAATGGCATTTATCATCCTGATAGTTGGTCAATTCTCCATGGACTCTTTTTGCTGAGGCGGCTAGGCAACCAAGGTGGTCTTGACTGATCTTCACGCTACTCCCTCCTATGTCTAATGAAGTAGTCCAGTTGTTATAGTCGTGATCATGGTGATAATGGTGTTATAGTCATCATCATCTTAGAACTGGATGCATTCCTTGGTGTTATAGTCATGATCATGGTGATAAAGATAATACTTGCTCAGATCGCACCGACCTGGCCTAGACTACATCCTCCTTGCTTTGGATAGTTGTTTTCTTATCTCCATCAGCACCTAAGCCCTAGGGACATTCAAGGGAGTGTAGTTGGTGAACCTTCTTATGTTGAGAAAAATTTTTTAAGATTTAATCCATAATAAACTTAGAATGAGGTTCAAGATGATGAATGAAGTCCAACGAGCCCAAGAATAGTCTAAAATGAGTTCAGATGGAGAAGATACGCATGAAAAAAGTTTGGAGTGGGATAGCCAGTCTCGGGCCCATCGATAGGGGCCCACAGGTAGCGTCAGACTACGACGATGCAGTCCAAACTGGCCACACATAGTGGTGCTGGGCCAGCCACATGCTAGGCTGACCGGGCGTGCAAGCACACATGGGGGGTGCGCGCAGGCCGTGTAGGAGCAAGCCATGCGGGTGCAGGCACCCAGCCCACCATGGAGCATGGTCCACCGTGGACTACCGGCTCACAGTGCCGACATGGATCCTGTTGATGTTATCTAGATCATTTCACGCGGTCCATGATACTATTTCATGGATCGATCATGATCGGATGGCTCAGAGAGGATTTGATCATGATCGAAAGGCTAGGATTTGATCTGGCTTTGATAAGACATGGTGGAGCACTATTTTATGCGATCCGACGGTCAAGAGAGCTCCCGATCATGATCTGACGATCAAAAATTGATCCAAGCCTAATCAAGACTGCTATGCGTGGTCCGATGGCCCAGGAGGAAGTCGATTGTGATCAGACGGTCCATGATCGATCTCAAATGGGTTTAGGACTGGATTTCCTACTGAAATAAAATTTTTGAATTTTTGGAGTCTATATAACTCCGATTAACGAATCGTTTGTTGCGTTGGAAAGTTGGCGACATCTCTGAGATGTTGAGAGATTTCTTGAAAAGTTTCAAAAAACTTTGGTAAGAGTTTAAAACTTTTTTTAGAGACTCTTGTACAAGAGATGAGTGGTAAGGTTTTTTTATATTATTTGATTTTCTCTCTCATAGTGAAACTTTGCATGCCCCATAGAGATGAGCTCTTGGATTGATCCACGTACTAGATTGCTTTTTTATTTTATTTTCTTCTTTTTTTCTATCATAATATGCCAATATTAGATCCTTAATAAGTAGTATCAGAGTAGCTGATATCCTAATAGATTGGTATCAGAATCAGACAGTACCAGAGCATAGATTATAGCAGTGGATAGAGATTGAAGAATATGAAGAAGATAAGTACAATCAAGATAGAGATCAACAAGTTTGATGAAAAGGATATTTTTTTCTTATGGCAAGCAAGGGTAAAGGATATCCGCATCGAACATGTGTTGATCGACGCTCTTTTGAATGACGAGATGCTAGCTACCATAGAGATGAAGGATTGAAAGTGGATTTAGATACAAACGGTAAGCACAATCTACTTATATCTAGTGGATGATGTGGTGATCCATGTACTTAGCGATATTTTTCTAACAGCATTATGGTTGAAGTTCGAGAAGTTGTATATGACGAAGTCGCTCACCAACATACTTTTTCTTTTGAGACAGTTCTATCAGCTGTGGATGGACGAAGGCCAGAGCATGTAGAAGTATTTATCCAACTTTCAGAAGATTTTTACCGACCTCTTCAGCATTGGTAAAAAAGTTGAGAAGAAGACTAGGGTGTTGGTCTTGCTAGCGTCGCTTTCTCCTTCGTATAAGTTCTTGATCATAGCTCTTCTAGTAAAAAAAAGTACCATCAAAATGGATGAGATTACTGTAGCGATACTCCGAAATGAGGTTCTCAGACGAGAGAATCCAACTTCGAGCTTAGATGATGGCAGTTCAGCTTTGATAATTTCTGAAGGAGTAGGTGATAGTAGACGAAGCGACAAAGGATCATGAGAAGGACGATCTAGATCCAAGATGAGAGATCCTAGCAAGATCAGATGCTATCGATGCAATGAGTTAGAGCATCATGTCAGAGATTGCCCGTAGCTCAGAGATCAGACGAGAGCTACTGCAGCGACGATCAGTAGCAAGTTAGAGGATAATATTCTAAAGATATCTGATGAGGTATCTACTTCTTTTTAGAAGTGGATTTTAGATTCTGCATGTACATATCATATTTATTGTAGAGAGAAGTAGTTTGACTCTCTAGAGAGTAGTGAGGATACTATTTATCTGTCGGATGGATTGAGGTATACGATCAGAGGCATCGAGATGATCAACTGGAGGATACATGATGATATAGTAAGGAGATGGAGGAGGTTCGATACATATCCAATTTTAGAAAAAATCTTATCTCACTGAGCAGATTGGATTCAAACAGCTACAGATTAGTAGCTGATGATGAAATTTTAAAGGTCATGCAGGGCGATAGAATAATATTGAGAGAAAGAAGAGAACGAGAGGATATTACTATCTATCAGAGAACCCAGTGCAAGATGGAGCTTCAGGAGCTAGAGAAAGTCCAGTGCGAGATGGAGCTCCAAGTGGAGGTAGATCGAGCATGAGATGAGAGACTCGGAAGGACGACATGCAACATCATAAAGTGAAGTTTCTATTATCGTAGGAGGCTATTTTGAGCAGATTTTAGGTTAGAAGGATCATAGCAGTCGATAGAGAAATTGAGCTACCTGGCTCGACTCCCACGTTTGCTCATCCATGATCAGCAAGCATACCCTAGGACATAGGGGCAAGACAGATCATAGGCACTCAGAGATAGATGAAGATCGAATATCGAATCGAGGTGAAGATTGTTGAAAAAAATATCTTAAGATTCTATCCATAATAAGCTCAGAACAAGGTCCAAGATAACGAATAGAGTCCAATGAGCTCAAGAATAGCCTAAAAGAAGTCTAGACGGAGAAGATACGCACGAAAAAAGTTTGAAGTGAGGTAGTCGATCTTGGGCCCACCAGAGGGGGTGCACAGACAGCGTCGGACAATGGTGGCATAGCCTAAACCGACCGCGCACGATGGTGTTGGGCAAGCCACGTGCTAGGCTAGCTGGGCATGCGAGCATGCATGGGGGATGCACACGGGCCGTGCAGGAGCAGGCCGCACGGGCCGTGCAGGAGCAGGCCACACGGGTGTAGGCACCCAGCCCATTGTGTAGCACGGTCCACCATGGATCGCCAGCTCATAGTGCCTGCATGGACCCTGTTGATATTTTTTAGATCATTTCATACGATCCACGATACTATTCTATGAACTGGTCATGATCAAATAGCTCAGAGAGGAGCCGATCATGATTGGATGGCTAGGATTTGATCTGGCTTTGATAAGGCATGATGGAGTACTATTTTATGCGATTCGATGGTCAGGAGAGCTTTCGATAATGATTCAATGGTCAAAAATTGATCCAAGCCTGATCAGAACCATTGTGTATAATCTGACGGCCTAGAAGAAAGTCGATCATGATCGAACGGTCCAGAATCGATCTCGAGTGGGTTTAGGACTGAATTTTCTATTGGAATACTATTTTTAAGTTTCTGGAGTCTATATAATTTAGATTGATAAACCGTTTATTGCATTGGAAAGCTGGTGATGTCTCAAAGGTGCTGAGAGGCTTCTTAAGAGATTTTATAGAGCTTTTATAAGAATTTAGAGTTTTTTATTGAGAGACTCTTGTATAAGAGTTGAGTGATAAGATTTTTTTGTATTGTTTGATTTTCTCTCTCATAGTGAAGCTTTGCATGCCCCATGGAGGTGAGCCCTTAGGCTGATCACATACTAGATTGCTTTCTTATTTTATTTTCTTCTTTCCTCCTATCCCAATACGTCGGTACTAGATTCTTAACAAGTGATATCAGAGTAGCTGATTTTCCAATACCTTGGCAACAACATGTATTGCAGCCCCTAGGACTTTTGGGTCATTTACTTCGAGGGAGAGTTCTGGATCACTGGAGTCAGGGTAGAGTTGAGGATCACTACTAACCTTCCGAGGATCCTCTTACCTTGGCGAGAGCTTCCTATCTTCTTCTTATCCATGACATCAGTTGAGGTCCCATATATCTTGAAGACTTTCTCAGCTCGAGCATATTTTTCCATCTAAGCTAACATCTCGATGAAGTTCTTCAGATATCTCTTCTTTAGTGAGAAGAGAAAAGCATTCTTCTGAAACCCGCCTTTCAGGATAGTTATTATGATTGATTAATCCAGGTCGCATACTTCCATGGTGGTCGCATTAAAGTGGCTCAATAAGATCGAAAGGATTCTCATTTCCTCTGCTTGATGTTAATCAGGAGATTAGATCACAATACTGCCTTTTGTTGCTAATAAAATAGGCTATGAATGACCTACTAAGTTGGTCGAACGAATAGATAGTGCTCGACTTCAAACTCGAATATCAATCTTGAGCCATCTTTTCAGTGTGGAGGGGAAGGCTTGGCATAAAATCCCATCATTTGCCTCATGAAGGGGCATTAGAGCCTTAAACCTCTCCAAGTGATCCACTAGGTTAGTGGACCCATCATGGGCTTCCAACTGTAGTATTTTAAAATAATTGGACGTGGCTCCTGCATGATCCTAGTATTGAAGGGAGGGTCGGTACTGAAATCAAATCCATCATTCTGATCCAAGGCTTGATGATGTAACACCACATTCCGCTGGTTCATTTTCTGGAGCCTATGATTGATGTCAGCATCTCAAGCTATATAGGCCTCCGAGTGTCGTGTCGGAGATCGACCCGAGGTGGAGCCCTTTCTGGAGTGGGGAGTAGGAGATTGTCTCCTTCTTTCGGGACTTCTAGGTCGGTTGAGTCGAGTTTGCCTTCCTTGCTCGAGGCTATGTGGGGGAGATTTAGGCGGTTCCGACTAAGGTGCCTTTTATAGATGATCTGCTATTAGGAAGAAGTTCACCATCAGTGCCGGTAAATTTGAGATTTTGCTTCATTGGATGTTCTGCTATTCTAGCTCCTATAAAGCCATAATCTTGAAAAAGATTAAGCATATGTTTATGTTGATTGAGATAAATGCCATGCTTGGATCGGGCCACCTCAATTCCAAGAAAATATATGAGATTATTAAGATCCTTAATCCAAAAGCACTAATGAAGGAAAACTTTGATGCACTAAATAGCATGGCTATAATTGCTGGTGATGATAATATCATCAACATACATAAGAATGAAGATAGATAAATTGCCATGGTGAAGATAGAATAAGAAATGATTAGCTTGGGATTGAGTAAAATTTGTATCCAAAAGAGTAGAGGTGAATTTAGCAAACCAATTTCAAGAAGCTTGTTAAAGTCTATAAAGAGACTTTTTAAGACAACAAACAAAATTCTCCCCCTGTGGAGGATACCCAGGAGGAAGAGATATGTGTACTTTCTCATCCAAATCATCATGCAAAAAAGTGTTATGTACATCTAGCTAATGAAGTCACCAATTCTTAATAGTAGCTATGGCAAGTAAGACTTGCACGGTGAATATCTTGGTAACTTAGGCAAAAGTCTGATGGTAATCTATACCTTTTGCTTGAGTATAATTTTTGGTCACTAAGCAGGCTTTATCGTTTAGTGCTCCTGTTATGCTTGATCTTGAAAACTCATTTACATCTAATTGATTTTTTATGAGGCAAAGGAACCAAAGATCATGTATTATTATCTTGTAAGGTCTGAATCTCTATATCCATTGCCTGTCTCCACTCAAAAAATTTTATAGCTTAGGAAAATGTTTTTGATTCAACAGTAGAAGCTAAGGAGCCAATAAAAGGAGAATGGGAGGAAGAAAAATGACCATAGGATTAAAAAAAATTTATGTGGCAATAAAGTACTTGTCATGGAAGAAGTAGTAGATTGAACCCGAGCATAAAACAATGATAGTCGTGTAAATAAGCAGGAGATCAATGAACTCTTTGTGAATTGTGCAAAGATGGAACAACTGAATTTTTGATGGTAGAGTTATGTTGGGTGGAGAAATAGATACATTTAGAGTGCTAGCAACAAACCATGGTGCTTGAAATATATCAAGTGGATATGCAATATCCTCAACAGGAATACATAAAGGAAGAACTATGGTGAATTTGTTAATGGAAGTAGACTGTATCTTAAAGGAGAAAATAAATTTGAAAAAGGTAACATCTCTATTAATATAAATTTTGTTGGAATGAAGGTCTAATATTTTATAACCCTTTAAAGAAAAAGGATATCCAACAAAAAATACCCGATGAGGCACGAGCATCCAATTTATGTTGGATATTTGGATTTTGCCCATAGCATAAACAACCAAAAATGTCTAAATAGGGATAGAAATGAATCTTGTTAGATAATAATTCTCAAGGAGTTTTACCTTGAAGCACTTTAATGGATGTTCGATTAATAAGATAAGTTGCAATAAAAATGCAGTTAATTATCCCAAAATTTTAATAGCAATTTGCTTAGAAACGAAGTATACGAGAAGATTTGGAAGATGTCAGTATTTTTATTCTACTATCCTATTTTGTTGAGGAGTTGAAATATAACTATGTTGACAGATCATGCCAAGTGAGCTCAAAATATTAATGATATCATGATTAAAAAATTCAAGACCATTATCAGGATGGATTTTACGAATGATGGTGTCAAATTGTGTTTTGACCATTGCAAAAAAAAATTAATATGAACAAATTGAGATAAATTAAAGTACCATATGAAAAATCATCAGCAATAGTTAAGAAATAGCATGTGCCACTAATTAATGGAGTATTATAGGGTCCCCAAACATCCATATGAACTAATTTAAAACAAAAGGTTGATGAAATAGAACTTGAAGAAAATGATGATCGACTTTGTTTAGCTAATGAGCACACAAAACAAATACATTTATTTAAAAAGAAAATACTAGAATGTAATGCAAAAATTTTTTGAGATAAACCAGAAGATAGATATCTTGAACGCCAATGCCATAGGTTAACTTTATTTTAATAGACAAGTGTAAATGCAAAAGGATTTGACTTAAGCTCCAAATGGTAAAGATCATCACATTCTCTACCTAGTCCAATCTCCATCTTCATCTACAGGTCCTGAAAAATACAATACCTAGAAAAAAAATATGACAAAATAATTGAGCATTTTGGTGATTTTACTGGTATATAACAAATTGAATTAAAAGCAAGGAACACATAAAACATCATTTAATGACAATTGTGGGGTGAGTTTGATAGAACCAATGTGTGTAGCTTGAACTATATCACTATTAGAAAGTTTGACAAGAGAACTAGAATGCATATAGGATGTATTCAAAAGATCAAGATCATAAGTCATATGATCCGTGCATCCTGAGTCTATAACCTATGAATTATCCAAAGAAAAAACATAAAGCAATACCTGCAAGGTTAGCTGGAGGAGTATTGGATGATGAGGGTTCATAGTCAAACATGAAGGAGATGAAGAGAACTAAAGATGTGGTAGAGTTGGTATTGGTGTTCCCTATGGAGAAAGCTAAAAGGAAAAAGTAAAATTATAAGTTGATGGAAGCCATAGGATGTTATGGCTTTGATACCATATTGAAATTGAGTAGAAAATTTTGTTATAATATTATATTCACCAAAATGGCATATATATATATATAAGCATACAAAAATTCATAAAATTGGAATCCCATGATTCCAATGCAAGAAATAAACAGAATTAAGATCCCATGATTCTAGTGCACATAATACATATTACAAAAATTTCTCTGATACTCCCTAATATGGTACATTAGCTAAAAATCTTTTCTAATATTCTCTGATATACTCTAATATGGTATATCGACCGAAAATCTCTTTGATATTCTCTAATATTTCATGATATTCTCTAATATTAGCTGAAAAGCTTTTTTGATATTTTATGATATTTTCTAATATCTGTCGTGCTATCAATGAACTACTCCAACTAAAACTCCTCCAGTGCATCCCATATTATAAGGTCTCTGCTAATGGTCCATACATTGACTAGAATACTGGTCCTGGCTGGGATGTCATAGTCGATGATATCACACTCCTTACGGCATCATCGGGGAACAAGCAGGGGTAGCCTCAATATAAGAAGGTGGTGCATACTACTATAGAATAAAGTTATGACAGCACGTACTATTGCAATGATTTGAAAACCACTACTATAGAGACTAAGATAGCGGTTTTCAGTAACTATTGCCATAGATTAGATCTATAGTAGTCATTATACTTAACCGCTACCATAAGTTGACCTATAATAGCGGTTATATTTAACCATCGCTATAGATTAAATTTATGACAGCAGTTACAGAAAACTACTATGATAAGTCTAATCTATGACAGCGGTTAGATATAACCATTGCAAAGATTTGATTTATTGTAGCGGTTAATCAACCGCTGCTATATGTTCAAGCAGTAAAAATGGTTTTCTATAACCACTACCATAGATTAAATTTATTATAGTGATTTTTAGTAATTGCTATCATAGATTAGATCTATAGCAGTGGTTAAGTATAACCGCTATCATAGATGCATAATATAAATTTTTTTATATATTCTTTTAAATATTTTATAATTTTAAAATTTAAAATTCATCTTCACCATTTATTATTTAAATAATTATTATTAGAGTATCGTTATAAAAGATCACCTCGATCCGATAGTCCTAGCTATGTTGATCGATAAAATTTGATTTCAATAGTTATGAATGATCGTATGATAATCTAATAGATAAAGATCATCGATTAATCCAAAAACTTACAATGATGATCTTGATAACGTTTGTAGCATACTATTAAAATTTTATTTTAATCAGACATCATTATCATGGTCAATCTAGTACGGGATGATTTCGATTGTTAAATAAAAAATAAGCGATCAAAAGGCCAAATAGAATCCGATTATAAGATAATTTTTTAGATAAATGATCTTTGGTACTACTTTGATCATTTGTATGATGTTGATCATAAAATTCAAACTGCATGTATATAAATGATCGAAAATTATATATCTCCTGATACTTATTCTTAAAGGTCTTATGCAATTATGCTTATGCTTTTGTAAAATATGAATAGTTTATATAGACACAGTTTGGATTTTACGATCACCATCATACAAACAATTAAAGTATTACCAAAGATCAATCATCTAAAAAACCATTTATTAATTGAACACCATTTGGCCTTTTAATCACTCATTTTTCATTTAACGATCAAAATAATTTTGTGCTAGATTGATCATGATAATGATATCTGATTAAAGTAAAATTTTAATAGTATGCTATAAATATCACCAAGATTATTATTATAAGTTTTTAAATTAATTAGTTGTCTTTATCTTTCAGATCATCATACGGTCGTTCATCGCTGTCGAAATAAAATTTTATCGATCGACATAGCTAAAGCTATCGGATCAAGATGATCTTTTATGATGACACTCTAATGATAATTATTTAGATAATAAATGATGAAGATGAACTTTAAATTTTAAAATTATATCATATTCAAAGAAAAATATAAAAAAAATTATATTATGCACGTCCTAATGATTCATGCTCTATTGAGAGAGGGAAGCCAACTGAAATGAGTGTGTGAGATGTGGTGTATCAAGATAGAAATAGAATAAACATGGCACATCGATCCATGTATCTCAAAAGTTGATATGGTACTTTTTTTTAATTTTGAGACTATAAAAATTATTTATATCGGCAAGAACATCGAATGACATGAGATGGTATGAAGAAGATTGAACAAAATATGATGTATTAAGGCATCCAGCCAATGGAGAGATATGGCAGAAGTTTAATGAAATACATCCCAACTTCACATAAAAGATACGCAATGTGAGGTTGGGCTTATCATGTGATAGTTTTAACCCGTTCAAGCACATGAATACTACCCATAGTGTATGTTCAGTGTTTATTCATTTTACAACCTTCCACCATGGATGTGTATGAAAAAATTCTTTACTTTTATGATGGTACTCATCACTGGACCTATAGATGTAGGTAATGACATTGATGTCTATTTGCAATCTTTTATTGTCGAGCTAAAATAGTTATGGAACATTTAAAATGTTCCAACTTTGGATGCTTTAATAAATGAGTCATTCTCCATACACATAGCGCTTCTATAGACAATAAATAACTTTCCAACTTATACCCTAATATCACGTTGGAGCACAAAAGGTGAGCTAGTATATCCAATTTATGAAAAAACATTTAGTATAAAAGGTTGACCCATCAGAGGAGCTTTAGCTTTATAAGGCATCAACATTCTCTTCATCAAAACTATTCATATAGAAGGGTTGCATGTTCCTTCAATGATACTATTGAAGAAAGTAAGATGTCTAGTCGAATGTCTGGGAGTGAGGTATTAAAAAATTTAGATAGTTTTAGTATTGAATTTGAAAAAGATGATTTGATTAGTGATAAGAAGAGTAAGCATCGATCAAAGATAGATGACATATACTTTAATTGGAAAAAAAAAGCATCTTCTTTGACTTGCCATATTGGGAGATAAACTTATACGCCATTACTTAGATGTAATACATATTGAAAAGAACGTGTGCAAACTTCTATTGGCAACAATCTTAAACATCAAGGATAAGATCAAGAATGACTTAAATTTTTGATTTGACTTGAAAGAATAGAATATTAGAAGATCACTCTAGCCAGAGCTAGTGGGGGAGAATAGTAGAGGCTCTCTCATGCATGCTATATTATGAATGCCTCTGAACGATCCATATTTTTTTGTATATTGGAGAACATAAAGGATCTAAATGGATACCCAAGCAATAAATCAAAATATGTGAATAGTAAGGATATCAAACTTAAGGGATTAAAGGCTCATGATTATCATATATTGATATAGAAGTTGATCCCAATAGCTATTCACCATATATTGCAAAAAAATATCAGAATGGTTGTTATTCGTCTTTGCAGATATTTGTGCGAAGAGGTTGCTTAAAAAAATATGAAAAAAATGAAGGTATGGGCGGTGACTATATTATATGATCTGGAGAAGATATTTTTATCATCATTTTTTATAGTTATGATGCATCTCCCCATGCACCTTGCGGAAAATATTACACTTAGAAGTCTAGTATTTTGTCGGTGGATGTATCCTATTGAGAAGAATATTTAAATACTAAAATTCTATATAAGAAATATGAATCATCCGGAGGGATCCATATCAGAAGGTTATTTGGATCAAGAGTGTATGAATTTTTATACCATGTACTTAAACAAACTCGAGACATATTATAACCAGCCAATGAGAAATTAGGATGATCAGTATGAGCCAATTGAGATTGGATTTGAGTCTATTCCACAGCAGATAGATTTTTTTACTTCATACTGCCTTACTAATTTGAGCATTGAGGAAAGGGATAAGACGCACCACTACGTACTCTTCAACTATGATATCATTGAGCCGTATATAAAATGAGTCACTTAGCCTTATTTATTTTATAATACTTAGAAAAAAATATCTCATTATACCTAAATTTATTTTTTGTACATGCAGCAAATATAAGAAGGTCATAAGAGTAAAATATGACTATATTGAAGAAAGAGAAAATGCATAGCAAAAAATTTTTTAAGTGATTCAAAGATCATATAAGTGAGTATATATTCTTGTCTTGTGTATCTTATTTGAATATATTTACTAATTAGGTGTCATCTCTTTAGGTATAGAGATTACTGCTTGGTAATGTGAGCTTTAAAGTGCATGCTCTTTCAATGAAATCTAATCATACGGTACGTGAGTACAAGCAACTCATCATTAATGGTAATAGATTTAATATTCACAATCGATCCGTAAATATAGCAATACAAAATAGTGGCATGATGTTAAGCACCACCATTGGATGTTATATTTGCTCGAGGGATTCATAACTACATAGGAAGGATCTGAATTATTATGGGATAGTGGAGAAGATAATCATCTTAGACTACTATTCTAAAAGAAGGATTGCATTGATGAAATATGATTGGTTTAACACCTTATCTCAGTTAGAAATGAAGACTCATGAGTATGATTTTAGTCTTATTAACATGCAATGCTATCTCCGTACTGAAGGATCGTATATACTTGCCTTTCAAGCTAGTCAAATTTTCTACGTTAGTGATTTCTTAGAGCCTTAATGGGATATTATTGTGAGAATGGTACCTAGACATATTTTTTATGATACCGAGATTGATGATGATGTTTGGATCATGCATATAAAATGCTCTTCTATGACAAAACTTATCTAGTACTATTGAGATTACAAATATATTTATCGAGAGCGATGGTGATATCCATATTATAGATGCCACTAGGTGATAAGTTCAACATTCTGGTATAAATATTAGAGTCTATTTATTGATGCTCTACTAATATTATTGTTCAACATATTATATTGGTTAATGTTCATTAACATTACATATCACGATGGCATTGAAATGCCATCTAGCTTTTACCCTTATTTTTTGACGGACTATATAGAGCTCTGCATCTAAGTCGTAGTTAAAGCATACTCCATCCACCTCCATATTAGCTAGCTAGGCACCACCGGCATCTACTCCTCTACCGGCATCTACTCCACCGATATCTGAGCCTCCATCGTCAACCATATCTTCGGCACACACTCCATCCACTGATGAGTCTCCATTGGCATCTATGTTACACGATCTCATGAAAAATGAGAGTATATTTTTATTATATTATTTATTTATTTATTTTGTATAGTTATTGTACTCTTCTATATTTATATAATGCATTTTCATTATAGGTACATCATCCAGTAGGATATTTCATGATCCCACATGCATGCCGCATGTATGAAACCGTCAGTATCAGGTCATGATGGAGTACGATCGGGAGGAGAGACTGTGTGGATAATGCATTCTTTTTTTGGAGTGCTTGTAAAGTGGTCCAACATCATTCCAACATTGCCCACAGATTGATGATTGATAGACGCTAGTGTCAAAGACCGAGTGTAGGAGGAGATATGGATAAGTATATCTTAATTATATTTATGCATTTGATATGTTTACATTATGTTTGATTAGAATAATTTCGTAACTAATTTTTGATAACTTTGTACAAAGGAGATATGACTTTCTAGATTATGAGAGAGCTCAAAATATCCAACTAAAGAAGATTAGAGAGTTGTATCAAAACTACAAGATCAAACTCTATAGAGAGTAACTCGAGCACTGATAAGACATTCTGGAGGAGCTTGTTTCTTGGATTCAGGACTGTCCTAAGCATTGAAGAAATCAGGAGTTCTAGATTTAATTTTTAACTTTTAAATTTTTTAATACACTAATAATTATATTTAAATATTTTTAAATATTTATTATTTAAATACTTATAATTTAAATATTTTTTAGTTTATCTTCTATCAAAATCGAGGGAATTGGACATTTCAGGAGTACACGCACACTCTCGACTATGAGTCTATGATCAGTCATGTGCATAGAGAGGTAATAAATTTTAAATTTTAGTTTATAAATTAAATTAATATTTTTTTATATATTTTTAATAAGCTGATCTATTGTTATAGCTGACGAGAGAGGAGATGATGCCCATCCATAGCGCCATCTTTCGATCTAGCCATATGAATAAGAAGGGCAGATCGATGAATGCTGCGATCAAAAGGATTTTTGTAAGTAATAAATATATTAGTATGATTAGTATTATAGCATTTTTATGATATTTTATTTAAATTTAAAATTATAAGAGTAGTTAGACATGCTTGCAAGCGAGGGCTTGGACACCTTTGGCCCCATAACTATCTATCTCAGGTCTTGAGGTCTGAGCACTCTGGAAGAATTTGATACAGGCCCAGATATATGCCAATGAGCTACTGGTCTGAGGTGAGTATTTCTTCATATGCTTTCGAGATCGTCAGCTGAGAGCAGCTTGAGGAGACGTTGGTGCTGGTAGCTCAAGCTATGAAGCGGGCTGCTCAGGCTGAGCGCACATCTTAGCCATAGAGTATCATAACCGCAATGATGACGACGCTCTTCACACATTTCGAAATTGACTTCACGGACATTCAGGATATGTTGGCTAGCATTTTAGCTCCAATCCCTCCAGCTCCTCCAGCTCGTGCTTCATCTCCTCCAGCTCATGCTCCATTTTCTCTTGATGATGATAACTTAGACTTAGATTTAGCAATCTTTTAATATATTTTTTTCAAAAAATATTATAGTAAATTTTATTCAGTGATAACATTTGAGTATTTCAAATATATTCTTGCATTATTTTTGTACTATTTTAGCTATATTTTTGTATTATATATTGAACTATATTTATCAAATAAAAAAATTAAAAATTAAAAAATTTATATTTTTTTATTATTTAAAATCTATGGTAGTGGTTGGTAACCACTATCGTAGGTGTGTCAATCGCTGCCATAAATCGCATGTCAACCGCTGCCATAACCTGTGACAGTAGTTGTAAAATTGCTGCATTAGATCTATTACTACAAGAAAAAGGGTAATTAGCTATGCAAATAAAATATAGTTAAATCTTGCAAAAGCAACACTAAATATATCTACCGATGTAAAATGCATCCAAAAAAAATATCGGTACAGAGTATCGTCATTGATCTCATTTGCCGACGTTTCTAAATTTTCGTCGGCAAAAAAGGATTCACCAACGTTTAATTAAATATCGGCAAGTAATTACCTATGCAAAATAGTCGTCGAAAAAAAAATATTTACCGACATGTTAATTTATCATCGCTAATATTTTACTCATGTAAAATAAATATCGGTAAAAAATATTATTACCGATGGAAACTTACATCGGCAAAAAATATTTTTACCAATGAAAACTTACGTCAAAAAAATTTTTTTTACCAACAAAAACTAATAGTTGAAGATATATTTTTTATGATGAAAATTAAACATCAAAAAAAATATTTTTATCCATGCTTATTTTACGTTGAAAAATATTTGGCGACGTAAATTTACATCGATAATAGTAAAGCGTGGCCAAAGGTGGCACACTGGGACGCTTTTTAGCGACTGTTTATATTGGATTTTAATACATTAATTTGCATCAGTAAATATTTAACGAAGTTGAATTACGTTGGTAATTATTAAGCATGGCTAAAAGTGGCACGCTTTCACGGTAATTGATGACGGTTATCCTCATTTGCCGATGCTAAGTATCGTCGCTATTTATCTTTACCTACGCTTTTTTATATTGCAGCAATTAAATATTTTTAAAAAAATAACAATAATTTTATTTATATGAATTTTTTAAAACCTATAGACATCCATATAATTCACATAACAGATAACATAAGATATAACAATCACATAACAAATAAATGCATCTCAAAATCAAATTCATTCACTTTAAAATATCCATATAACATCTATATAAAAAATATGTATATATATAAAATATCGTACATACTACATGTCCTTTAAAAAAATATAAATAAAATAAAACAAAACTCTATATTGACGCCGACATATCATAAACTTGCATTAAATTAAAAAATTAAGTTAGCAAACTAATTATCTAATATAAATGATAAAAATATATTAATTAAAAAAAAATAAAATAACATAAGTGGGGGAGGTATCGTCATCATCATCGGATGCAGTCTTGATCATAAGCATTCAGTAGGAACATCGAAAGTCGGATGGGGGAGGTATACGGTGACATAACTCGTCGAGCTTCATCCCAAATGCCTAAAGCTGGGATGAAAGCTCGGTATTGACCCACCATAGGTCCGCTATCTCCTCCTAATGTCTCCTTCTCGATCTCGGTAACATGTCTCCTCTCCGCCTCATGTACAGATGAGCATCTCAAGAAACATGTGCTGCTCAAGAGAAGCTAGGAGCCATAACTCCATATCCCAATTCCTGTAACATAGCTAGGTCTCCTTATCGAGCACCTCATCACAGATATCGTCATCTGTGGATGGGGTAGAGCCCTTCAGCTAGGGAAGTTGGAGATCGTATCTCCATCATACGGTCCTAATTAAAGAAAAAAGTAAATATAATCAAAAAGTCTAAACTTTATAATGAAATTGAAATAGAATTTAATTCACTTAATACTCACATGTCTCTCCCTAGTCTCCAAGAAGCTACTCACCCGTCGTCCGACGATGGGATCCTCTGGTAGACATCAATCCACCCAGGCAGCTATCCTGATTTGATGTTCCTCTAAAATTGATGAATGTAAGTATATTGATATAGATATACTCTAACAAATTATTAAAGATGTATGTATGTATACTTACCAGCTTCATACTGATACTATGCAAATGATTTTGATCCACCATAATGCATCACTGTGAGCCTCAACCTGCTCTATGTGGCCTTGTCACAGTAGGCCTAATAAACAAATGCAATAAAGATATTAGTGAACATATTACAATAACATATCAATTTAATTATTAATATTTTTATTATATATAATAATTATACTTGATATGCAGGATCCTCGTATCTAGTGCAGAGTAAGATTCCTAGTCGGAGGCGTGATACACTCACTGTGCGGTGTCTCACGCATGCCGCCACCATCCCACATGTGCCTGGAAGACCTCCTTCCAGTGGGTCTGAAAGCTCATATCTGAATCCTCTAAGCAATCGTCCCATATGCCGAAGGATAGCCTCACACATATGCGGGGATATCAATCTCCTAAATATCAAAATCATGCTGCAAAAATAATGTATAATATATTAAGATTTATCAAAAAAAATAAAAAGTATCATAATTTATCAAAAACTTATATTTAGTTATCTGTAAATAATGGTCAAGAAGGATCTGCTAGTGCTGTATGGCCTCGTAACTCTGCGCCAATCAGTCAAGCATCAGAGGAGCGTACGAACGGATAATAATACCTACCTCGCATACATACGAATCTCCGATATGACGCTCTACTAGCATGACATATTCCAGGGGGATGACAATCATCATCCTCTCCTAAGGATGTGCCCTCCTTCACTCCACCAACTTCTCATTTCTGACGGTTTAATGTGTCCATCTAATCACAGTATCAGTAGCTGCAATAAAATATAAAGCTTAAAATTAGTTATTTATATATGATAAAAATTTAAAGTAAATATAACATAAAAAAAATAATCTATGATAGGAGATGATGTGCCTGCCTCACCAGTAGTGTGCTGCTGAGATGATCAAGAGATACCAACATGTCCATGTCGGTCCCCCCATCAAATCGTTCTCCTAGTGACATAACTTAAAATCAATTTTTATAAATAATAAAAAATTAAAATAAATTAAATATAAAAAATTATAATATGTAAAATCAATCTAGATTAGCTAGTATGATCGTCTGATCATCTGGAGAAGTCGATGCACCGGCATCTCCTTGTGCAAGCCTCCAGGGTCGTCCTCCTGGTGCCATATCTATATCAAACAATATATTAAAGATAATATAATATTTGATAAAAATTATATCAATATTAAATAATATATAAAATTTAAGATATATGAGTTTCTTAAAAAATTAAATATTATCAATCAATATCTGTATCTTCATCAGGAGGATTATCGACATTTTCATCATCATAATCCATCAATGTATAATCTTCCTCTTCATCATTTATGAAGTTGTCATCACTGTCATCATGATCCTCCGAGATATTTAAATTTAATTCGCTAACATCAATATTATTGGATTGCACGTCATTCCTAGTCAGAGGAGATGTGCTTCTAATGTCGATACTGTACTATCTCAAGTCAGTTGTATTCTGTTTCTTCTGAAAGAAATCCTCATCTATTTTTATTTCGAAATGAACATCTATATCATAAACACTCCTTAGTGCAATCTTTTATACAATATGCCATTCACCCTTATATCTCATATCTTTTAGATATAATACCTATTTTGTCTGACTAGCGAGTATGAAAGGATCTGATTGATACCATGTTCTCACAAATTTGACACTTATGAAGTATACATCTTTATGAATATCCATCCTATTATTGTTGATATCCCACCATTGGCATTTAAATAGGTAAACAAATCATTTTGACCGATATCTTAACTATATAATGTCGAAAAGAATACCATATATTCAATCTTATTATCTCCATCAGTTTCTAATGTCAAAATTTCACTATTTTGAGTCTGCCACTGCATATCAAGCTTTCTTATATAAAATCTTATACCACCAACAATACATGAGATATAACATAAAATCTTAGGATCGAGGTGGCATACCAAATCATATAATTCCTCGGTTGCACCATCTTCTTTATTATGATATATTAACATCATCTACAATAGCATACACATAAATTAAAATAAATTAAAATATGTACACATTACATATAATAAAAAGTTGAATAAAACTATTATTATGCTTATACGTTGTCTGAACCAAGCTGCAAACTTCCTTCAATGTCATCCCTTGATATCTCTATTATTTTGTTGCAATAATACATCTCTATGCTCTCTACAATAAATATATACTTATTATTTATTTTACCTCATGAAAAATATATAATATTGATTATGTAAAGATACTTACTCTATAAAATTATAGATTTTTTCATAATTATTTAGTACATAGAAATACGCTAGCTCACGTTCTTCTATATCCATATATTTATACTTTTTTTTTACTAATAGGATAAATATTAATCCTAAAAATGATAATGTTGATTCAATATCGGTCCACTCCTTATCTGTATTGCACTCTTTACGATTGAATCATATTTCTACATCATCGAGGTATATCGAATAGAATATAAAATACTCTATGGAGATATATGCTTCCATAATTGATCCTTCTAGACGTACTTTATTTCGCACATATTATTTTAATTTATATAAGAATCTGCACGTGCAAAATGATAAAAAATATGTAACTAATTTTTTATTATGATTATAAATTAAGTAAAAAAATTAGATTTTTTATAATATTATTATCATTCAACATGATATATCCATCGGTATTGAATTGACTCAACAAGCAAAGCCTTCCTTGGAAGGTGAACAACCAAGTGTACCATAATATCGAAAAATAATGGTGAAAAAATTTTTTCAGCTCACACAGCAATAGGATAATATATGATTGAAGCTTCTCAAGTATATTAACTTGGAGTTTCCGACAACATAATTCTTTTCTGTACCTCTATGATGGAGAAGCCACGCATCACAGCAGGTATAAGATGCTGCAACAGTACATGAGAGTCGTGACTCTTCATATCCGAGATACTACCGTCTTTCAAGTTCACACGACTTAAAATATTGAAGGCAAAGCCATTAGAAAATTTTGTGGTTTTTACCCACTCATAGAAATTTTTTTTCTCATCGTCATGCAATGTATAACTTGCAGTTGACATTAAGAATTTTCCACCATCATGGGGCACCAAGTGCAACTCATGTCATATTCCCATTCTTTTCAGGTATAGCCAAGAATTCAGATTATCTTTTATTTTTTTTCTTGATGTTAAGAAGTGTCCTGATAATATTATCATAAATATTCTTCTCAATGAGCATAATATCTAAATTATGATGATGTAGGATATGTTGCCAATATGGTAATTCAAAAAATATGCTCCGCTTTGTCTAGTTCAACTCTAATTCATTACGCTTTCGTTTGCGACTCCTAGAAACTTTATCAAATTTAACACTGCAAATGGCCTCTAGTTGTGCCAATATGTCATCTTCGCTCATCATACAAGGTGGCCCACGCATCTCTGATTTTTCATTTAAGCATCGATTCTGATGGATCCTCTAAGAATGATTAGATAGTAAAAATCTGCGATGATCTATATAGATAATTTTTCTTCCATGCTTCAGTCCAATGGAGTAGCTATCACCATTGTAAATTAGACATGCCAAATATCCTTTTGTGCTCCATCCAAATAGGCTACCATATACCGAAAATTATTAATTATCCACATTATCATCGCATGCAATCGAAAGTTTCTTTTACTAACTAAATCGTAAGTTTCAACACCAATCTCCCAAAGTTCTTTCAATTCATCGGTTAAGGATCATAGATAAATATCTATCTCATTACCAGGAGCTCTAGGTCCAGAAATAAGCAATGATAAAAATAAAAATGGCTCTTTTATATATTTCGATGGTGCAACATTATACGGCATTAGCATAATCGGCCACATACTGTAAGCATTGCTCATGCTTCCGAATGGATTGAAACCATCAAATGCTAGGCCAGGATGAATGTTGCGTGGGTCACTAGCAAATTGAGTATATTATTTATCAAATTTTCTCCAAACTATAGAGTTTGTTGAATGACTAATGATGTTATCCTTAGGAATTCGCATCTCATGATGCCATCTCATCGCCTCAGTGGTCTTTGATGACTGATAAAGTCTCTGAAGTCTTGGTGTTAATGAAAAGTATCTCAAAATCTTGTGAGGCCACTTCTTACCTCTTTTGGAATCTTCAACATATCTTCACTCACCACATTCTGGGCAACAATTTAAGTGTTGATGTTCTTTATAAAATAATGTACAATCATTCTTGCATGCATGTATTAGTGTATAACATAGTCCAAGTTCATGCATATATATTTTTGCCTTTGAATACGATTTTGGAAGTTTTTCACCATCCGATAATGCCTTCTTGATTAAATTCAATATAAAGTCAAACGACTTTTGACCCCAACCAAACATGGTTTTACCATTAGCAGTTTTATCAAGTACTTAAGCATCGAGAACTTCTTGCAGTTTGGATACAATGGCTCCTTGGCATCTCTCATGAGTTTTTTAAAATGTCCATCATTTGCATTGTCCATACTCTCTGAAGAGTTGTCAAAATATGCCCCCTTATATAAATCATCTAACATCTCATTGATGCCAATTGGTTCAATCTGTTGACCTATATATTGGTCTCTTGTATTAGTAGGTCTACTTTTTCTATGCAAATTCTAAATAGTATACTTTCTTTTCATATCCTAATTCAACAAGTGCTCCAATGCTATATCTATAAGCTAGAAGTAATTGTTGTGACATCTCCGACAAGGATATTTGATTCTATTGGGATCATCGACTCTTGAACATGCAAATCTTATAAAATCCCTAATATCTTATTGATATTCAGGTAAGATGATAGAGTGAGGATTTATCCAACTTTTGTCGATATTTTTCATTTATCCAAGAAAAATGTTTACCATTAAAGTACGTATTATTAGTAAGATTTTAAGAATGCATAATCCTATCCATTTATAATAGATATGACCCTATCTCTTTTAGAAAGAATAATCTTATTATTATTATTAGTCGATATTTTATTTTATTGTTGTAAAAATTTTGGCAGCATCTTCTCATGGTTCTCCAAATATACGATGTGAATACGGTGTCTATGCATCCTATCCAATATATCCGAAGAACATATGAGAGATAACTACTGAACACCACATAACAAAATAAAATATCGATTAATAATAATAATAAGATTAAAATTTTTCCAAAATACCTAAAATTGGGACATCCAAGAGTCGATCTTGATCGAGATCGACTCTTGAATGAAAATCTATGGTTCAATGCTTGCAATTTTGGATCCATCTCTGAACATACATCCAAAAATTGTATCCTAATTTATCAAAAAAGGGATAACTCTATATTTCCATAGAATTTTTTCTAAAATATAAATATTTTTCATATTTTATGTAATAAATTTTATAAATAAAAAATTTATTTATATAACTAATAATTAAACATAAATAATCATGAATATAGTCTTAACAAGCTAGATCTACCATTGAAAAGAGCATCAGAGAGAAATACTTCATAAAATTAATAATACGAGGATCAAGGTAAATTAGAGACTATCATTTTAGTTGAATCATTAATTATTTTTATTAATTATATATATGTGTGTGTGTGTCTATATATATATATATATATATATATATATATATATATATATGTATGTATGTATGTATGTATGTATGTATGTATGTAGATATGTATGTGTGTGTACATATGCAAAAAAATAATATATATGTATGTATAATATATTATTTTAATTTTGAAGACATAATTAAATATTTTATAAGATATATTATTTTATTTTATTTATTTTATTTACTTTTTTATTTTTTATTATTTTCTATTTTAAGCATTAAAAATAAATAAATAAATTATGAAAAAAAAAATCCCTTCCTCCCTTCCCCTCTGGCCATCCTCCTCCCACTGTCACCACCGCCCCTAGCTACTTCCCCTCCCACAGTCACCACGACCTCCTACGCCCCCTCCTACTATTACCACTGCCCCTACGCCCCCTCCCCCTCCGTCCGCCACCTCCCTCCCCTCCACCCCCAAAGCCATCCCTTGGTATCCGTCGTGCCGTCGCCATCACCACCCCCACACCTCGTTCGGATTCCCACCATCGATCACCATCATCAACCGCGCCCTCCTCTCCCTCCGTTCGTGCCTTCCTCCTTTCCACCCCCGCACCACGCCCGAAGGTACCTGTCGCCACCGCCACCTCCACACCCCGCCCCACCCCGGCCGCGGCTTTCTCCTCCGCCCCGCCTGCCCCTCCTCCTCTCCTAGCTCTATTCTCGGGCAATCAACCCCACCCTCTCCCTTCCCCAAG
>QRFJ01000036.1:3432305-3448849 GCA_006176705.1 Cocos nucifera
GACCAGAAGACGGGTCCCGGCCGGGATGTCGTAGCCGGCGACATCGCAGTCCTCACGGCATTGCCTGGGAACGAGCATGGGTGCCACCGGGTGCATCCTCATGGCCTCCTTGATGATAGCCTCGATGTAGGGGAGGTGGTGCAACTCCTTTTCCTCAACCCACCGGTGCCGTCCGATGACCCAGTCGAGCTCAGCCGTCTTACAGATTTCCGGTCGTTTGAGGAGCTCGGAGATGGCCCATTCCAGGGTCACGGCGGAGCTCTCTGTGCCACCGGCGATCAGGTCCTGGACGATGGGTGGAAGGAGGACCTTAACAAAATCTTGTAAGGTAGCTAATTGAACCGGTCTGGTTCTTATACCGGTCCAAATGTTGGCTATTTTTCATGCGACTCTGATTCGTGGTTGCATGTGGAATAATGTATCTAACGTTATTGATGTGTGACATGAAGCCCTTTCCAGGCAGCAAATAACTATGTACTTAAAAAGTGAGAGGGCGTGTGTTTTATTTTTCACAAAAATATATAAATATTTTGAATTAAAAATATCTTTTTGTACTTAAGGTTAAAAATTAAATAGTTCTGATATTGTAATTAATTAAAAATAAAAGATCAAAATCAATTATTATGATTGGTCTTGCCCATGATTTATGAATTTTTTATGATGTATTATTTTTAGTATATTATATTATATGGTATCATTTTATGTGAAAAAAATATAGGGTATTAAAACATGTTCCATGTGCACGATTAATGTTGGCTACGGGTGAATCTTGTGGCGGGCCAATGTATAGCGATGGATCATTGTGGATGTTTTTTATTATAAAAAATAAAAATATTTTAATAATTTAAAATATAACTCAAATTAATATCACTCTATTAATATAGTGCACTATTATTGTACTTTTTAAATTGGCATAAATTTTGATTGAGCTAGATGCATCTTTGAATTAATGGATCAATCCAATCGTGAAGCAACATATACGAAAGCATGCTCTTTTCTGAATTATCAGATCGTGTTGCTCTATGGTTGGATTAGTCCATCAACTGAATGGTAGTCTAGTCCAACAAATAATCACTCATTAAATTGGCGTCACAAACAAAATAAATAGTGGAACAAAAGCGAGTGGCTATTTTGAGTAATCTTTTCGAGTTATCAAGCTAGATAAAATTAAATTATTTAATTTTTTATTTTTTAATTATTATTATATTAAATCATCATGATATAATTAAATATAACGATCATTTTTATCCATATCGCCCATGGTCCGAGCTGATTATCCCATCAAACGCCCTCTGAGAGGTGAGCGTCTTGTTCTAACATGCTTCAAACGAGCCAACATCACTTTTACCCACACGCTTTTGGAGTCATTCGGCCTTATCTATTTGAAAAATTAATTATCCCCCTATTATGTGAACCGCGCGGATCCTGTATCGTATACCATACGGTATGGTCTATGGCGCACCATTCATGGTTCGATGGATGACCGTATCCGAATTGTGCGTGCTGTGCACCACAGCAAAGGATCCCCATGAAACGGTTGGCTAACTGTCAGCATAACTGTGCATGGAAGAAGCCATGACCAAGAAGAACCCACCTGAGTGAACGCCTTGACACCCCGCCTCTCAAGCTTGACCTCCAGGGTGGGATCGTCGGCAAGCTGCAGAAGAACATCGACCATGTCCTTGGCCACAAACTTCTCCCCCTCGCGTCGCCACCTCTCGTTGTGTTCATCCACCACATGCTCGAGAAACCTATCGAACTTCTTGCCAACCTTCTTCATCCTCCCGATATAGCCCTGCAAGTCCAAGAAATCCAGCCATGGTATCGAATCTCCGATGTTCATGACGCCGTTAAGCGAGAAAAGCTCGTCCAGCATCGCCTTGAACTCCTCCGGCGGCACCATCTCATCCTCGGACTCGTCCAAATACCTCTTCCCCAGCACCATTCGGCTTATGACATTAAGACTGACGTTTGAGAGGTGGTCCTTCAGGCTAACAGGCCTCCCTGAGGAGCCGAAGATGTAAGAAAAATTAGAAAGAAGGAGATAGTAAAAGTGATTAAGAGCTTGAAGCGTGATTATCAATTCTTTTGAAAGAGTAATTGACTGCATATGAAGGATTGCAGATAACTCTTTCAAAATACTACAAGCTCTTTTTATTGATTTGGAACAGTTATGTTCACAAGCAGTTATACTTTTTCAGAGAAATTATGTCTCTTCAGAATTTTAAATCAAATAGTCTTAACCACTCAAAATTAAAAATTCATAATTAAAATAAAAAAATTTTATCTCAAAAACCCAAGCCCAAGCTCCAAGTCCAAATTCTTTATATATATATATATATATATATATATATATATATATATATATATATATATATATATATATATATATATATATATATATATATATATATATATATATATTATTATTATTATTATTATATTATATCTTATTACATGCATAGCACATGAGATCCACTATCAAAAAGTTCTTATCTAGACAAGGATGGGCTATCTTATGTCTTTCAACAATACAATAAATCTTCAATGTGGGACTGAAAAAATCGTCATAATACTACAAACTATCTAACAGAAGAGGTTCCGGAGGAGGTTCTTGGCCTCCTCCACTCTTATGTACTCATAGGAGTCCAGCCTTCTCGCACTGAAGACAAGAACCTCCTCCACTCTTATGTACTCATAGGAGTCCAGCCTTCTCGCACTGAAGAGCTCGATCACGCACATCTTGCGAGCCTGGCGCCAGTATGGGCTGTACTAGGACCAAGTGATGTTGGAGTAGTCGTAGGTGGTGTACCTGTTAGCGGTGGTCTTGGGCTGACCGCAGAATGTGACATCATGGGTCTTGAGGATGAGCTTTGCCATGTTGACGAAGGAGGCGACGATGACGGGAACGGAGTCGAAGTAAAAGTGCATGAGGGGGCCGTACTTGTGGGAGAGGCCGTGGAGGGAGCAGTGGGGGAGGGAACCGATGAGGTTGAGGTTTCCAATGACGGGCCAGGGGGAAGGTTTGGTTTATAGTGGTGGCGGCGCCGGAGGAAGAGGGGTTGGAGGAGGAGGATGGATGCTAGTATGGTTGCTAGATATGAGACCCATGATGGTAATTCCATTAGTGGTGGTAGCCGAGGGGAGTTGTGGAGGAGGATGGTGATGGTTGGGGGAGATGGTTGTGGTGATAGTCTGCATGGGAGGTGGAGGTATTTTTAACTTGAGAAAGTTACTTGAGCATCCTTCGTGCGTTCACTCATGCAGGGCTTGGATCCGTTGTGGTGCACCGCAATATGCGATGCATCGCAATGGTCGTCCATCACAGAACCGAACGACCAGCAAACAACATATGCATGGATATAAAATTTGCATATATATAATTTACTCAATCTTTAACATAAGACCGTAACTATAGCGTGTAATAATAGAAAGATATCTTTTTTCTTTCCTAATAAAATAGATTTATTATATTAATCTAGAATAAAATATTCATCAAAATTAGTAAATAAAATATTAAAAAAATATAAAAAGGTTGATAATATCATCCAAGATATAAGTTGGTGTGGTTAATCATATATGTCATCATCCAATCTTGCTTATTTTTGTATAAACATAGCTCTGAAAGATTCTCGATATCTCTTTCAAGCTTCCATGGCAACCCAAGAGTCCAATTGTAAGGCTACCAACTTTGGTACATAAGGGTCCACTAATTAATAATGGATGACCGAGGGGAATCAGGAGATATCTGATCATTCCTGTGGTATGTGATCAACCACGTTGACCACCTCCTCGGCAGTCATCGCATCGTGCGTTTGTAAAAATATCTAATAGATCAGGCAAGCCACAAAAATGACTCATACCCCAACAACTCTATCTAACCTTCCTTAATCGACAACTAAGTTTAGAAAAGTTATGATTTTATTTTAAGGACAAAATGGATATTTTAATGTTGCTAAAGTTACGATTCCACCTATACTATTTTTTTTATCCAGTATAGAGTAAACTGGTCCGATATATAGAGGAGTTTATTTCCGAGTAAAGTGCATCAGGACTAAATTTATCCATTTCTCCTAAAAGAATAAGCGGATCTGGAGTTCTTTATTCCTGAGATACATATCTATCATGAGCCTTTACCTAAATCCCCAGCACATTTCTGTAGTTGGACAATTTAATAAAACTACTGGGTCTCCATGGTTGAAATGGACAGCATTAAGTTCTCAAACAAGGGGTGCAAAAGAACGATTATTATTATTATTATTTTATAATACTAATTATTAGATCATATCTTGCATAGATCTCAAAGCATTTTGAACTCTCATTTTTATTATTGTGTATAGATTTTATAGTAACTATTGCATAATCCAACAGTGACATTGCAAAAAAAAAAATAACACTACAAGAAATAGGAGTTTTGCCGATGCAATATTTACCTATACAAAATTTTGCATAGGTAAAGAAGATAAATAGCTGCGCAAAAAGATAAATATCAATAAAATTGGCATAATTAGCTACGCTATAAATTAAACGTCATAAAATATAATTAGCTACGTAAAAGTAGCATCGGCATTTAAATAATAGCATCGATAATGGATTTATTTTTTTAATATTTGATAAATATTTACCGACGATAAATTAGCGTAGGTAATAAGACTAATTACCCACGTTAAATTTTTTTATAGGTAATTAGGCTTATTGCTTATGTTTATTTAACGTCGGCAAATATTTTTTTAATTAATTTTTTTATTTTTATAAATAATTTATCAATGCTAAGCTAACGTAGGAAATAAAACCAATTGCCTATGCTTAACTATTACGTAGGTAATTAGCCTTATTTCCTACGCTAAACTGACATCGGCAAATATTTTTTTTAATTAATTTTTTATTTTTATAAATAATTTATCGATGATAAGTTAGCATAGGTAATAAGACTAATTACTCATGCTAAAGTCTTCTATAGGTAATTATGTTATTGCCGATGCATATTTAATGTCGGTAATTTTTTTTGATTAATTTTTATATTTTTATAAATAATTTATCGATGCTAGATTAACGTAGGCAATAAGGCCAATTGCCTACCGTTAGACTTTACGTAGGTAATTAGTTTTATTTTCTATGCTAAATTAATATTAGCAAATATTTTTATTTTTTATTAATTTTTTTATTTTTATAAATAATTTATCGGTGATAAATTAATATAGGTAATAAGACTAATTATTATTAGTTTTCGTAGGTAATTTTCTTATTTGTAGCATTCATTATCTACGCAATTAAGAGCATAGGCAAATATTGAGTTATTTTAATATTTTTTTATAAATAATTTATCGGTATAATTTTAGAATTTAAAATTTATCTTCATCATTTGTTATCTAAATAATTATTATTAAATTATCATTACAAAAGTCTACCTCGATCATGTTATCCTAGCTATGTCGATCAATAAAATCTAATTTCGATGGTCACGAATGACCGCATGATGATCTGATAGGTAGAGACCATTGATGGATTCAAAAATTTGCAAAGATGATCTCAATGATATTTATAGCATACTATCAAAATTTTATCTCAATCGGACATCATTATCATAGTTAATTTAGCATGAAATGATTTCAGTCATTAAATGAAAAACTAGTGATCAAAAGGCCAAATGCGTCCGATCATAAGATAATTTTTTAGATTAATGATCTTTGCTAATACTTTGATTGTTTGTATGTTGATGATCATAAAATTCAAACCGTATATATATGAACTATCCAAAATTTTATATCTCTTGATACTAATTCTTGAGATCGCTAGGTAAATATATTTATATTTTTATAAGATCTACATAACATGGATGGTTCATATACGTACGATTTAAATTTTACGATCACGATCTTATAAATGATGAAAGTAGTAGCAAAGATTACTTATCAAAAAAATCATCTAAATCGGATGTCGTTTGGCTTTTTTATCACTCATTTTTTATTTAATGATCAAAATTATTTTTTACTAAATTGACCATGATAATGATGTCTGATTAAAATAAAATTTTGATAGTATGTTATAAATATCATCAAGATCATTGCTGCAAGTTTTTGAATCCATTGATGATCTCTATTTATTAGATCATCATGCGGTCGTTCTTGACCGTTGAAATGAATTTTATTGATCGACATAGCTAGGACAACCTAATCAAGGTAGATTTTTATAATAATAATCTAATAATAATTATTTAGATAACAAATTATGAAGATGGACTTTAAATTTAATAATTATACCCATAAATTATTTATAAAAATATAAAAGCTAATTTAAAAATTAATGAAAGATAATTAAGTTATTACCAACGTAAAATAATCATCAAAAAATTAACTTTTAGCGATGTAAGAAAACATCGACAAATAGAATAATTACCTACGTTAAAGATTAACATAGAAAATTTACTTATTTTTGATGTTTAGTTTTCATCAAAAATTATTTTTTAAATTTTTTTATTTTTAAATTTTAATTATATATTTTACGAACCTAATTTTAATTTTAAATAAACTTTTTGTGATATTTACTTATCATTGATAAATGATTATGTTGCGATAAAAATATTATGTCGGTAATAATTTTTATTAAATATTTTAATTTTTATTAAACTTTTTCTGACATTTTATCTACGTCGGTAATAATTTTATTATCTATATTTTCATTAAACGTAGCTAAGTCCAGATTTGCCGATGATACTTTGCATCGATAAAATATTAATTTTTTATTAAATATTTTTTGATATTTTTTATTCATCGATAATTAGTATTATCGACGTAAATTTACGTTGGTAAATTTTTTTTAAAATTTACCATCTCATCCTTTGCGCGTTTCGTCTTCCGCCCCCATCCTCCTATTTTTCCTACTCGAACCCTCTCCGTCAGCTACCTTCTTTTTCCTCCTTCTCTCTTTCGATCTCTCTCGCCGTCGGTGGTCCCCTCCTCCACCTCTGTCGCTATCATCGTCGCTTCTATCATCGCTGCCTCTACCACCATTGTGGTGCTGCAATGCCATCGCTCCAGAAAAGGTAAAACCTTTTTTTTTTCTTTTGCATCCTTGGGGAAGGAAGGGGGTGGGGTTGGTTGCCCGGGAATGGAGGTAGGAGAGGAGGAGGGGCGGGGTGGGGTGGAGGGGAGTCGTAGGTCGAGGGTGGGGCCGGGGTGTGGAGGTGGAGGTGGAGGTGGCGATAGATATCCTGGGGTGGTGCGGGGGCGGAGAGGAGGGAGGCACAGACGAAGGGGGAGGAGGGTGTGGTTGGCGATGGTGACCAACGGTGGGGACCCGGACGGATTGTGGGGTTGGCGATGGCGACGGCGCGATGGATACCGAGGGATGGCTTGGGGGCGAAGGGGAGGGAGGTGCAGATAAAGGGGGAGGGGGCGTAGGAGGCGGTGGTGACTGTGGGAGGGGGGCGGTGGTGACGTAGGCACCAGGGGGGCGGTGGTGACTATGGGAGGGGGACGTAGGCACCGAGGGGGAAGGAAGGGTTTTTTTTTTCATAATTTATTTATTTATTTATTATGCTTGATGCAACAGTAGGTAATAATTTGTAGCATTTTTGTTGAGGGTAATGAGATTATGTCTCTTAATTAGGATTGAATTAGACTAATGATTTCTTTTGAAAATTTTTCTATTTTGTTTTAATGATCATCCTTTTTACCACTCTCCTTAGATTACCCTGTAGTATCGAATTGCTGATATTTTTTATAAATCATATGAGGAACACACCTCTCTATACTTCAATGATATGATCCTTCTGAAGATATCTATGTTTTTACTTCAACGATAATATGATAAATCATCGTTTCTAAAAGAAAAAGCTATTATAATCAAATTATCAATGTCATAACATAAATCAATCATAATATAATAGAATAATTGGATTACATTATTATTCATACAATCATATATCAAAAATGAAAATAACAAATAATAGCTATTATTAATATTACTTAATAAACCTTATGAGGAGATAATGGCTAAATAATAACTACTATATTAATGCTAGTAATGTATATACGTAATGTAGTGGAGACTGTCAAAGTCATTATAATAATAGTTTTATTATAATGACTAATTTAAACCATTGGAAAACCTCCCATGTCTCCATGCGTAACATGAGGGGCATTTTGGTATTTGGCATAGTTAGATAGGGATATTTGATTAGTAGTCAAATAATGCATAACCACGAGTAGTTTCTAGAATAATTAACTTCAAAAAAAACTTTAAAATAATATAAACCCAATATGGGGAGGGAGGGGGGAGAGAGATGGGAAAAATATGCTAGAGAGAGAGAGGGAGGAGGGAGGAGGGAGAGATGTGCAGCGCCAACTTCAAGGTCGACACCTATTTTAGGATTAATAGCATGCCGTGGGTCGGCAGCACCACCAACTGGACCATTTGAAATGAATCCATGTTGTAGCTTTCTACTCTTAGCAACAACAAGAGACCAATTCAAATTCTCTCTTAGTCTGCCTTTTTCTGCTTCTTTAGTTTCTGTTTCATCTTCTTTGTTTCAATGAATTTCAAGTTTTCTTTGTAGTCTACATACCATGGTGTTGCTCGTCTGTTGCGCATGGATAAAGGTGTATAGGTGTCTAACTATATATTTAGTGTCTTATCTTATATATATATATATATATATATATATATATATATATATATATATATATATATATATATATATATATATATATATGGATAAAAAACTAACTGCTGAGGCCAGTTATTGACTCATCTCTGGTTATAATCTCTCTCCCTCTATCCTTTTACTGTCAGTGGATTGATCAAAGTTTCCAGCATGTGGGTGAACGTGTGGCCTTGCGTGTTAGGATAGGTATAGTTGTTTCAACAAAAAAATTAATTAGTTTTAAAAAAAGAAGAAGAAGACTACTACATTTGGTTAGCCTTAGCCTTTTTTGTACTGTTTAAGGTATCATTGCATCAATGCCTTAAACAGTAGTTTTTGTAATCCAATTAATGCTATCCAATCTACAATTCATTTCATAATTGGCAGGCTAATTCATAGGCTAGCTAGTTGGCTTCTTCGCATCTGCCAAAGTACTCCATTATTTTTATCAAGCTCTTAAGTTTCTATTATTGATGTTTGTCTTGGAACACATATTTCTATTCCTTACACTATCCTTCATTTTTCATAATTTTCTTTTGGAGTTAATTTTATTAAATGTTGATGCAGAATCTGATCGTCGTCGGAATCTGCTGGAGTGGAGGCCGATGAGGTCGCCGTCGGAGATCTGCAAAATAAAGTTCCATCCGGAGCCAGTGGGGGGTGGCTCCGGCAGGATCCTCCGACGATCAAGTCAGCTCTAGCCAACAAGAATGGAGTACTCGAAAATAAGTTCTGGAGCTTGAAGAAGAAGAGAAGATCTTAGAAATCATAGAGATTAGAGTTTAGAGATTCAAAGATCCCGAGATTAGCATATCTGGAGGGTCCTTTTTATAGCGAAGCTTGATGATGACGGTTGTAGCCGCGTGCTGGCAGACCGCTCGAGGTTCGATGGAGTCAGTCTCATGGAAAGGTGCCGTCTACAGTGGGTTGAGGGTGACAGCAATCGTCGTCTGACAACGGATCGCTGTCGCTTGCGGTGGACTGATGGTGATGGCTGCAGCTGTCTTGATGCTGAGCCACTCGAGGTCGAATGAAGGGTAGAAGGACTTCGACGTGTGCCCATTTTGGAGGAGTTTGGACTTCTGAAGAGGAATCTCGGAAGGAGTTTGGCTCCTGTAGGTGTCTGACTGAAGGTGCGCGGCTAAGGCTCGATCGTCGAAAAATTTGATAGGAGCTCGATTGGTGAGAAGTCCGACCGACGGATGATTGCTGAGGAGTTCGATCGCTAGGAGTCCGAAGGAGCTCGGTCAGCTGAAGGGATGGCCGCTTTAGGAGTTCGACTGAGGGATGACCGCCAAGGAGTTCGTCCATTGAGAGTCCAAAGGAGCTTGACTGCTGAGGAATTTCGTTAAAGCTCGACCGCTTGAAGTTCAAAGAGCTCGGCCGCTGAGAAGTTCGATCGACTGAAGGGGTTCGACTTAAGATCCATCCTCTGAAGCTCTTTCGTGGCTATTGATTACATTAGACCGAGCATCGAACTAGACTTCGACAGCAGCAGGGTTTATCCCCAATAATAGCATCCCCACTCTCGAGTTTGAAACTCGAAGGAAGGGAGTGTAAAAAAGGCGACTGCCGAAATCTTCTTCTGGGCTTCGTGCTAGTTCAGATCGAAGCTTGGAGGAGATCTCATCTCCAACTAAAGTTGATGTTGAAGCTGAAGCCCGAGAGAGATCTCGTCTCCGACTAAAGTTGAAGTAGGCCTCATCTCCTACGATCAAGGTTGGAGGTTGAGCTCATCGGGGGCGACATTGTCTTCAACAGTCGAGGCTGACTCATCGGAGATCTCTTTTCCTACAGTCGTGGTTAACACGGGCGCTCGGGAGAGATCTGATCTCAGATCGAGATTGATGCGGTCGCTCGGAAGAGATCTTCTCTGACCGAGGTTAGCTCGGACGCTCGAAAGAGAACTTATCTCTAGCCGAGGTTGTCGCAGACCTCATCTCCGACCGAGATTATTTCGATCATTCGGAAGAGATCTTATCTCTGACCGAGGTTGTCGCTCGGAAGAGATCTTATCTCTGATCGAGGTTGCTTCTCGAGAGAGATCTTATCTCTAGCCGAGGTTAGCTCGGGCGCTCGAAGAGAACTTATCTCTGGCCGAGGTTGCTTCTCGAGAGAGATCTTATCTTTGGTCGAGGTCGCTTCTCGGAAGAGATTTTATCTCTAGCCGAGGTTGCTTCTCGGAGAGATATTATCTCTAGCCGAGGTTGATTCGTGGGAGAGATCTTATCTCTAGTCGAGGTTGTCGCTCGGGAGAGATCTTATCTCTGATCGAGGTCGCTTCTTGGGAGAGATCTTATCTCTGGCTGAAGTTGCTTCTCGGAAGAGATCTTATCTCTGACCGAGGTTGTCGCTCGGGAGAGAGATCTTATCTCTGGCCGAGGTCGCTTCTCGGGAGAGATCTTATCTCTGGCCGAAGTTGCTTCTCGGGAGAGATCTTATCTCTAGCCAAGGTTGGTTCTCGAAAGAGATCTTATCTCTGGTCAAGGTTGTCGCTCGGGAGAGATCTTATCTCTAGCCGAGGTCACTTCTCGGAAGAGATCTTATCTCTGATCGAGATTGATTCTCGGAAGAGATCTTATCTCTGACCGAGGTTGCTTCTCGGAAGAGATCTTATCTCTGACCGAGGTTGTTTCTCGAGAGAGATCTTATCTCTGACCGAGGTCGCTTCTCAGGAGAGATTTTATCTCTAGCCGAGGTTGATTCTCGGGAGAGCTCTTATCTCTAACCGAGGTTGTCGCTCGGGAGAGATCTTATCCCTGGCCAAGGTTGTCGCTCGGAAGAGATCTTATTTCTGATCGAGATCGCTTCTCGGGAGAGACCTTATCTCTGGCCGAAGTTGCTTCTCGAAAGAAATCTTATCTCTGGCCGAGGTTGTCACTCGGAAAAGATCTTATCTCTGACCGAGGTCGCTTCTCGAGAGAGATCTTATCTCTGACCGAGGTTGGTTCTCGAGAGAGATCTTATCTCTGGCCGAGGTTGATTCGGTCGCTCGGAGAGAGAGCTCATCTCTAACCGAGGTTATCCTGGTCGCTCGGACCAAGGTTGTCGGACTCTTGGGGGAGATCTTGTTTCTTGCGATTGAGGTTGATGCGAGTGCTCGCGTTAGGACGAGGTTCTCCTTTTGTTCCTAACGGACTATGGGGGCACATTCGAACCGTCGTCCGTCTTCCCCCATCTCGTCTAAGGTGAACGAGGCCTTCGACTTTGCTCGCGTTAGGATGAGGTTCTCCTCCTATTCCTAACGGACTATGAGGGCACATTCGGACCGTCGTCCGTCTCCCTCCGTTTTCGTCTAAGGTGAACGAGGCCTTCGACTTTGCTCGCATTAGGACGAGGTTCTCCTCCTGTTCCTAACGGACTGTGGGGGCACATACGGACCGTCGTCCGTGCCTCTCCTCTCATCTCGTCCTTTGTGAACGAGGCCTTCGATTTTTCTCGTATTAGGACGAGGTTCTCCTCCTGTTCCTAATGGACTGTGGGGGCATATATGGACTGTTGTCCGCGCCTCTTCCCCCATCTCGTCCTTTATGAATGAGGCCTTTGCTCGGAAGAGATCTTATCTCTGGCCGAGGTTGTTATCGATTGCTCGGAAGAGATCTTATCTCTGGTCGAGATTGAAGATCTTTGACCTGCTCGTGTTAGGACGAGGTTCTCCTCCTGTTCCTAACACGACAACTATCGATTGCTTCTTCCCAGTCATCACATAGTTTTTGCATCCAAAAACAATATTATTTATTGGGAGAGAATTTTACCGAGGGAAAGTTACTCGCAGCATATTTCCATTTCAGAGTTGTGGGGGCATTGCTCCTCCAGGTTCTCTCCGGTAGTAAGTTTCAAGCCGGACAACCTCCTCTATCTCGTGCTGGCCTTCTTAATTTGGAGCAAGCTTCTCTTGGCTTTGTCGTTGGAAGATGATGAATCGCCGATGTACCAAGCTCCTCCCGGGGGTGATGTTGATGACGCCGCGAGGCGGCCGACCTTCTTATCGTTTCTGGCTATGGCAGCGCTCTTGGCCGATCTTCTCCTGCTTTAAGACTGGCGTCAAAGAAATTTACCCAGCCGCCCCTTTCTGACGAGCTCCTCAATTTTGTCTCGAAGCTGGCATGCATTCCTCAGTATCATGGCCATGGTCGCGATGGTAGAGGTAGTACTTGCTTCGATCGCACTTGTTTGGGGGAGACCGTAACCCTTCTGGCCTTGGCAGCTGGTTCTTAACTTCGGTGAGAATCTGAGTTCGAGGAGCGTTGAGGGGGGCGCAGTCGTGGAACCTTTCGGGAGGAGGACTTCTTCGCACCTTCTGTCGGGAAATTTCTTAGTGGCGAGCTCGAAAAATTTGGGCCTTGCTTGCGCTGTGGAGGTTGTAAGCGTGGCCGAACTTCATTCCGTCCCTTTGTGAAACCTACGGGAGAACTTCATGCTCCTTTGTCGAGACTTCCTTGGAGTCATACTCGAGAGAGAGTTCGGCCTCACATGCGTCGAACTTCATTCTGATGATGAGGTTTGAGGAAGGAGTTCGGCCTTGCTTGCGTCGAACTTCATTCCGATGATGAGCTTCGAGGTGGAGTTCGGCCTCACTTGCGTCGAACTTCATTTCGATGATAAGCTTCGAGGTGGAGTTCGGCCTCACTTGCGTCAAACTTCATTCCGCTTTTTCGTAAAATCCTTTGTGGGAGAACTTCCTACTTCTTTTGTCCAAACTTTCTTGATGATGAGCTCGAGGGGGAGCTCGACTTTGCTCGCATCGAACTTTATTATGCTTTCCCACAAAACCCTCCGTGGGAGAACTTCCTCAACACTTCTTTGACGACGAGATCGAGGGGGAGCTCGACTTTGCTCGCACCGAACTTCATTCCACTTTCCCGCAAAACCCTCCGTGGGAGAACTTCCTTGACACTTCCTTGATGATGAGCTCGAGGGGGAGCTCGGCTTTGCTCGCACCAAACTTAATTCCGCTTCTTGCGAATTCTTTGTAGGCGGTTTTGTTGATGACATACTCGAGGGGGAGTTCGGCCTCGCTTGCGCCGAACTTCATTCCGATGATGAGCTTGAAGGGAGAGTTTGGCCTTACTTCCGTCAAACTTCATTCCGATGATGAGCTTTGAGGTGGAGTTTGGGCTCGCTTACGCTGCCGAACTTCGTTCCGCCTCCTTGTGAGACCTTCTGTGGGAGAACTTCTGCTTCTCATTTCTTCTTTCTTAGGGCGATTGGTATGTCCGAATGCTCTTACTTAAGATCGATTTCTCGCATCCTCATGATGGTTTTGCTGGCAAAGTCTCCGTCGGAGGTTGTCGCACGATCTGTATCATCTCGGCGGAGCCACGAACTCGATCAGTAGGTTGAACTGCTCCACATCTACAGTGGTTTCGGATGGAACCTGGGTCGTCGGGGCTGAAACGAAAGCGGATGGACCTGGCGTGCAGGCCGCCGATCGTCGAGTCGAAGCTCTCCTGGGAGGCATTTTTTCTTCGAAAAAGAACTCTAGTGAGGAAGAACAGAGATCTCCGGAGAGGGAAGAGAGAAATCATCGTTGAGCACTCCTTTAAGAATAAGAAAACCTCAAAGGTTCGAGTCCTTCCTCTAGCGTCAATCTGTTGATGCAGAATCTGATCATCGTCGAAATCCACTGGAGTGGAGGCCGATGAGGTCACCACCGAGGACCTACAAAATAAAGTTCCGTTCGAAGTCGGAGGGGTGGCTCCGACAGGACCCTCCGATGATCAAGTCAGCTTTGGCCAACAGAAATGGAGTGCTCAAAAATGAGTTTTGGAGCTTGGAGAAGAAGAGGAGATCTTAGAGATCAGAGAGATTAGAGTTTAAAGATTCAGAGATCTCGAGATTAGCATATCTGGAGGATCCTTTTTATAGCGGAGCTTGATGGTGATGGTTGTAGCCACGTGCTGGCGGGCCGCTTGAGGTTTGACGGAGTCAGTCTCACGAAAAGATGCCATTTGTAGCGGATTGAGGGTGATAGCCATCGCCGCCTGATAGTGGATCGCTGTCGCTTGCGGTGGACTGATGGTGATGGCTGCAGCTGTCTTGATGCTAAGTTGCTCAGAGTCGAATGAAGGGTAGAAGGGCTTCGACGTGTACCCATTTTGGAGAAGTTTGGACTCCTGAAGAGGAAGCTCGGAAGGAGTTCGGCTCCTGTAGGCGTCTGGCTAGAGATGCGCAGCTAAGGCTCGATCGTCGAAAAGTTCAGTAGGAGCTCGATCGGTGAGAAGTCCGACCGACAGATGGTTGCTGAGGAGTTCGACCGCTGGGAGTCTGAAGGAGCTCGGCCGGCTAAAGGAATGGCCGCTTGAGGAGTTCGGCTGAGGGACGACCGCCAAGGAGTTCGATCGTTGGGAGTTCGAAGGAGCTCGGCCGCTAAGAAATTCCGTTAAAGCTCAGCCGCTTGGAGTTCAAAGAGCTCGACCGCTGAGGAGTTCGGCCGGCTGAAGGGGTTTGGCTTAAGACCCATCCCTTGAAGCTCTTCCATGGCTACTGGTTGTATTAGGCTGAGCATCAAACTAGACTTCGGTAGGAGAGGGGTTTATCCCCTAAAGCTCTTCCATGGCTACTGCTTCTCTAGTTTCTGTTTCATCTTCTTTGTTTAAATGGGTTTCGAGTTTTCTTTGTAGTCTACCTACCATGGTGTTGCTCGTCTGTTGCGAATGGATAAAGGTGTATAGGTGTCTAACTATATATTTAGTGTCTTATCTTATACATATATGGATAAAACACTAACTACTGAGGCCAGTTATTGACTCATCTCTGGTTATAATCTCTCTCCCTCTATCCTTTCACTGCTAGTGGATTGATCAAAGTTTCCAGCATGTGGGTGAACGTGTGGCCTTGCATGTTAGGATAGGTATAGTTGTTTCAACAAAAAAATTAATTAGTTTTAAAAAAAGAAGAAGAAGACTACTACATTTGGTTAGCCTTAGCCTTTTTTGTACTATTTAAGGTATCATTGCATCAATGCCTTAAATAGTAGTTTTTGTAATCCAATTAATGCTGTCCAATCTACAATTCGTTTCATAATTGGCAGGCTAATTCACAGGCTAGCTAGTTGGCTTCTTCGCATCTGCCAAAGTACTCCATTATTTTTATCAAGCTCTTGAGTTTCTATTATTGATGTTTGTCTTGGAACACATATTTCTATTCCTTACACTATCCTTCATTTTTCATAATTTTCTTTTGGAGTTAATTTTATTAAGTATTTCTCTCTGATACTCTTTTCAATGGTAGATTTAGCTTGTTAAGACTATATTCATGATTATTTGCTTTTAGTTATTAGTTATATAAATAAATTTTTTATTTATAAAATTTATTGTATAAAATATGAAAAACACCCATATTGTAGAAGAAACTCTACGAAAATATAGAGTTATCCCTTTTTGATAAATTAGGATATCATTTCTGAATGTATGTTCAGAGATGGATCCGAAATTGCATGCATTGAGCCATAGATTTCCGTTCAAGAGTCGATTTCGATCAAGATCGACTCTTGGATGCCCTAATTTCGAGCATTTTAGAACAGCTTTAATCTTATTATTATTATTAATCGATATTTTATTTCATTATGTGGTGTTCAGTAGTTATCTCTCATATATTCTCCATGTATATATTGGATAGGGTGCATAGGCACCGTATTTACATCGTATACTTGGAGAACCATGAGAAGATGCTATCAAAATTTTCATAATAATGGAATAAAATATCGACTAATAACAATAATAAGATTATTCTTTTTTGAAAGGGATAGGGCCATACCTGTTAGATATGGATAGAATTATGCATTCTTAAAATTTTACTAATAACACATACTTTAATGGTGAACATTTTTCATGGATAGATGAAAAATATCGACAAGAGTTGGATGAATGCTCGCTCTATCATTTTATCTGAATATCGA
>QRFJ01000036.1:3449849-3521555 GCA_006176705.1 Cocos nucifera
GAGATCTTATCTCTGGCCAAGGTTGTCGCTCGGAAGAGATCTTATTTCTGATCGAGATCGCTTCTCGGGAGAGACCTTATCTCTGGCCGAAGTTGCTTCTCGAAAGAAATCTTATCTCTGGCCGAGGTTGTCACTCGGAAAAGATCTTATCTCTGACCGAGGTCGCTTCTCGAGAGAGATCTTATCTCTGACCGAGGTTGGTTCTCGAGAGAGATCTTATCTCTGGCCGAGGTTGATTCGGTCGCTCGAGAGAGAGCTCATCTCTAACCGAGGTTATCCTGGTCGCTCGGACCAAGGTTGTCGGACTCTTGGGGGAGATCTTGTTTCTTGCGATTGAGGTTGATGCGAGTGCTCGCGTTAGGACGAGGTTCTCCTTTTGTTCCTAACGGACTATGGGGGCACATTCGGACCGTCGTCCGTCTTCCCCCATCTCGTCTAAGGTGAACGAGGCCTTCGACTTTGCTCGCGTTAGGATGAGGTTCTCCTCCTATTCCTAACGGGCTGTGGGGGCACATTCGGACCGTCGTCCGTCTCCCCTCCGTCTCGTCTAAGGTGAACGAGGCCTTCGACTTTGCTCGCATTAGGACGAGGTTCTCCTCCTGTTCCTAACGGGCTGTGGGGGCACATACGGACCGTCGTCCGTGCCTCTCCTCTCATCTCGTCCTTTGTGAACGAGGCCTTCGACTTTGCTCGCATTAGGACGAGGTTCTCCTCCTGTTCCTAATGGACTGTGGGGGCATATATGGACTGTTGTCCGCGCCTCTTCCCCCATCTCGTCCTTTATGAATGAGGCCTTTGCTCGGAAGAGATCTTATCTCTGGCCGAGGTTGTTATCGATTGCTCGGAAGAGATCTTATCTCTGGTCGAGATTGAAGATCTTTGACCTGCTCGTGTTAGGACGAGGTTCTCCTCCTGTTCCTAACACGACAACTATCGATTGCTTCTTCCCAGTCATCACATAGTTTTTGCATCCAAAAACAATATTATTTATTGGGAGAGAATTTTACCGAGGGAAAGTTACTCGCAGCATATTTCCATTTCAGAGTTGTGGGGGCATTGCTCCTCCAGGTTCTCTCCGGTAGTAAGTTTCAAGCCGGACAACCTCCTCTATCTCGTGCTGGCCTTCTTAATTTGGAGCAAGCTCTTGGCTTTGTCGTTGGAAGATGATGAATCGCCGATGTACCAAGCTCCTCCCGGGGGTGATGTTGATGACGCCGCGAGGCGGCCGACCTTCTTATCGTTTCTGGCTATGGCAGCGCTCTTGGCCGATCTTCTCCTGCTTTAAGCTGGCGTCAAAGAAATTTACCCAGCCGCCCCTTTCTGACGAGCTCCTCAATTTTGTCTCGAAGCTGCATGCATTCCTCAGTATCATGGCCATGGTCGCGATGGTAGAGGTAGTACTTGCTTCGATCGCACTTGTTTGGGGGAGACCGTAACCCTTCTGGCCTTGGCAGCTGGTTCTTAACTTCGGTGAGAATCTGAGTTCGAGGAGCGTTGAGGGGGGCGCAGTCGTGGAACCTTTCGGGAGGAGGACTTCTTCGCACCTTCTGTCGGAAATTTCTTAGTGGCGAGCTCGAAAAATTTGGGCCTTGCTTGCGCTGTGGAGGTTGTAAGCGTGGCCGAACTTCATTCCGTCCCTTTGTGAAACCTACGGGAGAACTTCATGCTCCTTTGTCGAGACTTCCTTGGAGTCATACTCGAGAGAGAGTTCGGCCTCACATGCGTCGAACTTCATTCTGATGATGAGGTTTGAGGAAGGAGTTCGGCCTTGCTTGCGTCGAACTTCATTCCGATGATGAGCTTCGAGGTGGAGTTCGGCCTCACTTGCGTCGAACTTCATTTCGATGATAAGCTTCGAGGTGGAGTTCGGCCTCACTTGCGTCAAACTTCATTCCGCTTTTTCGTAAAATCCTTTGTGGGAGAACTTCCTACTTCTTTTGTCCAAACTTTCTTGATGATGAGCTCGAGGGGGAGCTCGACTTTGCTCGCATCGAACTTTATTATGCTTTCCCACAAAACCCTCCGTGGGAGAACTTCCTCAACACTTCTTTGACGACGAGATCGAGGGGGAGCTCGACTTTGCTCGCACCGAACTTCATTCCACTTTCCCGCAAAACCCTCCGTGGGAGAACTTCCTTGACACTTCCTTGATGATGAGCTCGAGGGGGAGCTCGGCTTTGCTCGCACCAAACTTAATTCCGCTTCTTGCGAATTCTTTGTAGGCGGTTTTGTTGATGACATACTCGAGGGGGAGTTCGGCCTCGCTTGCGCCGAACTTCATTCCGATGATGAGCTTGAAGGGAGAGTTTGGCCTTACTTCCGTCAAACTTCATTCCGATGATGAGCTTTGAGGTGGAGTTTGGGCTCGCTTACGCTGCCGAACTTCGTTCCGCCTCCTTGTGAGACCTTCTGTGGGAGAACTTCTGCTTCTCATTTCTTCTTTCTTAGGGCGATTGGTATGTCCGAATGCTCTTACTTAAGATCGATTTCTCGCATCCTCATGATGGTTTTGCTGGCAAAGTCTCCGTCGGAGGTTGTCGCACGATCTGTATCATCTCGGCGGAGCCACGAACTCGATCAGTAGGTTGAACTGCTCCACATCTACAGTGGTTTCGGATGGAACCTGGGTCGTCGGGGCTGAAACGAAAGCGGATGGACCTGGCGTGCAGGCCGCCGATCGTCGAGTCGAAGCTCTCCTGGGAGGCATTTTTTCTTCGAAAAAGAACTCTAGTGAGGAAGAACAGAGATCTCCGGAGAGGGAAGAGAGAAATCATCGTTGAGCACTCCTTTAAGAATAAGAAAACCTCAAAGGTTCGAGTCCTTCCTCTAGCGTCAATCTGTTGATGCAGAATCTGATCATCGTCGAAATCCACTGGAGTGGAGGCCGATGAGGTCACCACCGAGGACCTACAAAATAAAGTTCCGTTCGAAGTCGGAGGGGTGGCTCCGACAGGACCCTCCGATGATCAAGTCAGCTTTGGCCAACAGAAATGGAGTGCTCAAAAATGAGTTTTGGAGCTTGGAGAAGAAGAGGAGATCTTAGAGATCAGAGAGATTAGAGTTTAAAGATTCAGAGATCTCGAGATTAGCATATCTGGAGGATCCTTTTTATAGCGGAGCTTGATGGTGATGGTTGTAGCCACGTGCTGGCGGGCCGCTTGAGGTTTGACGGAGTCAGTCTCACGAAAAGATGCCATTTGTAGCGGATTGAGGGTGATAGCCATCGCCGCCTGATAGTGGATCGCTGTCGCTTGCGGTGGACTGATGGTGATGGCTGCAGCTGTCTTGATGCTAAGTTGCTCAGAGTCGAATGAAGGGTAGAAGGGCTTCGACGTGTACCCATTTTGGAGAAGTTTGGACTCCTGAAGAGGAAGCTCGGAAGGAGTTCGGCTCCTGTAGGCGTCTGGCTAGGAGATGCGCAGGCTAAGGCTCGATCGTCGAAAAGTTCAGTAGGAGCTCGATCGGTGAGAAGTCCGGCCCCTGAAAAGATCCGACAGAGGAAGCTGGGGAGTTTGCTTCCACAGAGGAGTTCGACCGCTGGGAGTCTGAAGGAGCTCGGCCGGCTAAAGGAATGGCCGCTTGAGGAGTTCGGCTGAGGGACGACCGCCAAGGAGTTCGATCGTTGGGAGTTCGAAGGAGCTCGGCCGCTAAGAAATTCCGTTAAAGCTCAGCCGCTTGGAGTTCAAAGAGCTCGACCGCTGAGGAGTTCGGCCGGCTGAAGGGGTTTGGCTTAAGACCCATCCCTTGAAGCTCTTCCATGGCTACTGGTTGTATTAGGCTGAGCATCAAACTAGACTTCGGTAGGAGAGGGGTTTATCCCCTAAAGCTCTTCCATGGCTACTGCTTCTCTAGTTTCTGTTTCATCTTCTTTGTTTAAATGGGTTTCGAAGTTTTCTTTGTAGTCTACCTACCATGGTGTTGCTCGTCTGTTGCGAATGGATAAAGGTGTATAGGTGTCTAACTATATATTTAGTGTCTTATCTTATACATATATGGATAAAACACTAACTACTGAGGCCAGTTATTGACTCATCTCTGGTTATAATCTCTCTCCCTCTATCCTTTCACTGCTAGTGGATTGATCAAAGTTTCCAGCATGTGGGTGAACGTGTGGCCTTGCATGTTAGGATAGGTACAATTGTTTCAACAAAAAAATTAATTAGTTTTAAAACAAGAAGAAGAAGACTACTACATTTGGTTAGCCTTAGCCTTTTTTGTACTGTTTAAGGTATCATTGCATCAATGCCTTAAATAGTAGTTTTTGTAATCCAATTAATGCTGTCCAATCTACAATTCATTTCATAATTGGCAGGCTAATTCACAGGCTAGCTAGTTGGCTTCTTCGCATCTGCCAAAGTACTCCATTATTTTTATCAAGCTCTTGAAGTTTCTATTATTGATGTTTGTCTTGGAACACATATTTCTATTCCTTATATTATCCTTTATTTTTCATAATTTTCTTTTGGAGTTAATTTTATTAAGTATTTCTCTCTTTTCAATGGTAGATTTAGCTTGTTAAGACTATATTCATGATTATTTGCTTTTAGTTATTAGTTATATAAATAAATTTTTTATTTATAAAATTTATTGTATAAAATATGAAAAACACCCATATTGTAGAAGAAACTCTACGAAAATATAGAGTTATCCCTTTTTGATAAATTAGGATATCATTTCTGAATGTATGTTCAGAGATGGATCCGAAATTGCATGCATTGAGCCATAGATTTCCGTTCAAGAGTCGATTTCGATCAAGATCGACTCTTGGATGCCCTAATTTCGAGCATTTTAGAACAGCTTTAATCTTATTATTATTATTAATCGATATTTTATTTCATTATGTGGTGTTCAGTAGTTATCTCTCATATATTCTCCATGTATATATTGGATAGGGTGCATAGGCACCGTATTTACATCGTATACTTGGAGAACCATGAGAAGATGCTATCAAAATTTTCATAATAATGGAATAAAATATCGACTAATAACAATAATAAGATTATTCTTTTTTGAAAGGGATAGGGCCATACCTGTTAGATATGGATAGAATTATGCATTCTTAAAATTTTACTAATAACACATACTTTAATGGTGAACATTTTTCATGGATAGATGAAAAATATCGACAAGAGTTGGATGAATGCTCGCTCTATCATTTTATCTGAATATCGACAAGGTATTAGGAATTTTATAAGATTTGCATGTTCAAGAGTCGATGATCCTAATAGAATCAAATGTCCTTATCGGAGATGTCACAACAATTACTTCCAGCCTATAGATACAACATTTGAACGCTTGTTGAATTGGGGTATGGATAGAAGTATACTATTTGGGATTTGCATGGAGAAAGTAGACCTACTAACACAAGAGACCAATATACGGGTCAACAGGCAGAAGCAATTGACATCAATGAGATGTTAGATGATTTATATAAGGGGGCATATTTTGACAACTCTTCAGAGAATACGCATAATGCAAATAATGGATATTTTGAAAAACTCATGAGAGATGCCAATGAGCCATTATATTTAAATTATAAGAAGTTCTCGATGCTTGAATATTTGATAAAACTACTCCATGGTAAAATCATGTTTGGTTGGAGTCAAAAGTCGTTTGACTTTATATTGAACTTAATCAAGGAGGTATTACCAGATGGTGAAAAACTTTTAAAATCATATTCAGAGGCAAAAAGTATATGCATGAACTTGGACTGGATTATACACCAATACATGCATGCAAGAGTGATTGTGCATTATTTTATAAAGAGCATCAACACTTGGATTGTTGCCCAGAATATGGTGAGTCAAGGTATGCTGAAGATTCCAAAAGAGATAAGAAGTGGCCTCACAAAATTTTGAGATACTTTTTATTAACACCAAGATTTCAGAGACTTTATCAGTCATCGAAGACCACTGAGGCGATGAGATGGCGTCATGAGATGCGAATTCTTGAGGATAACATCTTTAGTCATCCAGCAGACTCTATAGTTTGGAGGAAATTTGATAAATAATATCCTCAATTTGCTAGTAACCCATGCAATATTCGTCTTGGCTTAGCATTTGATAGTTTCAATCCATTCGGAAGCATAAGTAATGCTTATAGTATATGGCCGATTATGCTAATGCCGTATAATGTTGCACCATGAAAATATATGAAAGAGTCATTTTTATTTTTATCACTGTTTATTCCTGGACCTAGAGCTCCTGATAATGAGATAGATGTTTATCTGCGATCCTTAATCAATGAATTGAGAGAACTTTGGGAGATTGGTGTTGAAACATACGATTCAGTTAGTAAAAAAAAACTTTTGATTATATGCGATGATAATATGAATAATTAATGATTTTTCGACATATAGCAACCTATCTGGATGGAGCACAAAAGGATATTTAGCATGTCTAATTTGCAATGGTGATAGCTGCTCCGTTGGACTGAAGCATGGAAGAAAAATTATCTTTATGGGTCATTGCAGATTTTTATCATCTAATTATTCTTGGAGAACTCATCAAAATTGATGCTTTAATGAAAAGTCAGAGATGTGTGGGCCATCTTGTATGATGAGCGGAGATGACATATTGGCACAACTAGAGGCCATTCATAGTGTTAAATTCGGTAAAGTTTCTGAGAGTTGCAAGCAAAAGCGTAATGAATCAGAGTTAAACTGGATGAAGTGAGCATATTTTTTGAATTATCTTATTGGCAACATATCCTGTATCGTCATAATTTGGATATCATGCACATTGAGAAGAATATTTGTGATAATATTATCAGGATACTTCTTAACATCAAGAAAAAAATAAAAGATAATCCAAATTCTTGGCTAGATCTGGAAACAATGGAAATACGGCATAAGTTGCACTTGGTGCCCTGTGACGATGGAAAATTGTTAATGTCAATTGCAAGTTATACATTGCATGATGATGAGAAAAAAATTCTGTAAGTGGTTAACAATCGTAAAATTTTCTGATGGCTTTGCCTCCAATATTTCAAGTCGTGTGAACTTGAAAGATGATAGTATTGCGGGTATAAAGAGTCACGACTCTCCTATACTATTACAGCATCTTATATCTGTTGTGATGCGTGGCTTCTCTATCATAAAGGTACAGAATGTACTTATTGAATTAGATATTTTCTTTCAAGATTTATGTTGTCGGAAACTCCAAGTTGATATACTTGAGAAGCTTCAATCAGATATTGCCCTATTATTGTGTAAGCTGAAAAAATTTTTTCACCATCATTTTTTGATATTATGGTACACTTGGCTGTTTACCTTTCAAGGGAGGCTTTGCATGTCGAGCCAGTTCAGTACCGATGGATGTATCCCATTGAACGGTAATAATATTATAAAAAATTTGATTTCTTTACTTAATTTATAATCATAATAAAAAAATAATTACATATTTTTTATTATTTTGCATGTGCAGATTCTTATATAAATTAAAATAATATATGCAAAATAAAGCACGTCCAAAATGATTAATTGTGGAAGCATATATCTCCACAGAATGTCTTCCATTCTATTCGATGTACCTTGATGATGTGGAAACATGATTCAATCATAAAGAGTGCAATGCAGATAAGGAGTGGACCGATATTGAATCAATATTATTTATTTTTAGGATTAATGTTCATCCCATTAGTGGAAGAAAGTATAAACATATGGACATAGAAGAACGTGAGCTGGCATATTTCTATATACTGTATAATTATGAAGAAATCTATCATTTTATGGAGTAAGTATCTTTACATATTCAATATTATATATTTTTTATGAGATAAATTAAATAATAAGTATGTATTTATTATAGAGAGCATAGAGATGTATTATTATAATAATAAAATAATAGAGATATCAAGGAACAACATCGAAGGGAGTTCACAGCTTGGTTCAGACAACATGTAAGCATAATAACAATTTTATTCAACTTTTTATTACATGTAATGTATACATAATCTAATTTATTTTAACTTATGTATATGTTGTTGTAGATGATGTTAATGTATCATAATAAAGAAGATGGTGCAATCGAGAAATTATATGATTTAGCATGCCACCTCGATCCTAAGGTTTCGTGTTATAGCTCATGTATTATTGATGGTATGATATTTTATACAAGGAAGCTTGACATGCAGCGACAGACTCAAAATAGTACAATTTTGACATTAGAAACTAATGGAGATAATGAGATTGAATATTATAGTATCCTTTCCGATATTATACAGTTAAGATATGGGTCAAAATGATTTATTTACCTATTTAAATATCAATGGCGGGATATCAGCAATAATAGGACGTGTATTCATAAAGATGTAAACTTCACAAGCGTCAACTTTGCGAGAACATGGTATCAATTAGATCCTTTCATACTCGCTAGTCAAGCAAAATAGGTATTATATCTAAAAGATATGAGATATAAGGGTGAATGGCATATTGTACAAAAGATTGCACCAAGAGATGTTTATGATATAGATGTTCGTTCTGAAATAGAAATAGATGAGGATTTCTTTCAGGAGGAACATAATACAGTTGACTTGGGATAGTACAGTATCGACATTAGAAGCATATCTTTTTTGACTAGGGATGACGTGCAACCTAATAATATTGATGTTAGCAAATTAAATCTGAACATATCGGAGGATTATGATGACAGTAATGATAACTTCATAAATGATGAAGAGGAAGATTATACATTGATGGATTATGATGATAAAGATGTCAATAATCCTTCTGATGAAGATACAGACATTGATTGATAATATGTAATTTTTCAAGAAACTCATATCTTAAATTTCATATATCATTTAGTATTGATATAATTTTTATTAAATATTATATTATCTCTAATATATTATTTGATATAGATATAAGACCAGGAGGATGACCCCGGAGGCTTGCACGAGGAGATGTCGGTGCATCAGCTTCTCCTGATGATCAGGCGGTCACACTAGCTAGTCCAAATTGATTTTAAATATTATAGTTTTTTATATTTAATTTACTTTAATTTTTTATCATTTATAAATAATTGATTTTAAGTTATGCCACTAGGAGGATGATCTGATGGGGGGACCGATATGGAGATGTCGGTACCTCTTCATCATCTCAACTGCACAATATTGGTGAGGCAGGCACATTATCTTCTATCATAGGTTATTTTTTGTGTTATATTTACTTTGAGTTTTTATCATGTATAAATAATTGATTTTAAGTTTTATATTTTGTTGCAACTACTGATACTGTAATTAGGCAGACACGTGGAGCCACCAGAAACTAGAAGCTGAAGGAATGGAGGAGGGCATATCCTGGAGAGAGGATGAGGATTGTCATCCCATCGGGATATGTCATGCCAGTAGAGCGCCATGTCAGAGATCCATACGTGTGTGAGGTAGGTATTATTATCCGTTCGTACGCTCCCTTGATGCTGACTGATTGGCGCAGAGTTACGAGACCATAATAGCAGATCCTTCTTGACCATTTGTAGATAACTAAATATAAGTTTTTAAAAATTATAGTATTTTTATTTTTTTTGATAAATTTAATATATTATACATTATTTTTGCAGCATGATTTTGATATTTAAGAGATTGATACCCCGCATATGCGTGAGGCTATCCTTCGGCATATGGGACGATTGCTCAGAGGATTCAGATATGAGTTTCAGATCCACTGGAAGGAGATCTTCCAGGCATGTGGGATGGTGGCGGCATGTGAGACACCGCACGTGAGTGTATCACGCCCCGACTAAAATCTTACCTGCACTAGATACGAGGATCCTGCATATCGGATATAACTATTATGTATAATAAAAATATTGATTATTGAATTGATATGTTATTGTAATATGTTCACTAATATCTTCATTGCATTTGTTTATTAGGCCTACTGTGACAAGGCCACACAGAGCAGGTCGAGGCTCACAATGATGCATTATGGTGGATCAAAATCATTTGCATAGTATCAGTATAAGCTGGTAAGTATACATACATATATTTTTAATGATTTGTTAGAGTATATCTGTATCAATATACTTACATTCATCAATTTTAGAGGAACATCGAGATAGGATAACTATTCAAGCGGATTGATGTCTACCAGAGGACCCATCGTCGGACGACGGATGAGTCGCTTTTGGAGACTAGGGAGAGACATGTGAGTATTAAGTGATTAAATTCTATTTCAATTTCATTATAAAGTTTAGACTTTTGATTATATTTATTTTTTCTTTAATTAGGACCGTATGATGGAGATACGATCCCAACCCCTAGCTAAGGGCTCTATCCCATCCACAGATGACGATATCTGTGATGAGGTGCTCAGTAAGAGACCTAGCTATGTTACGGAATTGGGATATGGAGTTATGGCTCCTAGCTTCTCTTGAGCAGCACATGTTTCTTGAGATGTCCGTCTGTATGAGGCGGAGAGGAGACATGTTGAGATCGAAAGGAGACATTAGGAGGAGATAGCGGACCTATGGTGGGTCAATACCGAGCTTTCATCCCAGCTTTAGGCATTTGGGATGAAGCTCGACGAGTTATGTCACCGTATACCTCCCCCACCGACTTTCGATGTTCCTACTGATGCTTATGATCAAGACTGCATCGATGATGATGACGATACCTCCCCCACTTATGTTATTTTATTTTTTTTTAATTAATATATTTTTATCATTTATATTAGATAATTAGTTTGCTAACTTAATTTTTTAATTTAATGCAAGTTTATGATATGTCGGCGTCAATATAGAGTTTTGTTTTATTTTATTTTATTTTTTTTAAGGACATGTAGTATGTACGATATTTTATATATATACATATTTTTTATATAGATGTTATATGGATATTTTAAAGTGAATGAATTTGATTTTGAGATGCATTTATTTGTTATGTGATTGTTATATCTTATGTTATCTGTTATGTGAATGTCTATAGGTTTTAAAAAATTCATATAAATAAAATTATTGTTATTTTTTTAAAAATATTTAATAATATAAAAAAGCGTAGGTAAAGATAAATAGCGACGATACTTAGCATCGGCAAATGAGGATAACCGTCATCAATTACCGTGAAAGCGTGCCACTTTTAGCCATGCTTAATAATTACCAACGTAATTCAACTTCGTTAAATATTTACTGATGCAAATTAATGTATTAAAATCCAATATAAACAGTCGCTAAAAAGCGTCCCAGTGTGCCACCTTTGGCCACGCTTTACTATTATCGATGTAAATTTACGTCGTCAAATATTTTCTAACGTAACATAAGCATGGGTAAAAATATTTTTGCCGATGTAAGTTTCCATCGGTAATAATATTTTTTACCGATATTTATTTTACATGAGTAAAATATTAGCGATGATAAATTAATGTCGGTAAATATTTTTTTTTCGACGACTATTTTGCATAGGTAATTACTTGCCGATATTTAATTAAACGTTGGTGAATCCTTTTTTGCCGACGAAAATTTAGAAACGTCGGCAAATGAGATCAATGACGATATCTGTACCAATATTTTTTTTTCAATATATTTTACATCGGTAGATATATTTAGCGATGTTTTTGCAAGATTTAGCTACGTTTTGTTTACATAACTAATTATCCTTTTTTTTATGGTATAAATTATTCTTTCACATAAAAGATACCATCCAAACCCCTGGGATTATTAGGATTATACTATAGTGACCCTTTGTTGGAGTCTCTAGTGAGAAAAGAATGGTAGTAGTGCCTTCTCGAGTAGGCAATTCCAACCCCTAATTATTACTTAAATTTAAACTGTTCACTATTTTGCATCTCTATTGGCAGCTAAACTGTAGTTAAACAAATGTAATTATTGTTTATAATCATTGATCTTCTGGGAAGCCTGCTTGCAAGATTGGACATGTCAAAATTTTTATTTTAGTTTCTTTATTTTACTGGATTTTGCATGTCTTGGCAGAGGACTTTTACTTTAACTAGCCCGTTAGAGTCTTGTTTCTTCATGGAATGCGAGCGTCGCACTCATGGACGACCTAAACTTCAAGGTAAATACCACAAGAGGGCGTGGCACATGAATTCTATGCACGTAACCTTTATGCGAAATCTGATTGCCATTATGAATGTGATAGAAGAATTTAGTATTTCTCATCCAAAGTGAGGGATATATATATATATATATATATATATATATATATATATATATATATATAGAGAGAGAGAGAGAGAGAGAGAGAGAGAGAGAGATTTAGCAGACAACACTCAATGTTGGAGATGCAAAATGGGCTGGCAAATAGAGAAATTATTACATGAACCAGATCCAGTGGACCATTCCAAATCTGGAGCATATATATGGTAGATAACAAGGCACACCTCATTCAATCTTGAATTGTTGAACTACAAGAAGTTAATGTGGCGAGTTACCATCAGAACGGTCCGATGGAGGTGGTCCATCTAATAATTAGACCAGCAAATGGGTTCAATTTTGTATTCGGTTGGCCTGGTTGTCGCACAAAGCGTACGAAGATAATGCATCGGCCCAGCTGTGGCCTTGTGCAACTTTGTCAGCAACCATCCACGCACCTGCACTCAAAAGGACATTGTTGATCTACAGGCACTACTCTACCTTTTCACATCCATGGGGAGCTAGAATGCTGATTTGGCCCAACAGAACTCAATCCTGACTACACTTTATTTGAAATTTTCTTAAATTGTCTTCATCTACCAGGCTTGGTTAAGCATGGCATAAACTGATGGATTTTGTCAAACCTTTATAAGGAGTTTCAGTCCAATTCCATACTATAAAAATTCGGACTCTGGTAAGATCTTGATTGTTTAGTCTCGAAAATGGGAATCAATTTGAAGGCCCAGTCTAGTTCATGGGTGTCAAGAAAAATAACAAAGTACTAACAAAAGTTGGAAGATCACAAATTATAGTCCACGTAGTCACTGAGCCACTCTCTTCTCTTCGAGGAAGATCTTCGATCATTGTCGTTGCTGTTGTTATTATGGATCATTGTTGTTATTGTTGTTGTTATTGTTATTATTGTCATTGTCCTCATCATCATCATTATTATTATAACTACTAATATCATCATCTTCATCATCATCATTATTATTATACTACGTAATTATTAAAAGAAAGGGTTGGGGAATCTTATCACCATGCCCATGCTAGCTTGATAAGTCATGTTAGGTGGCGAATTTGTCTAAATAATCAGATAATAAATTATGCTGATGATGAAAAAATATTCAATTTTATAGTTTTGGGCTACTTTGAGTAGATTCTTATTTCATAAATGAGCTTTAGCAGCTAATATGGACACATCTCATATTATTTTCTTGGTTTAATATAAATATTTTATTTTTTTAAAGTAAATATTTATTCTTCATGATATAATAAGCTTAGGCTTATGGAAAAGTTTAGTATTATTACTTGCCAATGGCCATCTAATTATTTAAAAGCTTACTTACTAAGCCTTATTGTTTGTTTTTGCCCATAATATTTTTCTTATTTAAATAAAGATAGATTTGTCTATGCTCGATCAAATCTCCACTCAAATTCGATGAGGTCTACATTAGATGATGGAGGTCATATAATTTATTATCTCTAAACTATTTATATGCTAAAATCATATATTTCAAAGCTTTTTAGCCCATGCATCAAATGGTCAAAAAAAAATATATATTATTTTATATTATCTATACCATATAATTTTTTGACCGCTTGATATATCTGCTAGGAGGTCCCCGGAGCATATAATTTCTAATATAAATAGTTTACAAATAGTGAATCATATACAATGATTTGGTTACGATGAGCTTATCTATAGCTGAAATTTTGTCTCTTTACATATAAGGATTCAAAAGAAGTGCTGTCATCGTACTAACAAGAAAGAAAACAAAATGAAATGCTATCACCGGCGATGTTCAATGTTAGAGGGTATATAAGTGCCCAAAAGACGAAAAGAAGGGACAAAGAAGTGGGGAGAAGGGAAAGAGGAGAGAAAATGAAAGAAAGGAACAAGGAGAGAGAGAGAGAAGAGACAATGGGAAAGAGGTGGGGTAGGGGAGGGAATGAAAGAAGTAGATGAGAGGAGAGGGAAGAAGTAAAAAAGAGGAAAGAAGATAGGAAAAAATATAATGAAGATGCCACCATCATGAGTTAAACTCTAGATCTCTTCCAAATGGATAGGGATAACAATAGGGACTGTTTGGCTTCTTGTTGTGCTTATACTTTTGTCCAGCTCCTAACTTATTTCTTTTTTTGATTAAAGAAATGGTGGTACTTCGATCACCATTTTGCTACAAAAAAGAGCCTGCTTCATGTAAGACTAGCTGACAAGTGGATGTGGCATTATTTAGCTAGCTAGAAACTACTAAAATATTATGATTGAATCATTATCTAAAGAAGGTGTCGATCAATCAAGCATCTATTGGATACTTCCCTTACCACCATTATTGTCTACTTTATCATGTTGAATTAATAATATTTTATATATTCCAAATAATATTTTGGATTATGATTGTCCATCAATTATATTTCATTTTTAGTGATCATATGCAAGATACATATCATTGATAAGCTCACAAGTAAGTGTACGATCAACCCTTCATCAAGTAAATGCATCTAAGCTTTCCATAAACTAATATCCCTCAACAATGAACCTCCTCCAACAATAATAATTTATTATTATAATGAAAACATCAACTATTATTTGCCTAAAAAAGTCCTGAATCTAATAGAGAAGGCAAAATATAATAGACATAATTAGATTTAGAACACCATGACAATAAATAATACATAATTATGGATAAAGTCGATGTTTTTTGGTTCATGTTACTAATATTTTAATTGGATTTATTTTTAACCGGTATGAAGATTAATAATTTTAAAATATTATTATTATATAAATGAAATAAATATTAAAATAACCATCATTACATCTAGATAGATGGTTAAAGAACAGGCTAACCAATATACAGCCGTTACCATAAATAGAACCCCCATTACATCAGCCTTCATGCGCTCCCGCTCCTCTTATGTTTTAAACCATGCGACCATCACACATGCCGAGTTCCAAACATAACAGCACGACCTCAAAATTCACCCATGTCACCATAAATAGTAAAATTATAAAACAATTGATGCATGCGATGGCAGGGCCTGGCACTTGGTCTGCTCTTGAGCACAGATCACTAAAAAAGCAGTAGAAAAACCGTACGCTTCCTCACGTGGCACCACTTGCACTGCAAAGCTGACTTGGCACCTGCCAATTGGCCAGAAATACAACCTTTAACCTTTATAAACAAATATATGTATGTATTAAAGAGGTTCGAAACAGCGACGTGATCGGATCTCGGTATTAAATTTTAATTTATTTTCACCGTATCGGTTATCGGTAAACTTCTTCTTTAAAAAGAATTAATAAAAAACTTAGAAGCATCACGGAATTTAGAATAGAAGCCGACCACCTTCTGCAACCAAGAAAGAAGCTTACGTAATGGAAATTAATAATTAATTGTAGCAGATAAAAGAACGCGTGGCAAATTTTTATTTATATTTCTCCATACATATCGGTTGGTGACGTAAGCGGACATGTCCCACGTGGATGGAACACGTGTCGACCGATGGGTTGGCTTGGCTGTACGGTGAGCGCTGACCGAGGTCGTCGCACGTCAGGCGTCGACTTTTGCCCTATCGGCGCACGCCCTGGTCCACGTCTGGTGGGTCCCGCTCGATAAATTTTTTAATCCCGGTTGTGCCCCCGGGCTCGCTGTTCCTGGTGGGGCCCACTGCGCGACAACAAGGATCTCAACCGGCGTTCGTGCGGTCCCGGTCAGGGACCACCAACGTCGCTCGCTCCTCGCGAAGATGAGCGCGAATCTCGGGGCGATCGAAAGGCGTGGGATCTCGGTGCGAGCGCAACAGTCTGCGCGTCACTTTTAGATTCGGGATTCATCATCTTGCTGTGATCTGGACGATTATCTTGTGCGATCCCATCGATCAGACGGTGCAGAACCATGCTTCAGCTGTCTCGTTTAGCTGCCCGAGTTATATACACTTCTGGTGCAAATTTGGATTACATGGACCCACCACTCCATAATTAATCTTAAACTAAGACTCCAATCCCTCCCAACATAAGATTAGTCTCATTAAAACATGAACAAATTAGTTTGGGAATGCAGGACAGGAAACATAGATCTATTCTAAATTTAGTGTGCAAATGAGTTGACCCAACTAAAGTTACGAAAGTAGCAATTCCAATTTAGATCTCAAGGTCAGATTTTTTTATTAAGTTAGATTGATAAGAATTGGCCCACTTGCCCTGTTGGCGTCCAGTACTGGTCAATACTCTCATCATGGGGACCAACATGTGATTCTACCACACTTTAAAGAACTGCGGGCGAACTTAGCCAGCAATGCCTCAAAAAGTTAGCCTCTCTCAGTGGTGCTGCCCCTCGTAACCCCCGTGTAAAAGCGAAAGGGTGTTTGCTGTTTGAGGTGAGACAGGAAAATAACGTGAAAGAAGGCTCTTCAGCGTTCGTCTATCAAATCGGGTGGTCCCCCGGCCCCGGGCCTTTTCCCGCTCTCCGGCTCCAAGCTCCCAAACCCAGGTGGGATAACTCCAGACACCCATATAATTCTAACCAACCCTATGGGCCCTTTCCGGTGCGCCCACGCCGACCCCACCTCTTCGTGAACGTCACGTGCGCTTCTGCAGTACGGCTTCCCCCGCCGCTCCCCGCCTCTCTCTCTCTCTCTCTCTCTCGGGTTCGGTTCTATCTTTCGCGACGCGAACCGTTGGATCGCAACCTGCACAGATCTCGAAGCGATCATTCTGCGATCCAACGGTGAATGCATGCTAAGGAAGGTGTATCCTTCTTTCTCGCGAAAGATACAACCCCAACCCCTCTCTCTCTCTCCCCCCTCTGCAACGCGGCCCAACGTCCCACAGAGATGATAGAGAGAGAAATAATATATTTTTAGGGGGGGGAGAGAGAGAGAGGAGCGCGCTGCAACGCCCCCTGCCGGTTGGGACGTCCTCCGTACGATTGCACGCAGGCTTTTGATTTGCCCTTTTCTTTCACCCATATTTTTTCCTTCTCTCTTTCTCTATCTATCGCATTCGCCACACTATTATTGCAGCGAGACCGGACAATAAGCACGCTCGAGGCGGGGTGAGCGCAGAGATGGGGGCCTCTTTGCGCGGCGAGGGATGGGGCGGTGACCGCATCGCTGCTGTTCCTCCTGTTCTCCGCCGCGTACCGCATTTATACCTCGCCAGTACCACCCCCCACTCCCCCCTGTGCCGGGCTCGCAGTCCATGTCCCCCCCTGCTCCGCGCGATCAACTTACCGCGGCGCGCAGTAACGCGCCCCTTTACTGTTACCTCTTCCTCTGATATATACTGCTGCTACGTCTACTGCTCACGCTGCTGAGGCATTGGATCCGGTGACTCGCCAACGATAATGGCGGCCGCGGATCCTCGAGCGGCGACGACGCCACCGCAGGTGGTGGCGCCGCCGCCCAGCCCGAAGTCGCCGCCCAGGTACCCGGACCTCTGCGGCCGGCGGAGGCTGCTGCTCGAGGTGCAGATCTTGAACCGGGAGATCGGCTTCCTCGAGGTAATCTGGTGCTGTTCTTAGCTCGTTTCTTGATCTCTCGCGCTCTTTCTGTGTTTGATCTGATTTCTGGAGGTAGAACCGAGTAATTTGATTGGAAGTGGAGATCTTGAAGCTACTGTTGTTATCGGACTGGAGAAGATTAGTTTCTTTAGTTGAGTGAGTTCGATAGCGTCATGTAGAGTTCGTAGAATGAGATGAGATGAGGCCAGGATTTTAGTGCTACGAAAACTGAGCTGGTTAGCTAGCAGCAGGGGAGAAGGAGTTCAGCAGTAGCTAGAAGCATCTTTACTCTTGGGCATGCTTTCTTTGGTCATTTTTTAGTCTTCCAAAGAAGATATTTGCTATTCCGTTCTTTCATAATCTCCACAGATTGGTCGGGATTATATGCAATGTGGGGAACAAGAGAGTTTTATGAGATAATGCAATTCCTTTGGAGTTGTGATGCCATTATTAGCAAATCAAAGTGGTAGGTCCAAGGATTATGAGTGACCAGGGATTGTTATGATTCAAACTAGTTTGAAACAAAGAAAGGACTTTTTAATTTTACTTTTTTTATAATTTATGGAAAGTGATTTAGCATATGGTGCAGTGAAGGATATTGATACTTTTGATATGAGAGAGGAATCCAAATTTGAGATTAAAAGTTGCTAGATACTGTGGTTCCTTTCGAAATAGTAGCACTAGCTTGAAACTATAAAATGGCTTTATGAATGTAAAACAAAATGTCATGAACGTTGATAAAGCAAAACGTGAATTACATGAATACTCTGTTATTATTGCTGTTATTCGCTATATTATGCTTACGATAATTCTTTTTAAATTGGAGTGCTATGGAATGAGATCGTAAAGACATATAATAACCTAACAATTAATCTTTTGATTTTGAAGTGGAGCAAATGTTCCCCAAGTGACTATCATAGACATTATATAACGCTATTGAAATGGTTGGAGATCTTTTAATATTAGAGCGCAAAGGGATTATCATTTTATTTTGAAGTTAAAAAGGTGAGATATAGTTGTTGATTATACATTCAGATTTTACTTTCAACAATAAGACATTTCTCCACATTCAAGAGATAGATATACTCATATTTGCAAACATTTCAAAACAAATTAAGATCTAAATCTATAAGATTTCTGCTTTCATGTTCTGTTTATGGACTTGAGGAATAGAACTGTCAACCAATTTTATGAGGCAAGGAATAGAATGTTGGACCTTTAAGTGATTCTATAATGACCAAAGAAGTAGCCTAAGGTGCAAGGAAAATGTAAATTCACGGGACATCCTGATTTTGTTTGTCTTCTACATCTCTACTATTCTAAGCATCTCAATTCATTGCTCAATGGTAGGATAAAACATTTTGGGTTAACATTTTGAATTCTGACCTTACCTTAATCGACTCCATCCTCCTCAATGAAGAGGTTTTTTGTAAAGAGAAGAATCTTTACGGTGACATTTTATGAACTTTTGTTTTTTTGACAGGAAGGTCTGGATCTTAACTCCTAAAAGGTTTCTTGAGAATGAGACAAATGAAAATTAATATCGTAGAATAGTAAATGTCTGGCTTCCCATGAAGGAAGATCTCTAATTTGATTCCCAAATCAGGAGAAACAAAAGAAAATTTTGGCATGCTTTAGGAATTTCTCATTTGACAAAAGAGCGAGTGATATATCCAACCTTTTCTCTGTCTTTTTTTAGTTTTTAAATTAATTTTGTTTAAGGCATTTGCTTGCTCATGCACTGTGTCTGTTCCATTTGAAATAAATATTTTACATTCTTTCTTACTTGCTTATTCATTCTATCTTTCTATTGTAATTTTAGCATTTGAAAGAACTTGCTAGCTTGTTTGTAATATCTTTACCTTCTTATCATCCATGGTTTCTTTCAGTAAGGTTTCCTAAGGATCTTAAAGGAATAAATCTTTTAAAGTCTGTTTTGCTTGTTTGCTCATTTTATTTTACTGTTATTGTGTTAACATTTGAAATCTCTTGCTAGCTTGCCTGTAATTTCTTTACCTTTTTATGTTCCTTACATCGTAATCTTGTAACGATCTGAATGGAAGAAATTGCCTTCATGAGGCTTAGGTATTGGCATTAAAAACTAGGAATCTCTTTGGCTGCAGTTGATGATGAAGTTAATTTCTTTATTTTTGTATATTTTTTTCATTCTTGGTGGGTATGTATATGTGTTTATGGGTCCCTGAGGGTTAGGGGTTGAGAGGTGGTTGGTTTTAGTGCTAGAGCTAATTGTATCTAGTATGCAGAAGATGTACTCAACCTCAACAAATTTTCATAAACGCAACAGCTGGTCAATTTTGTTGTGTTTCTTGCTCTCAATGCATTACATTTTCTACCTTTCTTATTGTCTTTTAAGTGTAAATTTGGGCTATAGGTGGTAAAGAAAACAACTCATCTACGTAGATGAAATCAGGGTCTGAAGGCATACGCATGTCCTAAAATATAGTAGAATCCACAGTCCCGCACTACCATTGGTATTTAGTGAAATTTTATTACATCAACTGTTTCAGGGATTATAGGTCACTGTTAGATTTTTCCTGTCCTCTTTGGTATTTAAGTTGATTCGAGCCCTTTGTTTTCACCCATGTCATTTGCCTTTCAAAGAAGTATTCTTTAAGGAACCTTTGTGGTATACTTTTCAAATAAATATATGAAATTTGATCATTTCAGGTGACATGGCATTATTCCTCTGTTTATTCTTTATAGAAGAAAAATGGACAAAATCGAAGGCCAATACATGGTCTAATTAGTAGTAGGAATGAATAAGACCTGTCCAAGGGAGTCATATGGGCAGTTGTATTCTCATCCTTGATTTTTAAGTTTTCCATTTCGGACTTTTGTTTTTCATCGATATATTCATCCAAAGAAGTGGCATCTATCATCTTCAATTCTGATCTACGTTGTTTGAGATCATCAATAAAATTGTGTTAGAGCCCATGAAAACCTCCTAGGTACTAATGCTGCAATGTTGTTTATATTGTTTCTAATTTAGTTTTCAAAAGAAGAAAAACTCATGGAAATTTCATCGTAAGCAGGAGGAGTTACAATCGCTTGAAGGACTTCAACCTGTCTCAAGATGCTGCAAGGAGTATGATTCTTTAACTTATTTCTTATTTATGCAGTTTCCTGCTTTTTCTGTTGCTTAGTGTCAGATGCCCTTCAGTTTTTTCCTCTATAGTCCTTGGACCTCAATTACCTGGCTAAGTGATAAATGTACAAAATGGAAAATGTATATGGTTTTCATAATGAATACTTGACAACATGACGAGGTGATAAAAATTCGAATCTGAAAATGGAATACAACAAATAATTCACAAATACTTGTTCATATGGGTTGAGTTGGGTCGTTTAAGTCTTCTAATAAGCTTGTCAACTCCACTGAGTTTCAAACCATTCTGTTAACTTTATAATTATGCTGAAAACTATTCTTTTACCTGTTAAGAGTGGAAATTAGCTTTCTTCTTTCTAAGAATATTTGATATTTGCTTATTGATTTGATTTATTGATAATTTGACAGGGTCAATGAATTTGTGGGGACAAAACCAGATCCTCTAATACCTATGTATGATTCTTAAACCTTGTGCTTTATATTTTTAACCTTATCATATCTTTATAAATTTTTTTCTTTTGAACAGAAATAAGAAGAGACACAAGTCTTGTCACTTCTGGAGGTGGCTTGGGTACTTCCTAAAATCCTTCCTTTCACTCTGATGCCCTGTTTCATTCATGAACAAAACCTGAATAAGTGCCAAATGAGGGATGTATTCAGCCAAGTGCCTTCAATTTTTTTTATTTTATTATTTTTTAAAAAAAACTCATTTCACATCGTTTTATTCTGGTTAGCAGGTGCATAACCTCTCCGTGCCAAATAAAATGTTCACCACTGTGCTCACATAGTTTTATTCGTGATAAAGAAAATTTCTGTCAGCTTGTTCCTGATTTTGAACCAAACAAAATTCGGACTTATTCCTGGAAGAACAGGATAAATTAGAATATAGATGAATTTAAGAACTTATTGAAGTATTCTTTATTAGTGATTATCTGAGATCTTCCTTCAACATTTGACCTGATATTTTTGGCAACATCATGTAGGAGGATATATTTTCCCACAGTTACCGTTCTACAGGTATAGTCATTCTATTTTAGTCAATAATCTAACTTCGAGGACATGGCTACCATTTTTGCACAACCTTGTTATTACCTTAGTTGATCTAATGTCTGCTTAAGCCATTTTATTTTATTAGTTTTCCTTACCAGTGTATGCTATTTAGTATCTATCGAGATAATGCTTATTTTTGAAGCTAATGTTACGATTACTAATGTTCATTATAGGATAAACACTTTTGGAAGCTAATCAGTATAAAGAGATGTAGAAATTGTATGTTGGTGAAGGATGGTGCATCCTATGAAAGTGCTTTTGTTATGTGATCATAATCATCTAGCTTCTTTCAATTACTGGTGCTAGCTTTATTGATCTTTCACCATTTATATCAAGGCCATGTCTCATGTCAAATGCTGTTCATCTTAGTTCCTAGCACTGACAGAAGTCAACTCCCTTTACTACAGGCTCATTAGATGACCATAGCAAATGTTTATACCATACAGATGGTTTTCCATCACTTTGCCTTTGATTGGCGCAACTTGTATGCAGTGCAAGGCCATTGGGGCTTGTCCTATTTATGCTTGGGTGGACCAAAGGATGGGATTAGTTTATGCTTTGTTAGTTTGGAAATAAGAAAAATAGGAATAGAAAAAGTTTATGCCTTTGGGAATAGTCGTGCAATGAACTATTCCAATTCTTGTTTGGACACTATTGCTAGGATGATTTTTGTCTAAGGGCTCTTTTGTCCCTAAAAAATAGAAAATAGGCATAAATGATAGCATTATGCTTGGAGTAGCTTATGGCAGCCTCTTGGAATGGTTATGTCTGGCAAGGTCTGCAATCTCCATACCAGATACTGTACTGGTATCTTACTAGTTTGGAATTGTATGTGTTAGTACAGTATGGTATGCACATTGTATTGAAATAGCTCTACAACCATTTTTCTCATTTTTTTTTTAATCTTGGTATGCCATGATAAGGTTTAGTGCACAGCTTGGTATAGGATGGTACGGGATGGTACAGGGCAGCATGGGGTCTGTACTGATCCAAATGAGTTTCATAATGGTTCTCACCCAGTTCAGTAAGGTACATCCTGTACTGGATGGTATGAAGCCTTATCGCAATCCATGATGCCTGGCATAAGTAGATTTAATGGGCACAATGCACAACTATTTCCTGCTTATGCCTATATCTCTAAAAACTTTGCCAAGCATATGGATTCTTTCGAGCCTTATGCTTGTTCACTTCTCCAGTCAAATCCCACCATAGGAGCTTAAGCTAAATTGTGCTTGCTGCCCCAAACCCAAGCATAGGACAAAAGTCGACAAAATTAAAGATCATGAAAGATTGGAAGGCTTCATAGTCTTATTCTTAGGGTTTAGAAGGTAGATAAAGATGCCAGGTAGGCTAATATGGAAGAATTAAGTTTAGTAAAGATGGTTCACAGTAGCCTTGTTAAATACATCAAGATCACAAAAATGACATTTGTGTTGATATTAAAGAGAAAGCACAAAACTCGAAAGGTTATTCAAAGATATCTCTGAGAAATCAGTTTAAAGGGAATGTAACAGCACAGAGGTAAGTATAATTCATTAATTAGAAGAACAAAGGAGATTAGGGTAAGGAAGAATTAGAGAGGAAGAGGGAAAAACTAAGATGAAACAGGAGGGCTGAAGCTGGCCTCTATTCTCCAAACCTTTTCACAAATAAAACCAGCATATTGGTCCTCTTGGATGCTTGATACTTTATAATAATAGCTGGCACTATATCTTTCCCTAGTTGGAGTCCTGTATGCATCCTGCTCTCCCCCCTCCAACCCATAAAAAAAAGAAAAAAGAAAAAAAAAAGGGATGCAAGTCAAGTAGCTTGAAGATTTAAAGACCACCAAACAAATGCAAAATCAGTATATTATTTATTTGATATGTTAGATGACTTCGATGCTCCAATACGTGAACCTAGCAAGCCCTCATAACTCGACATAGTGGAGGCCCTTCCTATTGGGTTGTCATTTGTGTCTCTTATGCCCTCCCTTTACATTTGATGCGGCTGCATTAATATGCTTTCCATAAATTCATTGCTGGCCAACTGCCCTGTGATCCAAGAAAGCTAGCAAGATTTGCTTTGATGTAATGTTGGACTTCATGTCTTTTATATAGAAGTTCCATGCATTGATTAGAGATGGTGATGCCATCAGTTAAATGGTTTTTAGTGTAATGAATTTCTTATAGTATCATAAAGTGCATGCTTGCCATGCATAATCCTTCATACTGTTAACAAATCCACTTTATACTATCATCTCTGCTGCACACTCTGGTATGCTTAAAACTTGTATTGTTTTCCAGAAATCTAAACCAGGCAACATTGTAGATGTTATTAGCACTTAAAAATATTTCACTTGAGCTGCAAAGACTAGGTGTTGCTTATATAACATCAGATATATGCCCCTCATCTTTAACCACCAGCTCTGTTCCCAGTAGATACCTTCCTTTGTTTAGTATTACCAATCACCTAATCACAAGCACTGGAAATCTTTGAGCTTTTTGCTTGTATTGAAAGCCAAATCTTTACCAGTCACCTTCTCCAAAGAAGTGCATCACTTACCAAAAGAAAGAAAAATGGTTCTAGACTAAGCTCAGTATTTCTAGAAATTTTATGCAACATGGGTTTCCTTGGCATTGAAGTGGTGATAAATGCTATATGGGCAGCTAATATGTCCTTCTGGACCCATCGTGGTCAATAATTTGAATGGACCAAGTTCTTTCCTTGGGAAATGGCCTTGATTAAATGGAAACATGCATTGGGCATAATCATATTGTGGGTTTATGGAAGGTGACATATGAATTCATTTGGTGGGCTTTGCATGGTGATAATAGCAATTGAAAAATGTGAATAGTGTTGGCTGAAGTTAAAGACTGCTTATCTTAAGTTGTGGAATGCTAACCAAGTGGTATACTATCTTGTTATAGAGAGACTTAATAGGATGGCCTGGATGTCAAATCAGATTTAATTTTTCTGAAGCTTCCTTCTTCCATGTTGAAGAAGATTTTTGTCTGTATTGTCTTTATTTAATAGGTTCTGCATCTGCAGAAATAACAGAGCGTTCAAATTTTGTTGTTAATATAGTGAGTTATAGAGCTTGCAATAAAAGCTGAGTTATAGCGAACCATGGTCGGCTAATGACTATCATCATTGGAGGTGGGACTTAATGCTGAGTTGGAGATGAGGTAGCACTAGAGGATACACTCACTAGTCACCACCCTCAACTAATCCAGCAAGAGGATAAAAGCCAACCCAAAGGCCAAAATCTAGAATTCGTTCAAATAATAACTACAATAACAATCCACAATATGATTATGCTCAATGAGGGTTTCCATGATGTTTAATTGTCAGTTATATTATTAAATACGAAAACTAAAATGTCACCTAATTCAACTACTAAATGGTCTAATAAATGGTAACTATATGAGATTTAATTAGGTGGTTTATAGTACGAGGGTCATCAAATGGTCTCTTGAAATGGGCCTCCTTATTGGGTTTTTTTAAGGCCAAGTTTGTGGATACTGAGTGCCAGACTCCTGATTGGTTTGAAATGGCATCCATCCAAATGGTCCAATAATATGTAACCATATGCACGATCATAAAATTCTTGATGAATTGCAATTGAGTGTACTAATTTTTATGGGATCACGAGGTTCTTCAAAAGCTTGGAAGAAGTAAAGAATCATGATAATCAAGGAGAGGTTTGCCATCATAATATTGTTCAAACTGAAAATTAGCGAAGGTTGCTCCTGACAATACACACATTTTTGTGGCAAAACTATCCTTCATATTGAAACATGAAATGAATTACATCCACTGCTTCCTTAGCATAGTAGGAGGTTTAGTACAATATTGAAAATTTTCTTTCTCATATGAGAAAGCTTGCTTCTTGTAATTAATGAAGATGTCATGCTATGAAAAAGCTTCATAGGCATAGCTTGCTAGATGTTTTTGTACTTGTTACACGAGTTGTTAGGATATCCAACTTGATGTCATGAGCATTGCTATGTGATGGTTTAGTCTCTGATGTGAATTTTTGATGCTAAAGTTGTCCATGGATCATGCTTAAATAAGCCTGATTCATGAAGCTCATTCTATGCATCTCCTTTCTAAGTCTCATATAGCTAGCACTTATTAGGTTGGTTGATAGCCAAATTTGGTGAATTGGCTGTTCTATTTGACTACATAATTTGTATTTTGGACTTGCAGTTACTTGTGTTGTCTACCATGAAAACATGGGGAGACTTTGAAACCTGTCCTGTTGATAATGCATTGAGTGTTGGAGAAACTTTCATCCTATGCCACTATAATAGTAGCCATGTATTAGAAAATATCATTGAAGTCATTATTTTGAATGAAATTCTAGCATTTGGCTTTTCTTCTGCTGTGCTGATCCCCTTTGTCAATTACTTGAAGATGGTAAGCATTTATCTATTTCTTCTCTTGTGCTGCCTTTTCACATCCAACTTGGTACTTGATCCTGAACCATTATAGATTATCTGTTTATGTTACTCACAAGACATGTTTGCATGCATGGTTTAGAAACATGACTTCCTCAGATCGAAAATGTCTGATGTAGGATTTAAACAAGGCAATTGCTATTCATAGAAATTGATGATAATCATAGAAAGTTGATGCCTGATGTTTTTGTAATCTCCAAATTCTTTTAGTACACTGTACAGTGATCCTGTTCATCCCATGGTAGCCAATAAAATGCATGATACTTGTATGCTATGCTTAGTGACAATATCTATAATTGATCATCCATGACCCAGGTTTGGACTGTGCCGGTGAAACCACAGCACAGCACACATTGAACTGCTATCATCATAACCTTTAAAAAGTCAGCCTTTTTTTATGCAGTCTGACAGCTTGTGGTTTTACATCATTAACCTGTGGGTGATGGTATTACCACATGCGTGGTCACATCTGAATGATGGTATTTTTGTTTCTGAGCAGATCAAAACTTTGCCTTGGGTTCTCATGGATGTGCTGCTCCAGTGGAAGCTTGCTAGAGCTCAAAAGACCAAGCTGCGAATGCCCATTCTCAGAGGCTTGCAGTTGTTGCCAAATGAATTGCACCTGTTGCCCCAAGAATTGCAGCTGCCGCCCTGGTATCTGTGATTGTTGCCCAAGAAATTGCGACTGTTGCCCAGAGAATTGCAGGTGTTGTCCAAGGAACTGCGATTGTTGCCCAAACAATTGCAACTGTTGCCCGAAGAACTCCAACTGCTGCCCGAAGGACTGCAGCTGCTGTCCCAGGAACTGTAACTGTTACTGTTGGCCGAAGAACTGCAACTGCAACTGTTACCCAAAGAAGAACTGCAACTGCTGTCCAGAGAACTGTGACTGCTGTCCAAAGAATTGCTTCCCAAAGAGCTGCAAGTGCTGCCCGAAGGGCTGCGACTGCTGCCTGAAGAGCTGCAGCTGCATCCCGAAGAACTGCGCCTGCTGCCCGGAGAGCTGCAGCTGCTGCCCGGAGAGCTGCAGCTGCTGCCCGGAGAGCTGCAGCTGCTGCCCGGAGAGCTGCCCCTGCTGCCCGACGAGCTGCGCCTGCTGCCCGACGAGCTGCGCCTGCTGCCCGACGAGCTGCAGCTGCTGTCCCAAGGGCTGCAGCTGGTTCCCGAAGGGCTGCAGCTGGTTCCCAAAGAGCTGCATCTGCTGTCCAAAGAAGTGCAGCTGCTGCCTGAAGAAGTGCAGCTGTTGCCACTTCGAATGTGAATGCCCCTCTTGCCTTTGCTGTGAGGTCCCATCCTGCAGACCAAGCTGCAGTTGCTGCGATGGTTTCTTCGGCAAAACGCGTGGCAGCTGCCTTGATGTGTCCTGCTGCAGGCCATGTTGCAATTGCTCGGATCTTTTCTGCTTCAGGTCGGTTTGCTGCAATTGCGGTGTTTCCTGCTTCAGACCCCAATGCTGTCGCTGGAGATATTCCTGCTCCGGAGCACGGTGCTGCGGCTGGGGGTTTCCTTGCTCCAGACCACGATGCGTCCTTCCAAGCCTCTCCTGCCCTGAGTATTCCTGTGGCTGCATCTGGTCCTGCCCAAGATGTACAGAGGTATGTCTGTGCCCAAAATGCTCTAAAACTTGCTGTATTACTGGATGTCTATGTTAGTTTAGATTATGGCATTGTATTCCTTTTATGTCCAGTTCTTTCGACGTGCCATATTATTCTATTGGAATTCTGAATCATAATATATGTGAAATTAAAATTTTTGTCCTGTTATCAGGCTCATAATGTTACTATAATACGTTGTCTTCTTTTCAGTTCATACTTCAGATCTTGTTTCAGAAATAGCATCTATGTTTGGTCCAACACTAACAATTTTCAGTTTAGGGAGGATATTTTTTTTCCTCGTTTTTTTTTGCTGTCCTCTCTAAAATGAATAGCCTCTATAAGCCTCAGATTGCCAAGAAAATTAGGTACGAAGAAAAGGAAACTGAGACAATAATATCTATCCTAGATCTTGGCGCTTCTTATCAATGTAAATGATCTTGGGTTGACAGTATCCAACTTGAGACTTGCGTCCAGGCCTTGTCTGTCTCATACTTTCGAGTTGTGACTGCAACAGAGGTACCTTTCTTTCTCTGAATCATGATAATAAAAAAATTATTTTTGTTAGGGATAAATTTTGTTTTCGTTGAAGTTCAGTTTGGTATTTAGTTTAATGCAATTGGTAATCACGGAGGAGTTTCGATCGAAAATTTTTTTTCAGCGGTTGGATTTCAGTTGAACTCCTTCAGCGGTCAAATTTTAGTCAAATTTTTTCAGTCGGTCAAATTCTTCAACGGTCGAGTTCCAACCGAATTTCTTCAGTGGTCAAACTTCTTTCGGACTTCTTTCTTAGTCGGACTCCTCCAGGAGTCGAACTCTTTCCAAATCTTCTTCAGACGAATGTTTACAGAAGTTGAATTCTTTTCGGATTTTTCTTTCAGTTGGATTCTTACAGGAGTCAAATTACTTTCGGATCTTTCTTTCAGTTGGATGCCTTCAGAAGTCGAACTTCTTTCGGATTTCTCTTTCAGTCGGATGTCTACAGGAGTTGAACTCCTTCCGGACTTCTTCAATCAGATTTCTTAAGGAGCTGAATTTCTTTCGAACTCCTCCTTCAATCAAGTTTCGTTAGGAGCCGAACTCCTCCTTCAGTCAGATTTTTTTAGGAGTCAAACTTCTTTCGGATTTCTCCTTCAGTCGGATTCCTCTAAGAGCCAAACTTCTTTCGGACTTTTCTTTCGGTCGAACTCCTTTCGAATTTTTTCTTACTTCTTCAGGAGTCGAACTCCTTTTGGATCTCTCATTTAGTCGGATGCCTACAGAAGCCGAACTCCTTCCGGATTCTTCCTTCAGTCGGATTTCTACAAGAGTCGAACTTCTGAATTTTTTTGTCAGTCGGACTTCTCTCGGAGTCGAAGTCCTTTCGAATTTCTCCTTCAGTCAAGTTCCTTCAGGAGCCAAACTCCTTTCGAATCTCTCCTTCAGTTAGATGCCTTCAGGAGCCGAACTCCTTCCAGACTTCTTCTTCAGTCGGATTTCTTCAAGAGCCGAACTCCTTCCGAATTTTTTTTTTAGTCGGATGCCTTTAGGAGCCGAACTCCTTTCAGACTTCTTCCGGACTTCTCATTCGATCGAACTTTTTTCAGATTTTTTTTTAGTTGAATTACTTCAGGAGTTAAACTCCTTTCGGACTTCTTCTTCAGTCAGATTTCTCCAACGAATTGCTTTCAGATTTCAGTTAGCATTCCTCTCGGATGATCTCCTTTAGCCGTATCTTCTTTAGGAGTCCGAACTTTTCTAGAATTGATGTATGTCAAAGTTCTTCACCGACCAACGCCTGCTTCCTTCGAACTTTGATTATTGAATCTCAATGAACGGTCACTATCAGTCTGACGATATCTCTTCCTCTTTGTACCGAACCTCACGTGGCCTCGAGCGGCTCAGTATCGGACAGTTATGGCTGTCGTCATTAGTTTGTTACAGGCGGCGCCTCTCTCATGCGATCCTGAATGGTCAGCTACTGGATGGTTACGACTATCACTATCAGTCTGCTGTAGGCGGCACCCCTCTCACGCGGTCCGGAGCGGTCAGCTACCAGACAATTATGGCTGCCACTATCAGCTCCAAGCTTCGTCTATAAAAAGGGATCCTTCAGATACATTTTCTCTAAACTCTCTTCTCCTTGTTGAAATTCTGCTGAATTATTTTCTACTGAATTATTTTCTGAGCACTCAATTTCTGTTGGCTAAAAGAGCTGACTTGATCGTCGGAGGGTCCTACTGGAGTCACCACCATTGACTCCGGACGAGACTTTATTTTGTAGGTCACCGATGGCGACCTCGTCTTTCTCGACTCTAGCTTGATCCGACGTTAATCAGATTCTGCAACAAGATTGGCGCTAGAGAAAGGGTCATTTGTTTTCGAGGTATTCTTGTTCTTAAAGGAGTGCTCAGTCGATTCTGTGGAGCTTCTTCTTCAAGGTCCATCTTCATCCTCTCCCTCAATCCCAAGAAATACCTTCAAAGAAGGTGACTACTAGGAGATCTACCGCTTCTGCTGTCAGATTCGAGCCAGATCCGTTCGTTCCGGCTCCAGCATCGGCACTTCAACCTCTTCCACCGACGGCTATGGTAGATCCGAAGCAGTTCAACCTATTGATGCAGTGGGTTCAAGGCCTCACCGAGATGGTGTAGGCCATGCTGCAGCCTCCGACAGCGATTCCGCTAGAAAATCCGCCATCAGGATGTCAGGAATCGGCCCCTAGGAAGAGTACTTGGGCTAGTATACCCGTCGCCCTTGGGAAGGAGAAACAGAGAGCAAAGGATCCTTATTCGAATCGTGATTCTTTGGAAGAAACCTTCTTCATCTATAGTTGAAAGCCTTCCAAGGTCTGCGATCGAGATGACGTCCTCGATCAGAAACTGTGGGAGATGGATCGATGGATTGAAGAGCTCGGTCACATCGCCCTGGCTCACCATGATGATGTCCGCATCGATCCTCCTTTTTCTCCTCGAATTATGCAAGAGCTCATTTCGTCGAACTCCGAGCTTCCTCCGATTTGAAAGCTATGATGGAACCTATGATCCGGTCGATCACCTGGAGGCCTTCCAAACTATGATGTTGCTCCATGGTGCACTTGACGCCATCTTATGTCGAGCTTTTTCGTTTACCTTGAAGGAAGCAGCAAGAAACTGGTACTCGATGTTGAAGTCGGGTATGATTTTCTCCTTTGATCTGATGAGCCATTAGTTTGCGGCTCACTTCGTCAGCAGTCGATGTTTGTGCCGAGGTTCAAATTCCCTATTGAATATCAAGGAGGGTCGAATGAAGTTCTTCAGCATTGCTTGTAGAAGGTCGAATGGGGTTTGGCCGTGCTCCCGGACTTATTTTGAGCGCGAGCGAGCTCGAACTCATCCTCGAGCGCGAGCGAGCCCGAACTCCTTCCTGAGCTCGTCATCAAAGAAGTCTTGACGGAAGGGGAAGAAGTTCTCCTCAGAAGGTTTCACAACCACGCCCCCCTCAATGCTCCACAGACGTCGGCTTGAAGCAAGAGAAGATCAGCCAAGGGTGCTACCGCAGCTAGAACCACCAATGAGGAAAGAATAATAAGGAGATCGGCCGTCTCTCGACATCATCAACGCTATCTCTGGGGGGCTTAGTACTTCGACAAGCTGCCATCTCTCAGCCTCAGAGTCAGAAAAAGCTTGCTCCGAATTGGAAAGGCCCATATGAAGTAGAGGAGGTCGTCCGGTCTGAAATTTATCGTCTGAAGAAGCTCGGAGAAACAACGCTCTCACGATCTTGAAACTCAGAGAATCTGAGAATGTACTGTCGGTAATTTTTCTTCAATAAAACTTCTTCATTTCAACATTATTGTTTCTCGGTGCAAAAACTATGTGATGACAGGAAAGAAGCATTCAATAGTGCCCATGTTAGAAACAAGAGGAGAACCTTGTCCTAACATGAGCAAGTCGAAGGTCTCATTTATTTTAAACGAGATGGAGAGAGAGGTCCTGACAACGGTTTTTATGTGCCCCCACAGTTCGTTAGGAATAGAAGAAGAACCTCGTCCTAACGTGAGCAAAGTCGAAGGCCTCGTTCATTTTAGACGAGATGGAGGGAGAGGTCCTAATGCGAGCAAAGTCGAAGGCCTCGTTCATTTTAGACGAGATGGGAGGAGAGGTCCTGCCAACGGTCCTTATTTGCCTCCACAGTCCGTTAGGAACAGGAGGAGAACCTCGTCCTAATGCGAGCAAAGTCGAAGGCCTCATTTATTTTAGACGAGATGGGGGGAGGTCCTGACAATGGCCCTTAGTGCCTCCACAGTCCGTTAGGAATAGGAGGAGAATCTCGTCCTAACGTGAGCAAAGTCGAAGGTCTCGTTCATTTTAGATGGGATGAGAGGAGAGGCCTCGATAACAATCCCATTGTGCCTGACAATGATGGAAGATAATATCTCCTTCAACCTCAGTTGGAGACAAGATCTCCTCCGAGCTTCAATTTCAACGTCAACAGGAGATTAGATCTCCTTCAACCTTGGCTGGAGACAAGATTTTTTTCGAGCTTCAACTTTAACTTCGACCTCGGTTGGAGACAAGATCTCTCACGAGCTTTAACCGCAACGTCAACAGGCGATAAGATCTCCCACGAGCTTCAATCGCAATGTTAACAGAAGATAAGATCTCCTCCGAGCTTCAACTTCAACGTCGACCTCGGCTAGAGACAAGATCTCTCATGAGCTTCAACTGCAACGTCAACAGGAGATAAGATCTTCTTGGACCTCGGCTGAAGGCAATATCTCTCTTAAGTTTCAACTTCAACGTCAACTTTGGTTGGAGACAAGATCTCTCAAGAGCTTCAACCGCAATGTCAATAGGAGACAAGATCTTCTTATACCTCGGTTGGAGACAAGATCTCCCTCGAGTCTCAACTTCAACGTCAACCTCGATTGGAGATAAGATCTCTTTCGAGCTCTAACTTCAACATCAACAGGAGATTAGATCTAATTCAACCTCGGCAGAAGATCAGATCTCCCACGAGCTTCAATCGCAACGTCAACAAGAGACAAGATCTCCTTGGACCTCGATTGGAGGTAAGATCTCCCTCGAGCCTCAACTTCAATGTCAACATCGGTTGGAGATAAGATCTCCGAGCTCCAACTTCAACGTCAATAAGAGATTAGATCTCCTTTAACCTCGGCTGGAGATAAGATCTTCTCCGAGCTTCAACGTTAACATCAACAGGAAATAAGATCTCCCCCGAGCTTCAACCTCAACGGGTGCAGAGTCCGAAAAAGAATTTCGGCAGTCGTCTTTTATGTACTCTCGTCCTTCAAATTTCGAATTTAAAAGTGGGGGGACTATTATTGGGGATAAATTTTGCTTCCGTCGAAGTCCAGTCTAATGCTTAGCCTAATGCAATCGATAATCACGGAACAGCTTTGATCGAAAATTCTCCTCCAGCGATTGGACTACGGTCGAACTCCTCCAGCAGCCAAACATTAGCCGAACTTTTTCAGTCGATCGAACTCTTTAGCGGCCAAGCCCCAGTCGAGCTCCTCAAGTGGCCGAACTCCTCTCAAACTTCTTCCTCAGTCGGACTCCTCCAGGAGCCAAACTCCTTTCGGATCTCTCCTTCAGACGGATGTCTACAGGAGCCGAACTTCTTTCGACTTCTTCCTCAGTCGGACTCCTACAGGAGCCGAACTCCTTCCAGATCTCTCCTTCAGTCGGATGCCTTCAGAAGCCGAACTTCTTTCGGATCTCTTCTTCAATCGGATGCCTATAGGAGCCGAACTTCTTCCGAACTCCTTCAGTCAGATTTCTTTAGGAGCCAAACTCTTTTCGGACTTCTTCTTCAGTCGGATTTCTATAGGAGCCGAACTCCTTCCGGACTCCTTTAGCCGGATTTCTTTAGTAGCCAAACTCCTTTCGGACTTTTCTTTCGGTCGAACTTCTTTCGAATTTTTTCTTCAGTCAGATTTTTCTAGGAGCCGAACTCCTTTCGGATCTCTCCTTCAGTCGAATGCCTATAGGAGCTGAACTCCTTCCAGACTCATTCAGTCGGATTTCTACAGAAGCCGAACTCCTTCCTGACTTCTTCAGTCGAACTCCTCTAGGAGTCGAACTTCTTTCAAACTTTTTCTTCAGTCGGATGTCTACAGGAGTCGAACTCCTTCCAGACTTCTTCTTCAGCCGAATTCCTCCAAGAGCCGAACTTCTTTCGGACTTCTCCTTCGGTCGAACTTCTTCCGGATTTCTCCTTCAGTCGGATTCCTTCAGGAGCCAAACTCCTTCCGAACTTCTCCTTTAGTCGGATTCTTCCAGCGGATTGCTTTCAGATTTCAACTAGCATTCCTTCTGGATGATCTCCTCTAGCCGTATCCCCTTTAGGAGTCCGAACTCTTCTAAAATTGATGTATGTCAAAGCTCTTCACCGATCAACGCCTGCTTCCTCCGAATTTCAATTATTGAATCTCAATGAACGGTCACTATCAATCTGACGATATCTCTTCCTCTTTGTATCGAACCCCACATGGCCTCGAGTGGCTCAGTATCGGATAGTTACGGCTGTCGTCATTAGTCTGCTACAGACGACGCTCCTCTCATGCGGTCCTGAATGATCAGTTACTAGACGATTACGGCTATCACTGTCAGTCTGTTACAGACGGCGTCTCTCTCATGCGGTCCCAAGCGGTCAGCTATCAGATAGCTACGGCTATCACTATCAGCTTCAAACTCCATCTATAAAAAGGGATCTTTCAGATACGTTTTCTCTAAGATCTTCTTCTTGTCGAAATTCCGCTGAACTATTTTCTAAGCATTCCATTTTTGTTGGTCAGAAGAGCTGATTTGATCGTCAGAGGGTTCTATCGGAGCCACCATCACCGACTCTGGATGGAATTTTATTTTGTAAGTCACCGATAGCGACCTCATTTTTCTCGACTTCAGCTAGATTCGGTGTCAAATAGATTCCGCAATAATAATTTTTATTCAATTGAGGATTGTTGTATGGTACCTATGCCCAAGGGATCCAGGGAAAAGGAAATTATGATGCAAAAATGTTCTAGAAAAAACATGGGTGGACAAAATTCAGATACGATGGTGTGGGGTACCATGTGAGTATGAAAGTTGGTAAATAATGAGTTCTGTAAACATTTTTTCGTTTTGTAATCAGTGATCATATGTGCACCTGGAATTGGAATTGCCTGCAGTGATCTGACTTACCATAATGTTACACTGAATTGCCAAATCAGAAGCGTTGCAGTAAACCTGAGGTAGTTTTTAGTAAGAATATTTTTTGGTGAACGAAGATGGAAAACTGAACCCTTGGAACAGGATAAGATTTGCATAGTACGATATCATACCGTATTATAAATAAAAAATTAAAAAAAATTATTTAACAGTAAAAAAATTATTTTATATCAGTATGTATCATTTTGTATCGGTTTGTATTGGCTCGTATTGATTGGTACGGTATCGAATCGAGCGGTTTAGCATGGTTCGAAAGATTTACCGAAGAAAAGTCGGACTGGATCGATTTTCTATCATTTGGTTCGGTGTGGGGGTGTACCGAATGGTTCGATTGGGTACGGTATTTTATAGGATTGGGGCTTGGTGGTTGTGCATACAACCATGTGTATCATGATCGTATCACCTGAAGGTCAGGTCAGCGGGTGAAGAAAAAGCATTTGTTGTTAGGATATAGCTTTTTCTTTTTTTTAACAAAATAGATTGTGCAAGGAAATTTGACTTTTATGCTGGAATTAAAGGAGCATTACAAAGGTATAATGCACCTAAGAGTTCAACTGCAGCCGTCAGGTTCTTTAAGATTGCTCAAAAGCTCACTTATCATTTCCAAAAACAAAAACAAAACAAAACAAAACAAAACAAAAAATCCGCCTCGCTTATGATGGTTGTGAGGATTGCCGCTACTCAAAAAACAAGGAGATTGCAATGAAATGGAAAGTACATCAGTAAATCAATACATGAAATCGAAATTTTACTTTTAGATATAATGAAAATTATGATTGAAAACACAATTTACCTCCAAATTGTTTTCATTAGTTACTTTCTAAGATCATTCAGTTTCCTTTAAAAAAGGAAAACTAGATGGAACAACAATTCCCCATTACCCAAACAAATTCCTAGTCGGTAAATAAGTTACTGAGTAATCAGGCCTTCGTTGGAGAACTTACCAACATTTGGTGGATATTGCAGGGGTAATAATATTGCAGAGCTTTTAGTTTTAGTGCAAACGTAGATCAAAATCTAGGACGTACACGTACTGGCCTACCCAAATCGGCTCTTTTTGGTGCGTTTGCGCATCCCAGTGGTGGGCGTTCGTCTTGGCTTGCTTGTGTATGTTAGAGGTATTGCTGTAGGAGCGTTGGTCTGGTTGTAAGCGGGCAGACTGAAACCCAGCTTGCAAAAGCCGTTTTGAGGGTATATTTTGTTTGGGGGAGTCGTGACTTTGAAATGAAAATAGAAATGAGTGCCTGAAGTTTATTTTAATTCCCGTTCAAGAGAAAAATAAAAATAAAAATCCTTCAAACCTGCAAAATCTAGCTTTTACCTTATTATTTTAATATTTGAATTTTATTTTATTTTTTAATTATAATCATGAAGGTTGCGAATCAAACGTGGCATATGCCATGATTTCTGAAGAAGTCTTTTTGAGCCAAATTTTTCATGTTGAAAAATATGCAAAATGTGATCCAATGGTTGAGGTTTAATATTCTTTCGCACGAAAGATACAACCTAAGTTTATTTTGGTGTGTATTTGAATCCCGAATAAAAATCATATGATATATGGGATAGGTCTAGTTTTATGTCATGTTTTCTTTTTTTCATCTTAAAGAGAAAATTTAGAAGTCAAATAGGGATTAGATTTTTCTTACTAATGGAGAACATTAGTTTCATAATTAAAATAATAATAAAAAAGAAATAAAATACATATCCAGGAGAGACCATTCATGATTGTCCATATCCTCTTTCTTTTTTCTTTTTCATCAAGCATGTCTTTCATTATTTTTTTTGCTAGGTGTGTATCAACTAACCATATACTGTATACTGGTGAATACTAAATTTGATAAATTATTTATCAATTTATTTATAGATGTGTATCAAAAAAAATTATAATATATATTAGTAAGTCATCTAATGTATATCATTTAATCATGTGTTATTATATTCTGAAAAATATGTATCACTTTACTTAGAGGTGTATATTGGAATGTCAGATGAATATTTTGCTATATATGTATAAACTAGTCATATACTATGTATTGGTAAATATTAAGTTCGGTAAACTATGTATACTATGTATTGGTAAATATTAAGTTCGGTAAACTATGTATCAATTTATCTATAAATGTATATTGGATTGTTGTTCGGTGTATATCAAAAGAACTTATAGTATATATCAGTAAGCCATCTAATGTATATCATTTGGTCATATGTTGTGTACTGATAAGTGATATATTCTAAAAACCGTGTATCACTTTACCTAGAGGTCTTTATTGAAACGTTAGATGAATATTTTGCTAGGTGCGTATCAACTGACCTTATACAATATATTAGTGAATACTAAGTTTAATAAACTATATATTAATATATCTATAGGTATATATTGGATCATTGCTAGATGTAAATAAACAAAGCTTATAGTATGTATCACCTGGCTACATATTATATATTTATAAATTTTATATTTTAAAAACTATATATTGATTTATTTATAGATATGTATTACTTTGTTTGATGATTAATTTATTTAGTATGTATCATATGATCATATAGTATGTATTACTAAAAAGTATGTGCTGAAAACGAGAAAGAAAGAGAATGCCTTAATTACTAATAAATTTTTTCATAAAAAAGTCTTTGATTTTTAGATTTATTATTTAAGATTAGTATTAAAAGAAGCATGGCCAAGTATGAAGCCCACCCCATATGATTTTTGTACCCTACCTGATTGGCCTATCTAGTGGTTTCTGGTCCCCTTGCTCTCTCTCTCTCTTAGTCCCCTCTACATATCTCAATGAAAGACCACCAAGGATGGAGAAACCGCTTTCTTTTGCCACCATCTTCCTCATTGCCATGCTGCTAACCTCGACAGGCAACACCACTGACCAATTGGCCATCTACGTCATTTACGTATCTTCTGCTCACAAGCTAGCCTCGTTTTCGAACCTCTGCCACTAGTACTTATGTAGGGATGGTAATTTTTTTTCGATCTAGTAGATATTCGATCCGATTCGAATAGAATGGATTTTATTCAACTCAATTAAGAGACAGGATGGATTTGTATTTTAGAAAAATAACTTAAGCGGGTCTGGGTCAGATAGAGATAATGGAATATCCTACTCTGAACTCACTCCAATATATCCCCCCCCACCCCCTCGATCTCATGTTTACATCAAACTCATCTCTCTCTCTCTCCCCCCCCCTCCTGGTGGCACACCCCTCACCCCACCCCCCATCCTCTCTCTCTCTAACCTCCCTCTCCTTTACCATCCAACCTCCCTCTCCTTTACCATCCCTCGACCCTCTCTCTCTCTCTCTGCAGTCGGTGGGTCTCCACTTCCTCTCCACCCCAACCTCCCATGGTGATCTGACGGGTGTCCACATATCCTCCCTTCATTCCTAGCGATGGTGGTAGCTCGGTGTCGGAATCTTAGCTATTGTCTAAGTTTTTCTATCGGCTGCTCTAAGCCTCCCACTTAATCGAGACTTATGACAATAGAAAAACCAAAGAAAAATAAGAAAAAATATAGGTAAAATCAAAAAAAAATAAAGAAAAGATGGAAAAAATTAGGACTTAAGACTTTTTCTCATATAGATTGATTATTTTTTTTCTTTTTTAATTTTTTTTATATAGATTGATTATTTTTTTTTAATTATTTTTTTTATTTTATTTTTTTTTGAGATATGTGGAGAAGGAGAGCACCTAAACGAGAAAGAAAGAGAATGCCTTAATTACTAATAAATTTTTTCATAAAAAAGTCTTTGATTTTTAGATTTATTATTTAAGATTAGTATTAAAAGAAGCATGGCCAAGTATGAAGCCCACCCCATATGATTTTTGTACCCTACCTGATTGGCCTATCTAGTGGTTTCTGGTCCCCTTGCTCTCTCTCTCTCTTAGTTCCCTCTACATATCTCAATGAAAGACCACCAAGGATGGAGAAACCGCTTCCTTTTGCCACCATCTTCCTCATTGCCATGCTGCTAACCTCGACAGGCAACACCACTGACCAATTGGCCATCTACGTCATTTACGTATCTTCTGCTCACAAGCTAGCCTCGTTTTCGAACCTCTGCCACTAGTACTTATGTAGGGATGGTAATTTTTTTTCGATCTAGTAGATATTCGATCCGATTCGAATAGAATGAATTTTATTCAACTCAATTAAGAGACAGGATGGATTTGTATTTTAGAAAAATAACTTAAGCGGGTCTGGGTCAGATAGAGATAATGGAATATCCTACTCTGAACTCACTCCAATATATCCCCCCCCACCCCCTCGATCTCATGTTTACATCAAACTCGTCTCTCTCTCTCTCTCCCCCTCCTGGTGGCACACCCCTCACCCCACCCCCATCCTCTCTCTCTCTAACCTCCCTCTCCTTTACCATCCAACCTCCCTCTCCTTTACCATCCCTCGACCCTCTCTCTCTCTCTCTCTCTGCAGTCGGTGGGTCTCCACTTCCTCTCCACCCCAACCTCCCATGGTGACCTGACGGGTGTCCACATATCCTCCCTTCATTCCTAGCGATGGTGGTAGCTCGGTGTCGGAATCTTAGCTATTGTCTAAGTTTTTCTATCGGCTGCTCTAAGCCTCCCACTTAGTCGAGACTTATGACAATAGAAAAATCAAAGAAAAATAAGAAAAAATATAGGTAAAATAAAAAAAAATAAAGAAAAGACGGAAAAAATTAGGACTTAAGACTTTTTCTCATATAGATTGATTATTTTTTTTCTTTTTTAATTTTTTTTATATAAATTGATTATTTTTTTTAATTATTTTTTTTTATTTTATTTTTTTTGAGATATGTGGAGAAGGAGAGCACCTAAGAGAGATCGTAGGGGTTCTTTAGGTTTTAATTTGGATTTTTTCTCAAGTGGATAGAATTTTGTGCGAGTTGTGCCGTGTGAGTTGGTCCCTTGAGGTTTTGCGAGCTTGTGGAAGCATATTATTCTTTAGGATTCGCAGATGGCCGGATGGGGCCACGGGTGACAGCGATGGTATGGTGGCGGAGATAGAAAAGGAAAAGAAAAGGTCTTTTTGGGAAGCGATGGAGTCCGATCCAAAGTAGATACGTGATGGATGGATGGATATGGAGTAATTTCTATCGGGACTCGAATGTCGATTGATCTGATTCATATCCGACTTGGTGCCATTCCGATCCCTCCCTTCCCCTGCCTACAGCCTACTCCCACGCCATCGGCTTCGCTACCCGCCTCTCCCCTACACAGGCCACCGCCCTCCGGTCCCTCCCCCAATGACCTCCCCGTCCTCCCCGACCGCCCCCGCCGCCCCCACACTTTTACCCGCTCCCCCACCTTCCTCAACTTACCACCCCCCTTCGGCCTCTGGCCCGCCTCCTCCTTTGCCTCCGACGCCGTCATTGCCATCCTCGATACCGCATCTTCCCCTCCCTCTCCCCTGTCCCCTCCTCCCGGCGCGGCTCCTGCGACTCCGGCCCCGTCTTCAACTCCTCTGACGCCTACAACCGGAAGCCCACCGGCGCCATGCCCGCTTCTTCTACAGGGGCTACGAGCCGCAATGGGATCCCGGGAGTCTAAATCCCCTCTCGATACCGAGGGCCACGGTACTGCCTCCACCGTCGCTGGCGCCGCCGTCGACGACGCCGGGTTCTGCCAATACGCATGGCACCACCTATGGTGGCGTCTCAGTTTGAGTTCTACCCATCTCCCATTGGTCTACGCCGGCGATTGCGGGTCCCGGCTGTGTATAATCGGATACCTCGAGCCGGCCAAGGTCGCTGGAAAGATCGTTCTTTGCGACAGGGGTAGCAATATTGCTCGGGTCGAGAAAGGGAGTGCCGTGAAATTAGATGGCGGAGCCGGGATGATTCTGGCCACCGCCAAGAACCGGGAGGAGCTCATCGCCGACTTTCTTATGTTGCAACACTATTCCAACGCCATACTTTCTTATATTGGACTGAGATTTAGTTATCAACAAAGTTTAAATCTAAATTCTTCTCCTTTTTTTCTCAGTTGTTGATAAGGGATCTTAGGCACCGAAACAACCAGCATCATTATAAAGGTTGGAGTGTTTCCGGCAAATTTATCAAAATAATTTTTTTAAAAAATTAATTATCAAAAAATTATTCTTTCAAAATTATTTATAATACTGTCCGAAACTTTATGCATTTTTTTTTTTTTTTGCTGAACCAGATAAAGTGGCAACAAATAAATCATCCTTAAATCATCCTTTCAAAGGCTGGGCGTCCATGTGAATCACGCTATTATAGAGCAACTCACACAAGTCGGTGCCTCTCTATTATAGAGTAACTTAAAATTTCTAAACCCTTCTCTTCCATCAGACATCTATTTCATCTAATAAGACTCCTCTTCCTCTCGGTCTGGCATGAGACCCCGCCTCCCCCTCTCCCTCTCAGTCCACGGTGCCTCTCTCTTGCAGAAAGATAAGTTCGCATGACATGGTACATTGGCTTCTCTTCTCAAGTTGTTTAGTATTTGATGCAACTAATTTTAAAGTCTATAGGTAATTAATTCCATGGCATTGATGCATTTGTCTTGGTCTCTTCTTCGCTGCCATTTACCAAGCAAATATTTTCAGGCCCGAGTGTGAGCGTTTCTTCTTCTTTGTTGTTTGGTTGAGAAATATTTTAGGAATATTTTTAGCCCCCAAAGTTTCAGTTGACCCTGGCATTGTCACCACCTCTAGCGATTCCCTTTTAGCCTCCATTGGTGATCTTCCGGCCACAATGATCGCTTCCTTTTTTTGGCCCCAAAGTACCAAGTAAAGTCCAGTCATAATCAAAACTGCACCCAATACACCGAAGGAAAAATAAAAAAGAGCTAGAACATGCATCTAAATTAAATATGATTTCATGTATAAATTAAAATTGGAGCCTACCTTCCCAAGTGCAACCTCTCACCAAGCAGAGGTGAACTTAATAAGGCAACAACCACAAGCTACGGAGGATTGAAAACTAAGGCGTACAGTGGACCTTTTTTCTTTATGCACCACATCATCACTATTATGATCAACCCAGATGCAACAATTCCCTGTGCCACCACATTAAGAAAAATGAGATTTTATCCAAAGCGTTTGACATGAACAATTATCAAATCTTTTTTTCTGTACGTACATACAGCAGTCAATTCTATTTTCTATGGTACGTATAGTAATCATCAATTTTATTAAAAAAAATTATAAAAATTATGATGCTACTTTATATTCTCTTTTTTCATATTCAGTCTCTTATTTTTAAAAATTTTACATTGCATAGAAATGTAGACTCATCTTTTGATTAATATACATATTCTATCATATTCGTATATTTATATATTTTTATATAGATGAAAGAATTATATATATTAATAAATTGATTGTCTAGTTTGGATAGTTTGAAAATTATAATTAATTCTATGGATGATTACAGTAATCAAACGATACACAGAGAGTTCAAGAAAAATTTTGGACATTATTTTTCTTTAGTTCTCCTCACATATCTTCACCTATGTGGGGAGAACTAAGAAGAAATACTGTTGAAATTTCTTTCAATTTTTATTACGTATCGTTTGATTACTATAATTATTTATAGAATTAATGCAATTTCTGAACGGAATAAGATCTAACTTTATCTATTAATTTTTAATAGGATACATTTATCATATAAATCATGTTAAATGTTAAGTACTTTCTCCTAGTAACATATGTTCATATGTTCATGCAGTTATTTTTCACAAAAATTTTCAATAAAATGAATCCAATTCGTATCACTGTTATCTTTCATTGGGATGGGAGGATCGGTTGTGATGCTACTTTATGTTTTATTTTTTCATATTTAGTCACTTATTTTTAAAAATTTTGTATTGTATAGAAACGTAGACCCATCTTTTGATTAATGTACATATTCTATCGATAGGAGAATTATATACATTGGTCAATTGATTGTTCAGTTTGAATGATTTGAGAATTATAATTAATTTTATGGGTAATTATAATAATCAAACGTATGCAGAGGGTTCGAGAGAATTTTGGATAGTATTTTTTTTTTAGTTTTCATCATATATCTTCAGCCATGTGGAAAAAACTAAGAAAAAATACTACTAAAATTTCTTTCGGCCTCTATTGCATATCGTTTGATTATTGTGATTACCTATAGAATTAATATAATTTCTAAATGGAATAGAACCTAATTTTACTTATTAGTTTTTGGTTGGATGCATTTATCATATTGAACATATTAAATATAAAGTACTTACCCCTAGTAAACACATGTTCATATTTTCATATAGTTATTTCTCATAAAAATTTTTAACAAAATGAATCCAAGTTGTGTCACTGTTATCTTCCATTGGGATGGAAGGATCAATCATGATGCTAATGATGCATGTTATGATAGTGGAAGGACCCAGATGACTATGGTAGACCGTAATGCAATATACTAAGAACTTGTGCGAGTCTGCTATACTGTCACCGGATGGAAGCTCAATTATTATGGAGTTTCTCTAGTCTGTAAACTTTCGATTAATAATGCTCCACGGTATTTGGATGTATCTATTAAAAATGATCAGAACATGGACTCCGTCTTGGACATCCCATTACAGAAATTTTTTTGAGTGATTGAGATTTATATTGAGCCAGCAATGGTAGGAGTTTCGGATGGTGGTGAACAGCATGTGAGTGTATCTCAAGCTATATCTATCCTACTTGCGTAATTGGGGATGGAAAGATCTCCATCTAATGTTGCTCCAATCAGATTTATATGAGATTCGGTTGAGATGCAAATATTATAGTCCCGATGAATTTGATTATACACAAATAGTCGATTTAGGGGCAGGCACATGCACATGTCGAAAGTGGTGGTTACTAAATTACTCATGCTCATATTTGTTCGCTGTATGTGCTAGTGAGAATCTAGATTGAAAATAATTTATTGGTGACTATTATACTATTGCCCATTATGAATAGTCTTATACGCCATCTTTTTATTCTTCAGAGAGTCCTTACTATTGGCCTACATGGACTGCACTTAGACTCATACCGAATCCATCCACAAGACGACTTAGAAAGGGCTGTCCATAATCAAGAAGGATCCAAAATGATATGGATGCAATGGAGAGCCAAAATGTGATTCGTTGTGGATTGTGCAAGTGGATGAGATACAATCGGTGCAGATGCCCTCAACGATGATGATTTATCTATTTTTATGTAACTTATAGACTATCTTTATGTAAAGGTTGTGTTATTTTTTTTAACTATTTTGGTTATTTAATCATATCATATAAACATTTGAAAATATTAGTGAAATGAATATGTTGTATGTGTTGTCAATTTATCATTAATATTATTTTAACTATCCCAGCTTCTCGAATTTTTTGATGATTAATGAATCTGTTAAATTTGTAGAACTGGTAGATACGATATGGCTGGTTTAGATTCTAATATGCATCCGAGACTGATGGATCCTATCATTCTGTATCTCTATACCCAACATAGGAGTGATTGGATATATTCTGGGGAGAATACGATGCCCCTACATTGTAGGCACAGAGAATCTACAGCGATGCACGCCTGGCGGCCACATGATAGGATCGTGCAGTATCTTCATATATCAGATTTTTATGGAGTATATAGAGTCTGCGACATACAACTTGATTGGGCCCTTATCACAGTCATGGTAGAGCGATGGCATTAGGAGACTCACATTTTTCATCTGTGCATTTGGAAAGCGACGATCACATTGCAGGATGTTGTCGTTCTTTTTGGATTATGAGTGCATGGGCCTGCCATCATCGGTACTATACACATCATTTGGCCGAATCTTTGCAAGGAGTTATTCGAAATTATACCACCAGAGATAATGTTGTCAGGACCTTCTTTGAGGCTTCAGTGTCTTCGGCACATGTTCCAATATTTATCCAACGATGCAGATAATGAGACCGTGCGACGGCATGCTCGAGCATTCATTTTATATCTTATCAGTGGCCATTTATTCATCGATAAATTTGAATCCCGCATGCAGTTGCTATACTTATCTGTACTACATGATCTCCATGCATGTGAGCAGTTGAGTTGGAGTAGCATCATTTTAGCCTTCCTCTATTCGAGTTGTGCAAGGCCACCAGGATGGATGCTCGTGAGATAGCTGGGCCATTGATGTTGTTACAGCTTTAGATATGAGAGTGTTTGCACGTTGGTCGATCAGATAAGATGCTCCATAGTGTAGGAGCCCACTAGCCGGTGCCGGAAGATGCTGATGCAGGATATGAGTCATTAGATATCCATGATGCTGCTATTCAGGATCCTTTTGGCGAGATACAGTACGACCAGTTTGATCCATTGGGATGTAGGTATGTAACCCTTAGCAGTAACCTTTTTATAATAAATAACGGTATATTTTATCAAAATTAATACTGACTTTGTTTTTGACAGGTGGAGGACTTGACTAACAAGTGCTAGCAGTCCTATGCCGCACACCGTCATATATTATAGGGATAAGCTGGACTAGCAACATGACGATCAGATGATATGGATGCCTTACATATCCAAAATACTAGCTGCATTGCCTGAGATATACCAATCGGATCAACATGTATGGAGGACATGCGCACCTCTCATATACTTCAACATCGTAGAGATCTGTTGTCTAGAGTGCGTGATGCAACAGTTTGGCATGCATTAGGACATCCCCCTACCATACGACACTCGAGACAGGCTCCACACTCTTGATCGACGAGGGTGACATCGACATAATTGGGTCTAAGAGCATCGCAAGCATATTGATGCATGGAAGTGATGGGAGGATTTGGTTGTAGCTGCTCCACCTATGCACCTAGGATCGATGGATTATTATGATCCATATCTCATATGATAAAGTGCATCACTAGACGATTCATCGCATCAGTTACGACTAAGCAGCCAGAAATAAGATTTCATCCTTCAAGCAGCGTAATAGACATTGTCGTAAGTACATTTTATTTTTTATTTTATTTTATTTTTTAGTCTAATTTTCTTTAATTGTTCTTTCTTTTATACTTATTAAATAATATCTATTTTTTGCCTTAAATTTCATAGTTTCAGAGGATCATGGTACTATACTATCGAGCGAGGAGCGGCTTCCATTCGATCACCATTGGGTGCAAGGATCGAGCACTTGCCGATATCATGGATGACCTTGTCGATACTATGCAAGTTGTCTTGGAGGATAAATGACTTGATATTGCGCCTGCACCATCGATGAATGATCTGAGTACTTCATTACGTGATATCTCTGACTTTGACCTCTCCATAGATGACGCATCCATGTCACAGAGGATGACTGAGCTTGGAGAGCCATCCAAACGTCGCATACATGTTGATAGGTCCAGCACAACAGCATCTCCCTCTGCATCGATCGATATTATGCTAGAGTCATCCCACCGCCAGCTAAAGGTGATGCGTGCTTATGAAAGATGGATGCATAGGAGGCTACAGTACCTTAGCATATATGCCTCTCGATAGTTATACGAGATGTATTTTTTTTAGATAAAAATTGTAATGGATATTTTCTGAAATAGACATCTATATATTATGATGCTTGTATTGGATATCTCATATTTGCCTCTTCTTTCCACTTCCTATTAAAGCTGCATTTCATTGGTGCCCAAAAAATAGTTTATAATCATGCAGGGATTTTGGGGACAGAAGCTGACTAGGAAATTAGTAAACTATTTATTGACGGTTTTGTAAATCATATAAAACCTATACTTGCAGCCAAAAGATTTTGTTTATGGAAAAGATTCACTGTTTATGATCTATTCTTATGGCATAATCTCATTAACAAAAAACTTCTCTTCTTCTTTGACTAGTTGTTTGTTCTTCTATTTAACTATTTGATCAGTTGTTTTTTGGTTAGATAAAGTAAAATATCCCAATCTTGAACCATCTTTGGTTTTGTAGAAGGCTGATGAATTTTTTGGCTTCCTTTTTATTTACACTAGTTTGATGTTTGTGGCACCCAAAAAGAATAGATTTGAAGAAAAAAAGTCTGACTTTTGTGCTAAGGTGTATCGAAGTCCCCCTCTGATAGAATGACTTATAGAATCGCTCTATAGTATGACGATTTATAGAATCGCTTGGTATCTTAGTAAATTGTCCTGCCATAGGACAACTCTTTCTCTACAACAATAATTCCACATGGCACAGAGATTGGTAAGTCAACACATAAAATCATCAAGACGACTTTGATTCGAATAATATTTTGATAAATAATTTAAAAAAAATAATATTTTGATAATTAATTTAAAAAAAATATATTATTTTGATAAATTTGCCTCATGCTCTTATTATAAAAGAGAGACCTAACAAGTTGGGATGATATTAAAATAACTACATGTCCAGTTTGTAAATAATCTCAATCATCATCACAAAGGCATCTCATTCTATAACAAAGTATCATAGCACGAAGGCAACACTAAATCCATTTGGCATTAAGACTGCAACATAACGGCCAGAAGTCCAACGTCCAGATTCAAAACAGCAAGTCCTGTTTTTGCGCTAGCTTATTCCTCAACTTTGTTTTAAACATTGAGCTAAATTCACTACGTGTTGGATAACTCACTGGGTGTTGGATACCTGGGTTCAATCCCATCCTCACCCTCATTTTGGCTAGCCTTCGATAACAACAACATAGGAAGAAGCAACTAGAATTGTTACAGAACGGACACATTCTCACCAACAGGTTAAGCTATAAGCCAAAACCTGCATGATAATACCAGCAGTAAACAACAGTCAACAACAACTGCTGATTCTGTAACGGACCATCAGAATAGAATTGGAACATTTTTCACAATGCAGCCAAGCATATGCAAAACATCTGAAAACAATAATAATACCATTATGATAGCAAAAATTGTCTGAAAACAAAAAATTTCAAGAAATAATCATCATAAATCCAAAGATTCCATATGAAACACCAAAAGTTAATGATATGATACATTAAAGATTCAAAAAATATATCAAAAGAATATAGAATGATGCACTCCATTCAATGATACATATCCACTGATCTGCTGTATCTTCTTTTTCCTAGTAATCTCTGCCTCCAACCCGTTATCATCTACAGTTTTGCTGAAAACAATGCTACAGATGAAATATCCACCCATGATGTTGAAGCAGACCACACAGATTGGTATCCACAACTGCTGAGCAGATAAAGAGGAAATTGAAACTGAATTTAGGTGGGAGATCTGCAGTACGCTGGCATTCAATCTGCTTTAGAAGAATGGATGTATTAAGAATGATAATCACAAAGATGCACGGCCATTCTTTCAATCCATGTTCCTCTTCTGATTCCTGCACATCTGCTTTCTTATGAATTTGACAACAATATTGATGCAAAACGAGGGAATACAAAGGATTACAACAGCATAACCAGCCTTAGCTATTGCTGGCCTTCAACCATCAGCGACACAAGCTCATTTTCTTGCCGTTGACCTCTGGGCCTTAACCAAGCAGGACAGAACCTTGCAAATTTCTCAGGTATCCACCTGACAAAGTTATGAAGCACAATATTCGGTAAACAAAATGGCTTGCTAAGTAAACCAAGGCTACACCCAGGAAACTACATGGACTAAAAACAACTCAAGAAAACAACAGTAACAAGGTAATATCTTTGCAAATGGTGGCACTTCGGTAGTTCTTGAATTGTAACTTACATATCAATTCTTTCTCCAATAGCTCGCCTCACAGAAGAGTTAAGCCCATAAGCAATTGAATTGAATAGCCCCTAAATCAAAAAGACAAAATAGTGAATTGGAAATAAACATACATAACACAACTAATTACAGATACTATGATGATACATGACAATGTATATACAATAGGACCATTCCTAATTATTCTCCACTTTACCCAATCTACAAGCTTATGGATTATGAAAATATAAAGAACATTCTTGTACTAGATCCACTCTGCACATCCCTTATTAGTATAAAAAATTCAAAGGTTACTGCTTCAACATGGTCTTACACGAGTGCTTCACAAAGAGAATATTACAGGTTTAGCTAGGTTACTGCTTCAATATGAACTTACACAAGTATTTCACTAAGAGAATGTTAAAGGTTTCATATTGGTGCACTCTACAGAGAAATACCCCTGATGGTAGTCCTGAGAAAGCCAATATTCAAAGTTCCTGGAACAATTACTCAGTGCAATCTGAGGTTCTCATTCAAATGATTAGACAAAATATTATATTCACCTATATCCTCATATAAACCAGAACCATATCTAGTCTGGCTATTCTGGTATCTGATCTTAGGAAATCTATTCTCTAGATATTTATGACAATTGGAGCATGCTCTCAACAGACATGGCTTGCATTTATAAGCATGTAAAGAAGGGTCTTTTTAGTAATACTTGCCAAAGGATTTTCTTCTGTCTTTTCCAACCCTAGCTCTTACAACAAGAGTATCAGGATGAAAGGTATAACAGGCAGATTTAGCAGGCACTTCTTTATTAAATATACTTAGTGGCACAAGCAAGTCATCAGGACTTACCAATATAGGTAAAAGCAGCTTGTATGGATGATTACATACAGTTCTAAAGAGTAACCAGTTTCCTAGTGATGGTATTCCATATAATACTAGAGCATTTAGAAATATATTTGAAGATGGTTATCAAGTATATCAAATGCAAGAACCATATCATTTTTAGATTCAACAGGAAAAAACAAAGCTTATCAGATTGATAAGAATATCAGCATCTAAAATTATATTCAACTATTGCGGGGCAAGTACCCTATTAACATAGTGACCAGTTCCAAGATTTTTAAATATCCAAAAGTTCAAAAATTGCATCAACTATTTGGTTGTCATTGGGCCTCATGTTCCACTAACAAGTATAGCTCAGGTGGAAACAGAAACATATTTGATGAGAAAGAAAACAAGCATACACTTAGTTCCTCAAACTATTAAAGGAATGCCATGTTGAAGTTTTAATAAGAAACAGCTGGAACTCGTATCTTCTAACATTCATTTGATACCAGTTGAATTATAAAGAAAATGAAAATATAAGCTGCAGAGCATGAGAAGTTCAAAAAACAGTTGAAATTGCAAAATTAAGAGAAGATGTACCATAAGTCCAGCAAACCCAACATCAAGAAAAGAAAGCCAAAAGATCCTGTGCCCTGGATTGATGAAGTCATATAGACGGTTGATTGTTCCAAATGCCCAAGATCCTATCAAAATCAAAGGATAGTAGCCCCACCTATTTACTGCCTACAAAAATAACAAAAACAGATATCAGCAAAAATACTTTGATTTGCCTGCAGCATATGTTATGATATTTTAATTTTACTTGCAGCTGACAATTATACATGGTGTAGTTAATACAACAAAAATATCAAAATGCAACATATCTTGGTGAGTCCATATGGAAGCTTTGTAAATCAATAGTTCTAGAATTGAGCATTTAACAGGCGAGGCCAGCTTCGAGCTAGGACAAGGTTCATATATCAATACAACCAAAAAAAAAAAAAGTAAAAAAAAAAAACAGCCATAAGACTAGGGTGACATGATCTTGGCCTTGAAAACTATAGACCGACCCTAGCCCAAAAGCAAACCCGAGGTGCCTGGCCTGACCTTGACCCAACCAGGCCTGACTTAACTAGACCTTCAAGTCACAGCAGGAGAGAGTGATCAAGGAAGAAGAGGATGCATTAGCCTCCTTCGCCTACTTCTGGTTATTCCCTTACCCTTGTCAGACCAGCCACTACCACTGTCTGATGTCCGCCACCCCATCGCTGTTAGTGTCTAGCCCAAGAAGAAAAGAGAAGGGGGGGAGAGGGGGCAAGACTCACTTTTGGGTGGGAGGGCACCTAAAAGAGAGAGAGAGAGAGAGAGAGAGAGAGAGAGAGAGAGAGAGAGAGAGGCAGCCGGTGTGTAGGTTGATGAAAATGGGCAAGTGGCCCTGGCCTCCTCCCTTCTATTCTCACTAGACCACCAAAATAAACTATTTTAACCAATATACATTATAAGTTCAAGCACCTCACCAGAAGGAGATTGACCCAGTTGGGTTTTATTTCAAGCTCAGGCTGAGGCCCTTTGAGACTTTTTAAGCTTAGGCACAGCATAAAGCCCAAACAATTTAGGCTAGACTTGGGCAAGGGGTGGTCAAACACAAGCCCAACCATTTGCAGCCGTAAACAAGTGAGAGGATATTCAATTGTTGAAGAAGGCAAGACATTTCCATTCATCAACAAAAATCACCTCTAAGGTTGTTTTGTTGGACTCTCTGTATCTGTATTGCTTATTAAACCCTTGGGAATGCTTACGGGAATGTTTTGAGGAGATGCCAAATGATATCATGGAGAAATAATATTTGCTCAGCTTTATAGATAGCACTTACTGAGTGGAATCAAATAAAGAGAACCAATGAAGGATCTCATGGATTCTGATATCTTTGTAGTTTGTATTTTGTGTGTGCTTTATCTCATCATCTTTTTGTACTCAAATAAGAGGGCCAAATGCTTATGTAAGTCTATAAACTATTGGGCTATTAACCAGTAACAAATTAACCGCATTATCTTATGTCCACCACTATGCTTGTTTCTTATGTTTTAAAAAAGATTGCAAACTTCATTAGCTCTTCTGATCAAAACCTAAAGTATAATCTAAGAATTGAAGTTTTTACTAGTTCTAGCTTTCAAGTTCAGTTTATTCTACACTTGGGAATCATTACACCATTACAAAAGATAAAAAAGTCTACCAAGCATTACCACCTAGATTGGCCTTAGTTCATTCCCCCATCCTAATGGTAAAAGTTGAACAATGAAGATTATCAAGGCCACCTAGGTGATGGCTGGTTGCGCAACAGAAAAAAAAAAAGAAAAAAAAAAAGAAAAAAGAAAAAAAAGAAAAAAAAGAAAAAGAAAAAGAGAAAGAGAAAAAAGAAGACATAATTTAAAGTTCTTAAGATAAAAGATGAGAGTAGTTCCATATATAGGTGGATAAGATACAACTTCAAAAGGAATAAGCTGTTCTTAGACCAAAGAAATCCACTAGAACAATTATATCACACGTAGGATGAGAAAAAAAGGTGGATCATATAAAATTCTATCGTATCCATCTTCAAAAAAAGTAAGTTGTTTGTAGGCCAAAAGAAATCCACTGGAAACAATCATAGCATTTAAAGATGTGGTGACAAAGGCAGATAGATTACACACTCTATAACTATCAAGCCTTGTCCAAATGGGCACTCTTAGTAATAAAAGAATCTAATAAAACAAAATAGCCACTTCTTCTGCATGCCTAAGTCTGTGAACATAGTCCTCCACTAGTGCAAATTTTACTCACTGACTTGTTTCTATCTGATTTTCAATTACTAAGTATAGCTTGAACAATCAGCTTGAACTAGCAGAATGATTGTTCTAATTTGATGCACAAAAGCACAGTCATGATAAGTCAACATGGTAAAATTATTGTATCAACAGATTAAATAAATTGACCACATAATTCTGGTTCTTAAAAGATGGACTAGAAGAGTGTCAACTGTCAGGTAATAAAAAAAAAAGTATCAGGAGGCAACGCCCTATTTGCCTGCAATAATTTTTTTTGAAAAAAAACTATCAATCCATTACAAGGTAAAGTGGTAAACAACATCTGAAGTACATCATTAGGGAAGACTACTTTTATTTATTGTGAACTATATATTCATATGATGGCAAGTAAGAACAGGAAAGACCTTTTCTGCCCTTGTATCAAAATGGCGTGATTGATCTGACATGCCCACAGCCATCTGCAAGTTCATTAGTGAATCAATAGCACATTGTAAGTATGCCTGGAGTTACAGCAGAATTCTCAACTAAATGATTTTAAATGAAGATGAACTGTTCCAAGACAGCAATCATCCCATCACAAATTTAAGGAAATGACTTAGAGTGATCCATACCCGTGTTGCATTGTTTAGCATGCGAGTCACTTGAAAGTATGTAAATGCATTATACAGAATGGCACTCCAGAGTGGACCATAAAATGTTATTAAGTGAGCTACCTGCAAAAGAAAAATATACAGTCTCAAAAATCATGCAATGACTAATTAAACTAACTGAAGAAAGAAAGGGATGCACAGTAAATTATACATATCAACAATATCCCACAAATATGTGTAAAAAATAGGTAAATGTATAAAAAATCTCTAAACAATCTCTCACAAATATGTATAAAAAATAGGTTTGTCGCTCCTGTTAAAAAAAATGCTGCTTTTGCTGCCTGGGCATGGCCATCTGGCAATAGCCTAGGCACTTGCCTTTATATTTTGCATCAACTTTGAGTACAAAGAATGAGATTCATTTATGAATTTGTATTAACTGTTGCCAAGTTGCTACTTCCTATTGACTCATTACACTTTATTTGATATGTTATTTTTTTTTAGATAATAACTTTTTTCACATTTCTCCCTGTATTTTTTAGCTTTTTGAATTTATTATTTGGCTGCCTTGACATTTGGGCATCTGCCTGGGCATCCGGATAACACCTAGGTGCTAGTGGCCACCTGTCTACCGTATACCATCTTTTAAAACAAATTGAGAGTAATGGATTTCAGAAAAACAAAGGAGTATATGTACCCCAGTGGAGTTAAAACCCAAAAATAGAAATCATGTACCAAAACCTATAATCTCATTTGCCATGATGTAATTACAACAGCTAACAACTCTTGTTTATTAAATTACAGCAAATGCTTGCATAACTTCTAAGAAAATGAATAGGCATGCATGTGCACATGCACTTGGCAGAATAGAACTTCCTGTTCAATTTCAAGTAGGTTGCAAGATAAACTCTCAGGATACTTTTAAACACCACATCCTGCTCCTAAAGGCTTTGTTTATTAATACGTTATTTTAAGTGTGCCACAGATATTGATTGTAAATAGTTGCATAGTTCATGGGTATAAGCCATATGTTTACATAATGTATGTGAATACAATATGTAATCATATAAATGATGACTGTTCCACTTGATGATTTTTTGGATCATGAAGAAAAGTTCATTACATATCCAAGGCTATGCAAGCAACAGCCAGGTGCTGCCATATTCTATCAAGCTTGCCTATGTTGTTATCAGGCCTAGTTGCTATGTTAGTGGGCCTGAATATGAAGTAGATATATGATCATGTCCATGATAAATTATAAGGGATAAACTGTCATTCTCCCATTTCATATTTCACAAGCTCGCTTCCTTCAATAACTTGTACAGGAAGCCAAGTATGATGAATCTATCTTGAAGTTGCACTTTCTCCAACTTCCTTTATTCTCCTCTCTCTTCTATCTCTTCAACCGCTATCACTGTAACCCTTTTTTTTTCACTCAATTTGTGCTACTTTCCTGGTGCTTGAACACACTTGAAGAGCCAATCTTTCACCATGCTCCAATACTTTCTTCCATTTATAAGATTTGATTGAGCCTATAAAAGCTTCCCAAATGTGTGAACCAGCCACATGATTTTCTTTGTACCCAGTCTGTTTGCGATTAATGAACCCTTTTAAACACCTAAGCAGATATAAAATGCAGATTATCATCCTGCAGATTTTTTTCAGCACTTATGGTCAACTGAAGCACAAAGGATTAGTGTACAAAGATATAAATCAACAGACGAAAAATATAAGTTACTGTCAGATTTGTTCCTGCTCCAGCATTCAAAAGATTTCCTTGCTCAAGTTTGTCCATTCTTATTTCTGATTTTTAATCCATCTATGTAAGTGAATATTATAAGTAACTTATCACATATATAATGTCTCAGTTACATCCATTTAGTTCATTTTAACCTTTCTCCATATGTCAATTAACACCCAGGCTTCCAGTAACCTGAAGGTATGGTAAAAGATTTGACCTCCTCTTCTCCAATAGCTGGTGATTATGGCTCCGATGGATGGAGCCACATAAATAGTTGTCCCATGACAAGGCTTTGGAAAGCATGGAACTGCAAATCAGTTCCATTATAGATTTCATTTTGACATATTAAGTTATTAATTGAAAAAAAAAAGAAAAAAAAGAAAAAAAAAAAGAGATCACTTATTGAAATTAGATTCACCCAAGAGTATCACTGAGATCATTATCTTCATCATTCAATATTGTGTCAGAAAACTATAGTTCTCGTACAGGCTTGTTTAGGAGTTGAGCAAATATAAGGAGATTCAAACTTTCAGCCCCTTTTTGTTCTTTTTACTAACATTTGCCCATTGCTAATTTCAGCATCTTCTAGATGCTGTTTTCTTTGCATCTCTATTACAAGAACTGGGGACCATTAAAGTTTCATAAATGAGTCAAATGACTTCTAAGATCAGCTGTGTACACTCCATGTCCATGCTTCAGTCATAATACATCTTGTAGGTCAATCCTTTTTGTAGGTAAAATGTATGGCTCTCTCATGAGTTTTTTCAAATAAAAGTAGAGCTAGTTCATTATTATGGATATCTTTTACTTTTCTTTCTAATGAACATGATTTACATATTTATACTGCATCTGTCACTTGTCAGATTATCGTAAAAAATTAAATTATATGTTAGACTCTGCAGTGATGAAAATATTTTTTTGTCTAATATTTGTATCTTTTATGAATTATCTTTTATAAATTATTGATATTTAATGTTTCAACCAAAATTATATCCAAATATGCAAAGTGATGTTTAATATATGTCCTTTATATTTTCTTTATTTTGGTTTTTATTAGTGTCTTGGGTTTTTTTCATTAAGCATTGACCAAAACAATCAAAAAACTAAAGCAAGTTTTCATACTTTGTTTCCCAAGAGAGTTTTCATGTTTATCCTTAAAAAAGTGCATCCACCAGGAGGAATAGCCATTGAATGAAATTGTTTTCTTTACATACACTCTTCAAAACAAAAACATATATATATTAAATATTGGGTGAATCAAAGAATGGTTCTAAGGGGTTCATGGAAGGAAACAAAGAATTCACCTCAAAAAAACTAGCTTTTAAATAAAACAAAAGTGGGCTTTCTCCTTTAGTGAGCTTGCAAATCAATCAAATCAATAATTGCCTAACATCAAAAGGCTAGGATATTGAAGCTACATCATTCAGTAGTATTTTACAAAAAATTCTAGGGTTCGAAAAACAAAAAAAAAAATTAATAACTGCACGTTATGAGAAATTCTATCAATTCCATTTTTCAATATTCTCCATATTAAAGATTTCAACAAACTTTATTGAATCCTTTTTCATCACCTTCAATGTTCCAATCCAGAATTCATGTTAGGAAGAAAACGATACCCAGAATGGGTGCATGACAACAGTGCTCTCTTGAACTGCGATATCCCAAACATCCTGGTCTGTTCCGACTATCTTGGCACATCTCAACACTTGGGACAAACCAGAATGGTTGGGATGGAATAGGACGAACTAGGACTTTTTTTTTCTTGTCCCTTCTTATTCTTGTTGTTAGTGTATGTTTCATCCATCCTGACCATACCTTCCTAACTTGGTTCCCTGCCGTCCTAGAAGCAAACTGAGACGGGACCTGATACCTAGATTTAAACCCTCTGTTCCATCAGTATGAATTGACAAAAAGGTAACAAGTCTCTCTTGAAATACAAATGGATGAAAAGGAGGCTTTTTTTCTCCTAGCATACTCATGATGCCTTGTGTGGTCCTCAAAAACCAAATACACAATTATGTGTCAGATCCATCAAAAGTAGCAAACAGATTTATGTCAATTATTTACCACTACATAGGGCACGGAGACTATTAAATATGCTAATGATGTGTAAGCAACTAGGAGCCTTGAGATGCATAGTTTTATGAAAACTGATTATCATTTTGAGGAGAAACCAACAAGTCAGTGAGGATGCACATCTACATAACAAAGTATAACATGCCTTTCCTGTACGTGCAGGCTCAGTCCAACACCAGGCACCCAGTCGTCCATACTTGCTACCTATAGAGCGTATAACAGTCGTAACTAGGGAAGTTCCTGTCAGAAGATAGTCAGATGAAAATTCAACTTTTTAGCTGCACTGTGCAATCGAATTTATGTTTCTTAAAAGAATGGTCACATCCTTGAAAATGTACATCATTATTCTAGGCAATATCAGTAGTGGAGAATCACAATAAAGAAAGCAGCCTAAGTAAATAGATGGATATAACAAGCTAAATTAAGCAAATTAAACTCTACATATATAAATAATGTTAATACTTCTGAAAATTCACCAACAACATTTAACTCGCAATATCTGTGATTCTGTAACACCACACATGAATAGCAATGCAGAAGAGAAAATAACAACAGAAGCATAACTAACTAGATGAATAAACATAAGCAACTAAGATGAGTTTAAGAGAACTCATTAACAGCATTAATGGATATGTACTATTTTACACATGTCGCAAGCACTTCTGTATCAAATAATAGGAAAATGCCAACTTTACACAATTGTGAAGAGTGGTTCTTAGGGAAGAATAGTTCAAAGGAATGTTCCCAGGTGACTATAGTTGACAGGCCATAACAACAGCTATCAAGACTTTTCCTCAACTAGTTGGGGCCAGTTAAGATCATTGACAGGCCAAGAAACTTAAATTCTTTCTGGATTCAGTCTTAGAAACTGGTTCCATTAGAACCGAATTGTAAATGGGAGAGCCTAGTTGTAGAGTACCCGACAACAATTTGTAAAAGATAAAAGTACCCTGAGTTGCACCCTTATCCAAAAATTAAATAAAATGGAGGCCATTCAACAGATAAAAGCAATTAGCAGATAAATCCATATGCATTATGTATGTTTCAAACATATACGGTGTTGAAGTCGGTAGAATAATCAGCACAAACATCATGTAGCACTTGCTGCCTCTTCCTGTAGACAACATATTATGGCAGCTTTTATTGGTAGTTCAATCTCAAGCCTTCATAGCCCAAAAAAAAGGTCCAGTGAAGCTAAGCAAGCCATGATATACTGTTTGGAATTTCATCCATGCTGACTATGAAAAGAAAATAATAAGATATTCAGATTGAGTCATGCAGTTCATAATAATCTGGAACTGCATTTACTAACTGCAGTTTAATTAGATTCTATTGGTAATCTCTACCATGAAAATAGCTTCTAATGGCAGTTCAAATCCAAGCCTTCATAGCTAAAGAGAATGGTCTAGTGCAAGGTTTTCCACATCGGCCCGAACTGGCCAGTACATTCCATACTGTATCGTACCGGCGGAAAACCGGAACGGTTTAGGCCGGTTTTTCGGAAAATGGCCTGAATCAGACCGAACTGGTTGGTACGGTATGGGCCGGTAACAGATGGTTTGATTTGGTACGGATTGGTAGGCACTGGTATGGTACGGTACGGAACGGGGTAGTTTTTTCTTTTTTTTTTTTTTTTTGGACCATTGGGTAGGAATTTTTTTGATTTTTTTATTGGAGGTACGGGGAGGTATGATACGGTACCGTACCATACCAGCCAGCAATCGGCATGGGTGCCGGTACTGAGTCCACAAACTTTGGTCTAGTAGAACTAAGCGAACCATGCTATACTGTTCGCAATTTCATTCCATATGGACAATGAGGGGAACAATGAGATAGATACTTGCTTTGAATCATGCAGTTCCCAGTAAGCTGGAATCACATTTCCTGATTAGCTATAGCTCTATAAAAGTTGCCACTCAGAATAAGGTTCTGAGGTTCTCAGGAGCTGTAAGAACCAACTCATATAAGCAGGTGGCACATAGTCCATGTGCTTCTATTACTTAATCAACATCATTTCAAGGAAACAGAAAGGACCTATCACATAATCATGCAATATTTTCAGACAAGAAAAGGTGCCTAAGATTTGCACCATAGGGACCCTTGATTTAAAAAAAAAAACAGGATTTGAGAAGTAATTCAGTTGCATAACTACATGTACATGAGTATGTCTATGAATGTGGCTGCAAAAAACATGTTCATATAGGATCGTTTTTTGTGAATATAAGATCAGAATGAGCTGTGCCTGCAGAAACTCTAAAAGATAAAATAAATTGTTTTTCATCCTTCATCAGAATTTTTCTTTTTCTTTTTCTTTTCTTTCTTTCTTTTTCTTTTTTTTTTTTTTTGATGGGTGGAGGTTGTTTCTTTTTATTTTTATACATTCACTTTAAGTCTTTAAATGCCTCTCTCATAAATCATAAATACTCTTCCCCATCCCTTTATCTGAAGCCATCATCCTTATTTTTGTTGAAGCTTTCAATGCATACTGCAAAACCAATGCACTTCATCTCTGAAAATGCTATTCATTACCTTAGATATTTTTCAATTTGAATCATATTTTTACCAGATTTTCATCTCAATGCATGCTATTCTTAGACTTCATAAGCTAAACTTAAGATATTGGTTCAGTTTCAACTCTAGAATGTGGAAAGGGTTTCAATGAAGTTCCTAAAATTAAAAAGAGTCAATTATGGAGTTTTAGAAGGGTTTTCTGAGGAAAATTAGCATGAGAAGAGTCAAACAAAAAGCATACCCCAAACGTACAGGTGAAAAACTGATTCAAAATCTTCAACATCCGTTTTGTGTCTAACAACTGTTCGGTGGAGAGTGAATGCAATTGTTGTAGTCCATAAGAAAGATGCTACACAGAAGAAGTGTGCAGTATAGTCTTGAGCATAGCAGAAAAATCCATTTGACGGATCCCTGCAGGATGAAACAAGAAAAGACTGTCATTCTGGAGGAATCATTATCATAGAGAAGGATTACAGAATGAGGGCATCATTAGATATCATTAATGAAGAAAACATAGTGAGCTTCAAAAATTTAATCACTTGTGACTTCATTTAATTGAAACTTGTATCCACAAAAAAGCTACAGAAATGATAGCATGAAACTAACCATATTTCCTCAGAACTATAACTAGTAGCAGGGGGGAAACTAAAAGGACGAAAAGCAGCCAAAGAAGAAAATAACTTTTTTTTTCTCTTTTTGCTTCCTTAGGTCCCTAGAGGAAAGGTCTCTAAGAATAAAGGAAAAACTTCATGATAATCAGCATCCCACGCAAGTTATTGTTATAATCATAACAAAGAAGGCCCATAGTATCTGCAAGGGTCAAGCATATAATTTTTACTACAAGTTTTGGAAACTGAAGCAACCTTCAGTAGTTTTACTCCAATCAAGGATTTCTAGCACTTTATGAACAGAGATTTTATAAGCATATTAAACAGGGAAATTATTGCAAAATAGTAGAAAAAAGCTTCAATAAGCATGCCAATAGTCAATCTAACAGTATATTCACTTATTTGGTAGGATTTTCTGTACATTTGCACAACATGGTCTGCAAATTACTTCAAAATTTCTTGGGCCAGTAACAATCAGTTCTACAAGCAAGGTGCATATTGAATAGCACAGTAAAGATGAACATTTAGCAAGTCAATGGCCAGATACAGAAAAATCAAACATTCTGATTAATGGGATAAGCGAACAGGTTTGTATCAGATGATTTGATCTAGTTTGGGGACTGAACAGATGTAAAGCTCAGAAACTATATTAGCTCAAGGGTTCTTATTGCAGATCTGAAATGAAACAAGGTTGTTCATCTTGGAAGAAAGTACTGGAAAACCTCCAAACTACTCCACAACTAGAGTGTTGGGGAAAGAAAGGTCTGGAAGGTTCAGCCAAAATAATAATAAAAAAATAAAGTATTGTTTTTATTCTAATTAAAAACTCCATATGTAAGCCAGACAGTATAATGCTCCAAAGGAAAATAAAAAATACTTTGGTGAGGGAGATATACGTATTTTCCTCATCAAAAACAATATATTGGTGTTATCTAGCAAATTATCAGTTTGACCCACCAAAGAGCAAAATAAAAAAAATACAGAAGGCGATATGAAACTACCCAGGTAATTTTGCCATTAAAATCAAAGAAACATACCCAACTATAGTGAAGAAACTGCAAAACATGTCCTGCAACATAAAAAGACTCGATCAGAAGAAACATATCGCAGAGTAATAATTATTCATATGTAAGATACATGCATAGAACCGAAATGCAGACAAAGTATTGACCAAACCTTTAACAAGAAACCAAAGGGAAACAAGCAAAAGAAGAATTCATAGCTATTATACGAAGAAAAAAGTTGCATTTTTAAGGAGGTACTGTATGCATATGAAGATAATGATTAACTCTAGATTAATAACATGTTTCTTCAGCTTAAAACAAAAATCAGACTAAGATTTACATCAGGCATTTCATTTAGGATTTGAGCCATAAATATGCATGGCATGTGCATGTGAGAACAATAAGACAAAGCACTGAAGAATGAAGATTTAAGAGGAAGAGTGTAGCAGATGTGTCATGTGATTGTTAAATAACATTGAGACAAACTTTTGTATGGATTCAACTGGAGGCAAACTGAGTTCATGAATATAGCAAGGATGAGAATATTGGCTAGGAAAATAGAAATACATATCCAAACAATATACAAAGGTTGCCAATGGCACAATTAGGGGAGAGTGCAGTATAGGGCATTTAAGGGTCATAAAGATGGTTAACGAAGAGCTATATGGAGAATATTAGAAATTACTAGAAAAATATTATATGTTAATGAACTAGGCCTTAAATAGATAACAATCACAGAAGAAGACCAAAATTAGGGCATGTTTAATTGAAAGGAGCTGCTTAAAAGTGCAAGCATCACTTAAAAGTGCAAGAATCCACTTCCCAGAAATAGCTTCCAACTACCAACACTGAAGTCACTTTGGCACCTTTTGGGGGAATCCATGGTTTGTGTTCCACTTCCCCAAACCAAACATGAAGAACTTGCAACTTTCACTAGAGCCCAAGTTCTGGCCTGTGATTTCCTCTTAACCAAACACATACTTAATGAAATGAGGGTTGTTGTTAATGCTTATGTCTCCTAACCCTCTTCCTCCCCTCCATATAATACCATCTAGTTGTGGCATTTTAAATGGATGCATTTTCCAATTTTCAAACCCAACCTATACTAACATAGTGTCAGACTAATCTAACTCATACTTATTGTGTACTTGATTCAAAACACATGTATGATGCATAAACCATAGTGTTGTACCCCTAACATTATTTTCACTCCAACAAACAAAAAGACTTTGAACTGACTTTCAGAGCACTGTCCAATTCTAATGCATAATGATGCAGAGACAATCATCCATCACAATATCATGCCTTATACCACAGTCCTTGGGATTTTTACTGATTCCAAGGTCAATTTGATTTTTAGTTGGCAACATAACTCTTGTTCATCTGACCCATCCAATCCTTGCTCGTTAGAAGCTTGTTCCAATTTGATTTTCTATGCATCAGCTTTGCTTCTACTCCAATTAACAATCATTTGTTCCAAAGATGGATCTCTTGAGAGCATGGGCTCTAAATAAGAATTTTAAGTATAACATGCCAATGGCATGCTACGCAAAAATGTAACAAATTAACAATGCTTGGCAAAAATTGGCATCCAACTAGGGGTGGCAATTTTATTCGAGTTGCCGGATACCTGATCCGATCCGATCCAAATGGGGTGGGTTTTATCCGATCCGATTGGAACCCAGGATGGGTATGGGTTCTAAAAAAAATATCCAAAGTGGGTTTGGATCGGATATGGATAATAGTATGCCCCAACCTGATATAATTTTAATACATTTTTTTTAGTTAAAATTATAATGATTTTATATTATTTATATGTATCCGATCCAATTAATCTCTCTTATATACCCAACCCGACCTGACCCGCATCTCTTATTGACCCGACCCGATCCGATCTGAAGCGGGTATGGGGCAGGTATGGGTATAGAGTTTTTACTTGTGGAGCAGGTATGGATATGGACTGACCCGATCCATACCCGACCCATTGCCACCCCTACATCCAACTACTACGATGCTAGCGTAGTATGCTTGTATAGCACTGACATGGCATGAATCGTGCATTCCATGCATATCATGAATGCAAATATGCCAACCAGCACTTCAATTCATTATTCTCACAGTTCTGGCATTTCAAAGGTTGCTTCCTTCTACATTGTTGACCCACCCTGATGCTAGCATTTCGTCTCTTAGGAATTTTCTATAGACATTAGTTTCTAATTCCACTTCACTTAACTAATACAGGAGGCAACTTTGTAAACCATGTCCAAGGAGTTGATAGGTTTCCACTCCCCCCCCCCCCCCACCACCAAGTCCTCTTTCATCATCTCCTCTCAGAGTCTCAGGTTTGATCAGCTAACCTGGCAGTTAAACTGATTACCCACTAACATGGCTCCTGGTCATGTAAATGGCTAGTCTGAATTGGATAAATATGACCAAGGCCTAACTCAATAGGCAAGGACATTAACTCGTTGCCCTTGAAGGCAGCCACAATAGAAATGCTTGGAGATGGAGCATAAAGCTGACCCTAAATAATTGAGATCAAGTTTGATGGTTATGGTTACAGTTATCTTTTTAAAAAAATAATAAAATAAGATATAAAAAAATACATGCTAACATACACATCCAAATCAACTTAGCTGTGTCTATGAAATTGACAGATTATACCTGCCAACTGTACCAGCATCCAAAAAATGCAAAAGAAAATCATTTGGAACTCCTAGAACCTACAGTTTATAAGATGGATGTCTTTCATTTCCTCTATTGACATATTAAACCTTGCATCATTCAGCATTAATGCATCTTGAATCTAATTGAGTGCAGCATCTTCATGTCACAACCTTTCATGTGCATTGGGCACAAGTAGTAACTTCAGAATCCTAACAAGCAATAGGCCATTCGTCTCACTCCACCCATGAAATAATTCAAGAAAAACTTGAGAGCATGCTGCAGCCTAATTGTATGAAAGGAGCTGTCTCAACCATTGAATTAGGTTAGCACATTGTCAAAGTGCAAAACTAATCCCTCATAATTCAGAGCATCTGACGTCCACTAATGGTTATAACAACAAAATAGTACTCAAATTTTCGTTATTGCCAGCCGGATCCGTTTGTTTTCCGACACTATTTCTGTATTCATGGAAGTAAATATTGCCATACATGGAGACTATAAATCTATAACTACAAAAAAAGAGATCTCGAACCCTAGCTGCATATCTCATCAGAAAGAAGTCAAAAGACATGAAAATAAGAGCAGAAAGTAGCGGAGGTGGGATTACGGAGAGGGCGAGGAAGAAGACGAGCTTGAAGGAGAACTTGTGGAGCTCTTTGAAGAGGAGGTAGCAGAGCACGATGAAAGCCGATCCCGCCAGCGAGAGTGCCGCCGTCCCCGTGCTCACGGCCGCCAGGATCCGGCGGTCTCTCACAGTCAGGCTAGCCGCCACCGCCGGCGCCGGCGCCGCCTTCATCGATTCCATCGCGCCGGTTTCTTCTATCTCTCTCACGCTCTCGGGAAGACCGGGAGAGGAGAGAAGGAGATGCCGTTATAAGACATTGCAACGGACCGACAACGGAGGCTTTTAGAGGGTGGCGCAGCCCCAGCTCATTTTAGTCGGGCCGCAACAGACACTGGGCCATGGGCTTCTATAGGGTTGAGTCGACTCTGCGCCCCACCGAGAATAGTAATAACCGATAGAGTAATTCTTTCTACACCGCATGCATGCATATAGTATAATAGAATTGACATACTAAACCATCTCATTAGAATACATAATCATTGCTTCTCAACATATATTTAATATCTATAATATTTAAAATTTTGAATGATAAAAATATTTTTTTTAAAAAAATTATGATATCTATTCATAAAAATTATGACACATCTTTATAAAAATTATGACATCATATAAAACATTTTATTCAGGATATCAAAATTTTTGTAAAAAAATATCATAATTTTTATAAAAGAATGTCATAATATTCTTTACATATATATTTATTTATTTATTTTCTCTATGCCACACCTCTTGTTAAAAATTATGACGATCTTCATAAAAATTATAACATCCTGAATAAAATGATATATTTTTTATAGAAATATCATAATTTTTATGAAGAAATATTATAATTTTTTAAAAGAGATATTTTCGTCATTCAAAATTTTAAGTGTTGTGGGATATTAAATACACATTCGGAAGTAGTAGCTACGTGTTCCAATGGGATGACCTGGTGCACTCCATGTCAATTTTATTATACTGCATGTGGTGTAGAAAGGATTACTCATAACTGGTATGAGATCTATGTGAGCTGATGAACAGAGTTCAGAGTACTCTGAGATTTGTGTGAGATATGATCCAATGATTGGTGTTGGTGCAGAATCTGATCGACGCCAGATCGAGTTGGAGTCGAAGAAGAAGATGTCACCATCGGTGACCTGCAAAATAAAGTTTCGTTCGGAGTCGGTAATGGTGGCTCCGGTAGGACCCTCCGACGATCAAGTTAGTTCTTCTAACCAACAGAAATGGAGTGCTCAGACAAGAATTTAGTAGAATTTTGGGAAGGAGAAGAGAGCTTAGAGAAAACATATCTGAGGATCCCTTTTTATAGATGGAGCTTGTCGTAACCGTCCGATAGTGGGCCACTCGGGGCCACATGGAGTTTGTTACAGAAAGTGGTGTCTGTTGTTGTGATGTGGCCATTCGTTAAGATTTAATAGTCGAAGTTTGGAGGAAGCAGGTGTTGGATGGTGAAGAGTTTTGATATACATCAATTCCAAAGGAGTTTAGACTCTTAAAGAAAATACGGCTAGAGGGGATCATCCGGAAGAAATGCTAGCTGAACTTTGGAAGTAATTCACAGGAGGAATTCGACTGAAGAAAAAATTTGGAAGGAGTTTGGCTCCTAGAGGAACTTGACTGAAGGAGAAATCTGGAAGAAGTTTGGGTTTTGGAGGAGTTCAGCCGAAGGAGAAATCCGAAAGGAGTTTGACTCCTGGAGGAACTTGACTGAAGGAGAAATTCGTAAGGAGTTTGGCTCTTAGAGGAACTCGATTGAAGGAGAAGTCCGGAAGGTGTTCGGCTCCTAGAGAAATTTGACTAAAGGAGAAATCCATAAGAAGTTCGGTTCCTAGGGAAATCCGACTGAAGAAAAAGTTCGAAAGAAGTTGGCTCCTGGAGGACTTCGACTGAAAGAGAAATCCATAAAAGTTTGGCTCCGGAGGATCTAACTGAAGGGAAATCTGAAGGAGTTTGGCTCCTGAGAATTAGACTGAAGGAGAAATTTGTAAAGAAGTTTGGCTCCTAGATGAAAGGAGAAATTTGGCTCAGAGAAATCCGAAAGGATTCGGCTCTAGGAGTTCGATAGGAGAATATTAAGGAGTTGGGCTCTTGGAGGAAACCTGACTGAAGGAGAAAGGAAGGATTGGGCTCCTAGAGGAGTCATTGAGGAAAGTCCGTAAGGAGTTTACTCCTGGAGAAATTTGACTGAAAAAATCCATAAGGAGTTCGACTTTTGGAGACTGATTGAAGAAGAAATTCGAAGGAGTTCGACTCCTAGAGGAATGGACCGAAGAAAAAAAATTGGAAAGGAATTTGGTTGGGATTCGGTATGGAGGAGTTCGGCTACTGATTTGTCTGCTGGGTAGTTCGGCCACTGAATGAATCTGAGGTTCTGCTAGGAAGAGAATTTTTGATTGAAGCTCTTCCGTGATTATCAGTATTAGGCTAAGCTTCAGACTGAACTTCAGCGGGAGCGGGGTTTATCCCCAATAATAGTCCCCCCACTTTTAAGTTCGAAACTTGAAGGAAGGGAGTACAAAAAAGATGACTGTCGAAGTCCTTTTCGGGCTCCAATCTGATTAAGGTTGAAGCTTGGGAGGAGATCTTATCTCTAGCCAAGATTGACGTTGAAGTTGAAGCTCAGGAGAGATCTTATTTTCAGCCAAGATTGAAGTGAAGCTGAAGCTCAGGGGAGATCTTATCTTCAGCTTGAGGTTGAAGAATCTTATCCCATTTGACGTTAAAGGCTCAGAGAAGATCTTATCTTCAACCGAGAATTGAAGTCGAAAGCTGAAGCTAAAACTCGGAGGAGATCTTATCTCCAGCCGAGGTTGAAGAGATCTTATCTCTTATTGACATAGAGGCTCGAGGGAAATCTTATCTCCAACCAAGGTTGAAGTCGAAGCTGAAGCTAAAAGCTTGGGAGAGATCTTATCTTCAGTCGAGGTTGAAGAGATCTTATCTCTTATTGACGTAGAAGCTCGGGAGAGATCTTTACTCCAACCAAGGTTGAAGTTGAAGCTGAAGCTCAGGGGAGATCTTATCTCCAGTCGAGGTTGAAGGAGATCTTATTTCGGTTGGCATAGACGTTGGAGCTCGAAGGAGATCTATCTCCAGTTTAGGTTGAAGTTGAAGCTTGAAGCTCGGAGGGATATCTTATCTCCAACCAAAGTTGAAGAGATCTTATCTCCTGTTGATGTAGAAGCGTTGGGAGAATCTTTATCTCCAATCGAGTTGAAGTCGAAGCTGAAGCTGAAGCTCGGGGGAGATCTTATCTCCAGCTGAAATTGAAAGGATCTTATCTCTTATTGACGTAGAGGCTCGGGGGAGATCTTATCTCCAACCGAGGTCGAAGTCGAAGCTGAAGCTGAAGCTCGGAGGAGATTTTATCTCCAATTGAGATTAAAGAGATCTTATCTCTTATTGATGTAACGGCTCGGAGGAGATCTTATCTCCAATCGAGATTGAAGTTGAAGCTTGGGAAAGATTCTTATCTCCAGCCAGGTTGAAGAGATCTTATCTCCTATTAACGTAGAAGCTCAGAAGAGATCTAATTTTCAATCGAGGTTGAAGTCAAAGCTGAAGCTCGGAGAAGATCTTATCTCTAGCCAAGGTTGAAGAGATCTTATCTCTTATTGATGCAGAGACTCGGGGGAAATCTTATCTCCAACCGAGATTGAAGTTGAAGCTGAAGTTCGGAGGAGATCTTATCTCCAACCGAGGTTGAAGGAGATCTTATCTTCGATTGGTGTAGTAGATGTTGGAACTCGGAGGAAATCTTATCTCCAGTCAAGGTTGAAGAAGATCTTATCTCCGGTTGGTGTAGACGCTAGAGCTTAGAAGAGATCTTATCTCCTATCATTGTTGGGCGCCATTGGACCGTTGTCGAGGCCTCTCCTCTCATCCCGTCTAAAATAAATGAGGCTTTCGACTTTGCTCACATTAGGATGAGATTTTTCTCCTATTCCTAACGGGCTGTGAGGGCATATAAGAGCCGTTGTCAGGGCCTCTTCCCTCATCTCGTCTAAAAAGAATGAGAACTTCAACTTTGCTCATGTTAGGACGAGGTTCTCCTCTTTTTTCTAACGGACTGTAGGAGCACATTAGGGCCATTGTCAGGGTCTCTTCCCTCATCTCATCTAAAATGAACGAGGCCTTCGATTTTGCTCATGTTAGGACAAGGTTCTCCTCCTATTCCTAACGGACTGTAGGGGCATATAAGGGTCGTTGTCAAGGTCTCTCCCCTCATCTTGTCTAAAATGAATGAGGCCTTCGACTTTGCTCACGTTAGGATGAGGTTCTCCTCCTGTTCCTAATGAACTGTAGGGGCACATAAGAGCCATTGTCAGGACTTGTTCCCTCATCTCGTCTAAAATGAACGAGGCTTCGACTTTGCTCACATTAGGATGAGGTTCTCCTCCTATTTCTAATGAGCTGTAGGGGCACATAAGGATCGTTGTCAGGCCGAACTCCTTCTAAATTTCTTCTTCAGTCAAGTTCCTCCAGGAACCGAACTGCTGATGGATTTCTCCTTTAGTTGGACTCCTCCATGAGCCAAACTCCTTCCAAATTTCTTCGAGTCGGATTTCTCCTTTAGTCGGACTTCTCCAGAAGCCAAACTCCTTATAGATTTCTCCTTCAGTCGAATTCCTCCAGGAGCCAAACTCCTTTCGAATTTCTCCTTCAGTCAGACTCCTCCAAGAGCCGAACTTCTAATCGAACTTCTTCCGAATTTCTCCTCCAGGAGTCGAACTCCTTCTGAATTTTTTCTTCAGTCAAGCTCCTCCTGGAGCTGAGCTCCTTACGAATTTTTTCTTCAGTCAAGTTTCTCCAGGTGCCGAACTCCTTATGGATTCCTCTAAGAGCCGAACTCCTTATGGATTTCTCCTTCAGTCGAATTCCTCCAGGAGCCGAACTCCTTCCGGACTTCTCCTTCAGTTGGATTCCTCCAGAAGCCGAACTCCTTACGGATTTCTCTTTTAGTCAAATTTCTCTAGGAGCCGAACTCCTTCTGGACTTCTTTCTAGTCAAAGCCTCCAGGAGCCGAACTCCTTCTGGATTTTTTTCTTTAGTCGGATTCCTCCAGGAGCCGAACTTCTTACGAATTTCTCCTTCAGTCAAATTCCTCTAGGAGCCAAACTTCTTTCGGACTTTTCTTTAGTTGGATTCCTCAGGAGCCAAACTCCTTATGGAATTCTCCTTCAGTCAATTTCCTCCAGGAGCCGAACTTCTTCTGGACTTCTTCTTCAGTCGAATTTCTCCAGAAGCCGAACTCCTTCTGAATTTCTTCTCTAGTCGAATTCCTTCAGAAGCCGAACTTCTTATGGATTTCTCCTTCAATCAAATTCCTCTAGGAGCCAAACTCCTTCCGAACTTTTTCTTCAGTCAGATTCCTTTAGGAGCCAAACTCCTTTCGAACTTCTTCTTCGATTGAATTCCTCTAGAAGCTGAACTCCTTCCAGATTTCTTCTTCAGTCAAGTTTCTTTAGAAGCCGAACTCCTTCTGGACTTCTCCTTCAGTCGGATTCTTTCAGTGGATTACTTTCAGAGTTCAGCTAGCATTCCTTCCGGATGATCCCCTCTAGCCGTATTCTCTTTAGGAGTCCAAACTTCTCTAAAATTGATGTATGTTAAAGCTCTTTACCATTCAACACCTATTTCCTTTGAACTTTGACTATTAAATCTCAACGAACGGCCATTTCATGACAACAGACATCACTCTCCATAACAAACTTCACATGGCTCCGAACGGCCTATTACCAAATGGCTACATCATAAAAATGAACACCACTCTCCATAACAAACTTTATGTTGCTCCGAGCGGTCTACTACCGGACGATTACGATAAGCTCCATCTATAAAAAAGGATCCTCAGATATATTTTCTCTAAGCTCTGTTCTCCTTTTCAAAACTCTGCTAAATTCTTATCTGAGTACTCCATTTCTATTGGCCAGGAGAGCTGATTTGATCGTCGAAGGGTCCTGTCGGAGCCACCACCACCGACTCTGAATGGAACTTTATTTTGCAGATCACGGACGGCGACCTCTTCTTTCTCGACTCCAGCTCGATCCGACATCGACCAGATTCCATACCAATAATTAATATTATATATATATATATATATATATATATATATATATATATATATATAATATATAATATATATATATATATATATATATATATATATATTGTACGAAAGATACCATCTGAATGTGTATATATTTTGTAATTGACATTTGTTGGGGATAAATCCCGCTCCTGCCGAAGCCCGGCCCAACGCTCAGCCCAATGTAACCAGTAGCTGCTGAAGAGCTTCAGCCGCCAGGCGCCAGCCGAGTCCCTAACACGGCGAACTGCTTAGAGGCCGAACTCCCCTGCACCAAGGTCTCGGCCGAATGCTTAGAGGGGGCCGAACCCCCCTGCACCAAGGTCCGGGCCGAACTGCCTTAGAGGCCGAAACTCCCCTGCACCAGTCGGGCCGAACTGCCCTAGAGGACGAACTCCCCGCCCAGCCGAACTTCCTGACGGCCGCGCTCCTTGGACTCCAAGCGGCTGACTTCTTCAGGAGACGACTCCTCCCAGACGCCCGTTCGGCCATCCGAGCTTCTCCCGGTTTTCCCTTCAGCGAACTCCCTACGAGCCGAACCATATGGGACCCTCGCGAACTCCTCGGACCGACCCCAGGCGGTCCATGCAGCCGAACCCTTCGGACCGACCCAGGCGAGCCCATGCAGCCGAACTTCCTTCGGACTCCCCACGGTCGAACTGCCTAGAGGCCGAACTCCCCTGCCACCAAGGTCCGGGCCGAACTGCCTAGAGGCCGAATCAGGCAACCCTGGCCGACTCCTTCGGACTCCCCCACACCGAACTACCTAAGGCCGAACTCCCTGCCACCAAGGTCCGGGCCGAACTGCCTAGAGGCCGAATCAGCGAACCCTGCCGAACTCCTTCGGACTCCCACGGCCGAACTCCTTCGGACCGACCCCAGGCGAGCCCGTGCAGCCAAACTCCTTCGGACTGCCCACAGCCGAACTCCTTCGGACTGCCCACAGCCGAACTCCTTCGGACTGCCCACGACCGAACCCCTCAGCGAGCCCTGGCCGAACCAACTAGCAACCGAAGTCCTTCAACTGGCCAGCCGAGCCTCTTCGGGCCTCTCAGCGGTCGAACTCCTCGGCAACCGTCCCGCGGCCGGACTCTACAGATGGCCGACCCTTCAGCTAGACGAACTTCCCCAGCCTCCCCCTCGGCCGAACTCTGTTACAAGCCCGAACTCCATTGGACGAACTGTCGCCTGCAGCAAGACCGGACGGCACCTTCCTCTCCGTACCGGACTCCATGCGGCCCACGGTTCGCCGGTATGGCTCCCACGATCGTGCCGGACGAGTTGCCTTCCTCTCCGTATCGGACTCCATACGGCCCACGACTCGCCGGTATGGCTCCCACGATCTACCGGACGACGCCTTTTCTCCGTACCAAACTCCATGCTGCCCGACGACTCTCTGCCAGACGCGCACAGCCGTCACCATCAACTAAGCTCCGCCTATAAAAGGACCCCTCCCGACATACTAAGGCTAAGCTCTCTGAACTCTCGACTCTCTAAGCTCATCTCTCTC
>QRFJ01000036.1:3521580-3604080 GCA_006176705.1 Cocos nucifera
TTTACTTGACACATATTCTATTTGAAGATCAAGACAATATTGTCTTATCCAAGTCTTTCATTTCAAATTCTTCTTTCAAATAAGTTACAGCTTTTTGAACTTCTTTAGGAGTTCTGATGATATTCAAATCATCTACATATACAGCAATGATAGCAAACTTAGTATTAATTTTTTTAATAAAAATACATGGGCATATTAAATTATTAGAGTATCCCATTTTAATAAATATTTATTGAGTCTATTATACCACATTCTATCAAATTATTTCAATCCGTATAAGGATCGTTGTAATTTGACTGAATACATATTGCGAGAATTTAAATCTTTTACTTTAGGTATTTTAAATCTTTCAGAAACTTTCATATATACATCGCAATCTAACGATCCATACAAATATGCTGTGACTACATCCATAAGGTGCATATCAAGTCTTCCTTTAGCTGCTAAACTTATCAAAAATATAAAAGTTATGGCATCCATCATAGGAGCATATGTCTCATCAAATTCAATTTTAGGTCTTTGCAAAAAATCTTGTGCAACTAATCGTGCTTTGTATCTTACGATTTTATTTAATTCATTTCACTTTCTTGTGAACACCCATTTATAGCCAACTGATTTAATGTCCTTTGGAGTTTGAACTACAGGTCCAAATACTTTATATTTATGGAGAGAATTTAATGCTGCTTGAATTACTTCTTTCTATTTTTTCAAATCATCCTGTTGTTGTTATTCGTTAATGCTTTTAGGCTCGTAATCACCACAAGCAATACTAGATGCTATTGCATAAGCAAATATATTATCAACAATAATTTTCTTTCGATCCCCTATTTCATCTTTTGATATATAGCTAATTAAAATTTCATTATTTTCTTGCACTTGGACTGCTTCAGGAGCCTCAACTAAAATTTTTTATTTCTAACAATTTGGTTATCCATAGAAGCTATATCATCAATAGTTTATCTTGCTTCAAAAATTTTATTTTCCTCATGTACCATTTTACTTGAATTTTTTTTCTTAGAACTTTATCTTTTTCACCAAGTGGTCTTCTACGCTTCAAGCGTAGCGTAGGTTGTTCTGCAGTCGTATGAACTGATTATCCTGCTGGAACTTCTATCCGAGCTGGAGTATTTTCAGTTGGAATAAAAGATTTGCATATCCTTCTTATGTCTGTAAATGCATTAGGTAAATTATTTGCTATACTTTGTAAATGAAGAATCCTTTGAACTTCCAGTTCCCACTGATTTATTCTTGAATGAAGAAATGATAAGTTTGGTACATTTCATGATAACTTATGTTGTGCTTCTGATATCTTTTTATCTTTCTCTAATGATGGAAATATTGTTTCATCAAATTGACAATCTACAAATCGAGCAGTGAATACATCACCTATCAAAGGTTCAAGATATCTAATGATAAATAGACCATTAAAACCAACATAAACTCTAAGTTTATGTTGAGATCTCATCTTAGATTTTTGGGGTGGAGCAATTGAAACATACACAGCACAACCAAAAATCCTTAAATATGAGATGTTCGGTTGTTAACCAACTATAAGTTATAGTGAAAAATATGTGTAGTAAGCAGTTGGTCTTATTCAAATTAATGATACAGCATATAAAATAGCATACCCCCAAACAGATACAGGCAACTTAGTTTTCATCAATAATGATCGAGCAATGAGCTGCAACCTTTTAATAAATAACTCTGCTATGCCATTTTGAGTATGCACATGAGCAACAGGATGCTCAACATTGATTCCAATTGACATACAAAAATCATCAAAGATTTTTGAAGTAAACTCAACTGCATTATTTAATCGGATAGATTTTATAGGAAAATCAAAAAATTATGCTCGTAATCGTATTATTAAAGCAAGTAATTTAGCAAATGCACTGTTCCGAGTAGACAACAAAGAAACATGGGACCACCTTGTGGAAGCATCAATTAGGATCATAAAGTATCTAAATGGTCCACAAGGAGGATGAATTAGACTACATATGTCCCCTTGAATTCTTTGCAAGAATGTAGGAGATTCAATTGCTAACTTTGTGAATGAAGATTTATGTATTAATTTTTCAAGTGACCATGCATAATAATGGTAATCACTAGTTTGAAGAATCTTTTAGTTCTTTAATGGATGTCCATTTGAGTTTTCAATAAATTTGCGCATCATTGTTGATTCAGGATGACCAAGTCGTTCATGCCAGAGAGTAAACATTTTTTTGTTATTGAATTTTTGGTTCAATACTATATTTGTCTTAATTGTATGAATTATTGTATAGTACAATCCAGATGAAAGAATAGAAAGTTTTTCTAACTCAAGTTTTCTGTTTGAATCATAAGAAATGATGCACAAAAATTCTTTACCATGTTCACTTTTTATCTCAATATGATACTCATTCTGGTGGATATCCTTAAAGCTCAGTAAATTTCTTCTAGACTGTGCTGAATAAAGGGCTTCCCTAATTTTTAATTTTGTATCACCTGATAGTATAATGATTGCTCTTCCGAAGCCTTCAATTATATTAGAAGTACTATAAATTATACTTATATTTTTATTTATAAATGTTAATTATGAAAAGTATTTTTGATCCCGAAGTATAGTATGGGTTGTAGCACTATCAGCTATGCAAAATTCTTCTGCATTTATATTCGAGTTTAATCTAGAAAATGAATAAGATTTTGATTTTACAAAATAGTTTATTTATTAATTTCAAAACATAAGTACATAGACAAGATACTTTATTGAAGTAAAAAAAATATAATAAAAATTATTCTTTAACTATTTCTTCATCAAAGATCATGTGATCAATTTTTCCTTCAGAATGGGCAAAAAAATTGGAGACATCAAAAGGGGGTATATTTGGATTGCCATCATCATTATTAAACAAATCTATAAAGTTTGTCTTAGGCTTCTTTTTCTTCTCTTTTATAGAAGCTTGATATAGATCTATCAGATGCTTTAGCGTACGATAGGTACGTGACCAGTGATCCTTCATTCCACATCTATAGCAAACATTCTCTCCAGGCTGTATCTTTTTCCCTTGATCAGAGCTTGTATCAGTTTTTAGATTCTGCCACTTCAAGTGGCTTGCCCCAGTATTTTTGAAACCACCACGAGCACGACCACAACCACGACCACGGCCACCTCCACGCCCATGGCCCCGGCCACGACCTCGTTCATATCCATGCTCATTATTTTGGGACGACATAACATTCACTTCAGAAAATGATATAGAGCCGATCGGACGAGTCTCATGATTCTTTAATAATAATTCATTATTCTGCTCAGCTATCAGAAGGCATGAAATCAGTTCAAAATACCTTTTAAATCTATGTTCTCGATGCTGCTGCTGCTGCAGAAGCACATTTGAGGCATGAAAAATAGAGAATATCTTTTTTAATATATCCTCATCTATTACATTTTCTCTACATAGTTTTAACTATGAGCTGATTCGGAATAAAATAGAATTATATTCAGATACGATTTTAAAATCTTGCAACCTCAGGTGCATCCAATTATATCGTGCCTTTGAAAGAATGATCGTCTTCTGATGGTCGTATCTTTTCTTAAGATTATTCCACAATATTAGTGAATCTTTCACAGTAAGGTATTCAACCTTTAAATCTTCATCAATATGATGCTGAAGAAAAATTAAAGATTTCGCACGATCCTGTAGAGATGCGGTATTTTCTTCTTGAATCGTGATTCCAAGATTCATAGCATTAAGATGCATCTCAGCATTTAGAATCCAAGATAGATAATTCTTGTCCGTAATATCAAGAGCAATAAATTGCAGATTTGCCAAATTTGATATATTTAAATTAAAAATTATAAAGTAAATAAATATTAATAACTATGTCTCTTCTAAATCTATTCTACAACCGAATAGCCTGTGAAGGCTTCTGAAAATAATCCTCAAGATTCCCTTAATAGAGGTTGAGGAGGAGGATTGGCCCAATAGATTGTGAGGATTGAATATTTTTAAAAGAATATAATTAAAACTTAAAATATACCTTCAAGAATAAATTAAATTGGATTCAAACTTGGGACCTCCTCCTCCTTGGAGATGCTTTGCTCTACTAGATTGGAAAGTTTTTCATGCTGATAACATATTATATAATAATATAATATATAATGAAAAGATCAGAGAGATACAATGAAAGAACGAGAGAGAAAGAAGAAATTCTTTCACAAGATAATCATACAATCTCATTCTATTTTTAAGCTCTTTTATAAACTTTTCCATCTAAATTATAAAAAAAATAATATCTCTCATTTATTTTAAAAAAATAATATATTTCAATTATTTATTAAAAAAATAATATTTCTTCTCATAATGAGTCATCCACATGGCTTTAATTGTCAATTTATAACAAAAAAAAAAAAAAAAATTCACATCTTCTTCTGCCTAGTCACTCGGTCCCGCGATGATAGTGTCCTACCCAGCTCATCCGTCATCCACTTCGTCGGAGGCGGAGGGGGAGCCGCCGCCCCCTTGGAGCCACTATATCATCATGCTGTAATATTACAACAACAGTATGAAAAAGATAATGATCTGTCAATAATATCTAAATTATTGAAATTGAAAAAATATAGATCTTTTAACCTTGTAGGCGTTGCGGGACTGCTCTGTAGCTTCTCTATTTTCATTGCCAGCCTTAAACTCAGCCAGGTAACGATAGTAGTCTCCCTTCCTACAGGAAGACCAAACAATAAAGAACTTGACACTCCAGAATTCTAAAAGATTCATCAAAATCCTAGCAAAGAATTGTCAGTTCTTACTCACATCTTGTAGTAGAACACGGAGGACTCCCTGGCAGAGGACGAAGGGATGAGATGCTCGTCAATCACGGTCATGACATCCATGCAGATGCTGGAGAGCTCCGACTTCACCTTCTCGCGGTACTCCCGGATCCTCTTCACATGCTGCTCGTTGCCTTTGGCCTCCTCCTTCTACCCGATGGAGGAGAGGATCCTCCACAACGCGCTCCTCTTCACGGGGCCATTATTCTCCGCCGCCCGTTGCGACGCCGCGGCACCAAGAGACTGAACCTCTTGGCATGGAGTTGGAACGGAGGAAAGAGCCGAGGAAGAGATGGGTACGGCCACACCGATTCTGGCAAATAGAGCTCGACCCAGGAGCGCGAGGAACTCGCACCGCCGCCCGTTTCGATGCCGGGCGCCGAGAGACTGAACCTCTTGGCATGGAGTTGGAACAGAGGAGAGAGCCGAGGAAGAGACGGGTATGGTCGCACCAATTCCGGCAAATAGAGCTCGACCCAGGAGCGCGAGGAACTCGCTGGCGGTGATCACTCCCCACCGTCCGGTTGCGATCCCTCCCTACCGTCCGGCCGCCGGCTCTCGTGGTCCCGGTGGTGCCCGGGGAGCTGGAGATGGAGGCGAGGGAGAGACTGTGGCGGAATCCATCGAGGATCCTCGAACGCCGCCGCGATCCGATACAAGGGTGACGCCATGGCGGGAGAGGGGAACCTAGTGGTTGGGGATGGCAGGGAGGAGGGGCGAGGGGATTAGGGCTTGAAGGGTTAGAAGGGAGGTAGAGGAGGGAGAGGGGAAGAGGCGATCACGAGCGAAGCTTTACCCTGCGTATGATGGGTTGCAGGGCCCTATCAAACATCGCCAGACCCGGTATGGGTTTTAGCTCAAATACTGAGTTACACGTGGTGCAATAAAACTTATTTAAATAGCTAAATTGATAAAATTATAATATTTTTTTATAAAATATTATTTTATTTATATATATAATAATATTATAATAAATTATATTATATATTTATAATATATCATAATATTAATTTATTAATATATTATATTATATTTATAGTATAATAATATAATATGATATGATATAAGATATAATTATGATTATAATGTAATATTGTAACTATAATATAATATAATATAATATAATTATAATTATGATGTAATATGTAATATTGCATACTATAATGGATTATAATTTAATATAATAACTAGTCGAAAATTGACGTATTGCATGGGATAGATAATTATGATTTATAATTATTAAATTTTTTTAATAATAAATATTCATAATAAATATTTTTTATTTTTTTAATATTTTATTTATTTATTTATTTATTTATTATATGATATATTTTTATTATTTTATAAAATAATATTTTATTTTATATTTTTTTCTTTCTATTCTTAAATCCTCTACACGCCTGTCGATACCGTGCACTGCACCTCTCTATCACCCCACTACGACTCTTCTTCTTTCTCGATAAACGCCAATTTCAATTATGCCCCCACCTCCTCTCTTCTCGTACCTTCTTCGTGCCTGTCGGTGCTACCTCACCACCGCTCCCATTTTCTCTCGATAAATGTCAATTCTAATTGCACTCTCCGACGCTCCTGTCAGTACCGCTGCCCCTAATACCATCGTTGAAGGAGAGAGAAACTCTCCTTTTTTTTTATAAAATAATATTTTATTATTATTATTTTCTTCTTTCTTTCTGTTTTCATACCTTCTCCGCGTCCGTCGATGCCGCCCCACCATAGCTCTCCTTCTTTTTTGATAAATGTCGATTTCGATCGCACCTCCATCTTTTTATTTCTTCTCATACCTTCTTTAAACTTTTGAAGGCTATTAAATACAGAGATTTAGCTTTCAAATCAATGGAGTACCATACTTTATTTACGGATAATTTATTAGATTTGATCTGATCTGATCTGATAAATCAATTCAGATCTTGAAATATATTATTTTTAAAAATAATAAAAAAATATTTTTTAAAAAATAAATTAGTATGTTATTATTTTTAAAATTAAAAAAATATATATTATCTTTTTAAAATAATATTAAATTATTATTTTTAAAAAGTATTATTACTATTTTTATAATATTTTATTTTTAAAAATAATAATTTTTTTAAAATATTTTTATTGCTTATTCCTTTCTAATCTTTATGTTTAAAATATTTTTTTTTAATTTTTTAAAATACTATTTTATTATTATTTAAAAATAATATTTAAATTATTATAGATAATAAAATAATAATCCACATGGTATAATTAAAATTATCTAAGATACTAAGATGGCAACACCAAAATACTCCTCCATAAAGTATTATTTTATAAATATATAATAGATAAATTAATATGTTATTACTTTTAAAATTTGAAAATGATATGTTATCTTTTTAAAATAATAATAAATTAGTATTTTTAAAATTATTATTATTATTTTTATAATATTTTATTTTTTAAAAAAAATATTTTTTAAAATATTTTTTTATCTCTTATCCTTTTTTATTTTTATTTTTAAAATATAATTTTTTTAACTTTTAAAATACTATTTTATTATTATTTAAAAATTATATTTAAATTATTATAGATAATAAAATAATAATCTATGTGGTACAACTAAAATCATTTGAGATGCTGAGGTGGCAACATCATAATATTCTTCCATAGAGTATTATTTTATATATATATAATAGATAACTTCTAATATAACATATTATATTATTAATTATTATTATATCAAATTATATTTTTATAATATAATAATACTATAATAGATTATGTTATAAATTTATATAGTATGATATAATATTTTATTATAATATTTTATTACATTATATGATAATACTAATAAAATAGTATTTTAAAATATAATAATATTTATGTTATAAATATAATATAATATATTATAATATTATTAGATTATAATAATATTATATAATAATATTATAATAGTATAATATAATATTATAATTATGATGTAATATATAATGTTATATAATATAATGGATTATAATCTAATCTAATAATAAATTATAATATAATATAATATAATATATTATATATATATATATATATTATTATATTATTAGTTATTATTACATCAAATTATATTTTTATAATATAATAATACTATAATAGATTATATTATATATTTATAATATATCATAATATTAATTTATTAATATATTATATTATATTTATATTATAATAATATAATATGATATGATATAAGATATAATTATGAGATTTGTTAGTGGATATTTTGGTAATTTTATTTAAATTAAAATGACTTCTAATATTAGTCAAAAAGTATTTTTGGATAAAACTTCAAAATGGAGCTTTTTCCAAATAGATCTTTTCAGCTTTCTGGCAAAGCTAAAATAGTTTCTTAATTTTTTACTAAACATTACTGTATTATCTAAGAGTACTTTTGGAGGGATAGAAAATATTTTCTGGCACTCTAAAAGCTTAGCCAAATAGGACTTTAATCTATTTAACCTAATTTGACTTGTTTAACAAATGAATTAAGTGGATTAGGTTGAATTATTTATTTATAAATAGATTGGATTCAGATTTAAAATTTTGATTTATTTAATAAATAGATCGAATTTAAATTAATAATTTTTTAATTCAATCTACATCAATCTCATATCCAATTTGATTCAATCCGATCTAATTGTCACCCCTATTTTCATCTCAATCTCGTAGGAATATATAATTTTTCTTCTTTTGGGGTTCGGGCTAGTCCACTAACAAAAATAGTCTTAAGTACTTATGGATATGGTCTAGCCTGGTCGGTGCAAACTTATTTCTAGTCGGTCATTTTGGTCCAAACCAATTATCCAATGGGATTTTCAATCCTCATATATTTCTTTAGATGAATTAAACTTCAAGCTAAGGAAGGTTCTAAAGTTAATCAAAGGTATAAACAATCATTTTCCAAAAATAGCAAGAAATGAAGTATTCTCAAATAGTCCCTAATAATCCATATTTAGAGCACCATTTTGACCCATCTCTGGTTATTTTTCTAATTGGAGAGGTTTGGCTCAAAACACTTGTCTTCAAGTGAATTTATCAAGCCTCGTCTTCCAATACATGCCCATCCACTTTAGGATTCATCACTGGAGAAGCGGGGTGCCACCAAGCCGTTGCCCCATTCAGCAATTCAAATCGAGTTAGGTCCAATTTTAATATCTTCCTCAAGACTCAAGAGAATGTTCCACCACTAATGATTGGCCCTCACTCTCGAGCCTCATATAACCCAAAAGAACCCTCTCTAACTCATAGAGCCAATCTCTTTCTTGAGGCAGTTAGGCTTATCTTTCCATGGTAAATAATTGAAGAAAAGGGCCCGGCAAGTCTATGACAGCCAGGCCACCATGTCATCCCCCTATTAAAAAAAAAAAATGTCCCATTGGCTCAAGCATGAGAATCTAGCTTCACGGGCACTACATGATATTTTATATTTTTATTTTCTAAATTGTACATATATTAGAATAATATAATTATCCATATCTACCATTAAAAAAAAAATACATCACAAATTATAGATTAAAAAATTTCTCAAAAAATTCTCCTCCTTCATAAGTTAGGCTAATTCACCTCTACTAAGTAAGAATGCATTATTACCAACAAGTTATCTCAAAAAGTTTCATTACGGTTTATTAGCCAACTAGATGTATTGTTCCCTTGGAGTAGGTCATCCATGATAGAGCTATCAACGGACCGAATCCAGATCCGAGACCCATAGATATTTATCTGACGGATCTGAATTTGGTATTAGCATTAGATTCATTTATTCGGACCCAAATTCGAACATGATAAACCATAACATAAATGGGTATGATCTGGATATTAAATATCCAGACCCGAGATCTAAATAATATATATATTAAAAATAATAAAAAATCTTTCCTTGTTTTCCTCTCTCCCTCTCTCGATCTCCCCTCTCCCCTACCCCGACCCTCACGAACCCCTCCTCTACCATCCCCCGAGTCCCGACTCCCCATGAAACACCCCCCTTCTCGCCTTTTCCTGGCCCTGGGCCTTGCGAACCCTCCTCCGCCGTCCCCCGGCCTCCCGCGAAATACCCCCTCGCCCTTCTCTCCTTCTCCGGGCCCCCCCGCAAAACACCCCCCGCGAAGCACCTATTGAAAAATATATCCTAAAGCTAATTATCTAGGTTATAGATGGTTGAGCTGAATGTAATTTATACTTAAATTTTAAATAAATAAAATTATTATTTTGGCATTTTATCATTCTTGTGCATTTTTTTATAATGAACTCTTCTGTGATGAAGTCATAAGAACTATTTAGACTCAATAAAGAAAGATTTATCGTTTAGTCCTTAAACCAGTTTGCGACCAAATGATTCGTTGTTACTCAGGACAATAATGTATCGAGTGTAGGTCGTTGTGTACCATAAGTGTTGGTTATCCTCTTAACCAAGAAGTATGGAGATACTGTTCAGGTGAAGTATACTGATATATTTTACTGAACGTGATCTAACTACGTAGCTCTCTACTATCAAGAGTTGCTCGTGAAGGATATGAGTATAAGTGTCCCTTAGACCTGAGACCATCATGGTGACTTGCAAGCAACTCATTGTACTTAGGTACCGGACTATTTGAATTTTTAATTTAGTGACGGAAGGCTACTAGGTGCAGTCAAGTACTTATGAAGTCAGTATGTGAGTCAAGATGGGCTTGACCCCTCCAAGTGTTGGAGCAAGTGCATCACTATATTTTAATTTAGCAAATCTTCAATCGGGATGGTCTATTCGATGGACACTGAATTTTGAAATACACTATAGATGATTTATTAGGATTGATAATTAAATTTTAGATCATCTTTTGAGCATTGAGATCAAGGAAATGAATTATACAATAATCATATACTATAGATTCGTCGATGTTGCATTGCAACTATTCGACCTATTCGAATATCGGGTACCATTACTAGATGATCACATCGATTGGTATAGAAAATTGATTTTTGTACTACCAGCTTAGATTCGAACCTATTGGGTCACATGCAATAAAAGTTTCTACCTGATCTGATGGCTGATCAAGAGTCCCAATGGTTTGAAACTTTATGATTAAGAGTCTCACTGAACTGAAACTCTATGATCAGAAATTCCGTAGGACCAGGACTCTGAATCTTGCTTGTCTGAAACTCTCTGATTAAGAGTTTCATTGGTCTGAGACTCTATGGTTAAGAGTCCCACTAGATTGAAACTCTATCTTTGCGGATTCTGTTGGATTGAGACTCTAAGTCCTACTCATTTGAAACTCTCTAATCAAGAGTCTTACTAGTCTGAGACTCTGTGATCGCGAGTTTTATTCATTTACGACATTGGGTTTAAGAGTTCCACTGGTTTGAAACTCTTCAAGAGTTTCATGTTGATGTGACTCTATTGCCCAAACACCTATCTAATTGGAACTCTATATTTATTGAAGGATTAATTAGCAATTTGATTACTGATTAGCTCAATTTAATTGAGCAATGAGGATTCGATCAAATCTAATCGAATTAAATTTGATTAGGTTTGATCTGATCAGATCATGAGATGACCTAATCGCTATGGAAGATTCGATCCTGATTTGATAAGAAGCTGGACCTAATTAATTTCTAATTTAATTAAAAGTTTATTAGTTTGAGTTAAGCCTAATTTGGTTAGATTTAACCTGGTCTAATTGGATCTAAAAAATTGGTTTGGTTGAAATCAATTTGGACCAGTTCAAAATAAGTTTGAACTTTGAATTCAATTTCTCCCTTCACCACATCTTCGACTTTTCCACTCATTTCCTCATGCAATTTTGGTTTTACATGAGAGTTTTCCATGCCTAGATGATTTTCTACGCCCTCCACTTTTCTTTCTTTGAATTGGTCCAAGTGTTGGACTAGTTCAAATGCAATTGAATTTTGAATTCAATTGCAAGTGGTTAGAGGTTTGAACTACCTTATCTTATCCATTCCCATGCCCTCCTTGATGTATCACACAATTTTGTGTGATTTTTTAGATAGAGGTGTGCAGAAGGAGAGTCCTTCTGCGTGCTTCTCATATGAGTGGGTGCAGGAAAGGGATAAGAACCATTTCAATTCAAATTCAAGTGGTTGGATGGTTAAAACCTCTTAACCTCTCAACCTCATCTGATCACACGCAAAATCTATTGTGTCGCCCATTTTAAAAAGCCTTTTTTCACATGGGCATGCATGAATTTATGAGAGGAATCTAAGAAGAGTCCGTGAGGTTTCCTAGAGAGAGAATTTAGGGTGAGGGGCGCTAATCTTTGGGTGAGAGAAAAGTCAAAGAGAGGGTGAGATTTTTACCTGCACCATTTCATCTTCTCATGCATACCTTATTTTTTTCCTTCTATTCACCCACTTTAGATGGGATCTGAGTGACGTGTGCGTAGATAGGAAAGTCTTCTATTTGTGAAAATTAATTTCATGGTAAAATTCCTTACAAAGAGAGCGTGAGAGGAACTCTGAGCATCAAGGTTTTCTAGATGTGTGAAACCCTAGATTTAGGTTTCTAGGTTCAGATGGAGAGATAGAGTATTGTGAGTGCCCGATCACTACCAAACTTTAGACACCACCTCATCATCCTCCATACTACATATTCTTATTTTCTAGAGCATCCAGAAGATTAGAGAGAAGATGATTGATTGGATCGATCAAGATCAACCGTCAAAGATCCTAACGAGGAGTTGGCACTCCGATGAAGCTGGTCAGGATCAGAAACTCCATGTGGATGAACCGTAGAGATCGAACAAGTGTGCGGTTGCAGCATGATGCCGGATCTTTTTTTGGTGGATTCAGATCGCGAAGATCAGCTACCCGCATACAGGTATCAAGTTCTAAACTCAAATCGATCAGCAAATTTGATTTGCTGATTGATCATATTTAAATTTTTAATTATATATTAGCATGTCTAGATCCTAAGTAGGATTTATTGATATGATCAATGCATGCATAGAATTAATAGTAGATTAATTTTAGCTTCTGCTATGATTAATTTGAATAAAATTTTGAAAATGTATGCTTTAATCCTGCATGATTTCCTTCAATGGTATTAGAGCAAGGGTTGCTTGACATGTTTTAATATGTAATTAAAAAAATTAAATGTTAGCATATTTGATATGTTTGATCTAAATAACTTAGTAATCAAGAATGAATAAGCCACCAAGCCATTTGGTCATAAGGGGCAAGTATGGTTTAAAGGTCATCTCCTTCTATTCTGTGGGGATCTCTTATGGTGGTAGGAATGCCACCATGAACTCATTCATTAAGATGAATAGTAAAAAAATTTTATTAAAATTATTTTAATATAAAAATTAAATATGAATGTATTTAGATTAGATCTAAAAAATAGATTCATGATTTAATTTTTATTATATTTTATTTTTTATTTAAAACTAACAATAGGTTGTTGTTTATCAAATGAGCTGATCTATTTTTGAAATGAGTCAATCTATTTGGTGAACAAAAAATAAATACCTTTTAAATTTTAAAAGTTATTTTTAAAATACTGAACCCCAACCTATCAGTCTAAAAATATAATTAAAAAATTAAGTATTATTTATAGAATCTAAAATTATGAATTAAATATTCTAAGACATATGCATAAGCTGTGGGTTAAAGGGTTAGATGAATTAGGTTCATTAATTAGGTTAGACCTAAGATTAGTTAAAAAATAGATTAATCTAGATTAATTGATCAAATCTAATCAAGTATTGAATTAAATTAGATCAAGGATACTCTAGATTCAACTTCAATAGTTGTAGTTGGATGAGTTCATATCTTTAGTGAGACCAAGATGAACTTGATTCATGGCTAAATGGTCTAACCCAAATTGCTAAGTTGATCAGATTACACATAATTAACTGATTGGTGTCTAAGATAAGTTTGACAGTTTAGACTAGTGATTTTTAATTGAAAGCTACTTGCACTGATTCGATATTTGACGAGTTAATAGTATATCCCTTCCATTGATCTCACTTACCTGGCCAACATGATCGATTAGGATTTGATTAGATTACTTGGTAATTCAAGCTGACCCATATCACTAGGAATCAATTTGATTGATTTCAATCAGTAAGACTGAATTAAGTGTCCATAGATCTAAATTGATCCTAGTCCTAATCTATTGACTTGGTGAAGTCAGTGGGAGGATTTGACTTGGTGAAGTCAATGGAAGAAATTAATCTGTATCCTTTCTATCCTTAAATTATAAGTAACCTAAATTTTCTAAATTATTAGATCCTAAAAAATGATTAAGTTATAGGAATAACTGAGTCATAGCCTTCCATTAAGGCGAATAGTAATGAGTTCAATTTTCTGGATGGGCATTGGAGGTGCCTAACACCTGGTGTTCATCTGAATATTAAAATTATTGTCCATTATATGATGATAAGGTCACACTCTCTTAATGATGATCAGGTTGGCCAGAGCCTACCTCGGACCTGATCATCATTGGTTTGATGCACCAAACTCAATCATGTTAATGGTTGGATCTAACCAGACCCTTTCAATAGAGGCCAAAGCCTACTGAATTGGCTTCTAAGGCAAAACCTAAATACTAAAAATTATTTAAAAAATAATTAATTTTGAACCTACCTGTAGATGCACATGGATTGGTCAGAGACTACTTTGGGTCCGTCTGTAGTCTATGTGAATTTCAGTATCCACTAAAAAATTAGTATAATTTTTTGAATTAGAGATAAAGACTATCAATTTATTAAAAATAGTGGAAGAACCTTTAGACTAAAGTTCAAATCTTCAGGATTAATTAATTTAAGTACTAATATGGTTTCATGTTTACTATTAGGGATAAATTCTGCTCCTGCCGAAGTTCAGTTCGATGCTCAGCCTAATGCAATCGATAGCCACGAAAGAGCTTCAGCGGATGAGTCTTAGCTGAACTCCTTTAGCCGACCGAACTTCTCAGCGACCGAGCTCCAGTCGAACTTCTCAGCAGTCGAACTTCAGTCAGACTCCCACGAGAGCCGGACTCCCTCCTACTCCTTCACTCGGACTCCCATGAGAGCCAAACTCCCTCTACACTCCTCCAACCGGATGTCCATGAGAGCTGAACTTCCTCCATGCTCCTTCAATCGGACTTCCACGAGAGCCAAACTTCCTCCGTGCTCCTCCAACTGGATGCCTATAGAAGCCAAACTTTTACCAAATTTTTCCTTCAGTCGAACTCTTTCAAGAGCCGAACTTCTTTCGGATCACTCCTACAGACGGACTCCTCCAAGAGCCAAACTCCTTTCAAACATCCCCTTCGATCAAACTCCTTCCGGATGATCTCCTCCAGACGTATCCCTCTTAGGAGTCCGAGCTCCCCTGAAATAGATATACACCGAGGTTCTTCACCTACGACTGTTGAACCTCGATGGCATGGCCACCACTACTAGTCTAACAGCATCTTTTTCTTCATAACAAACCTCATGAGGTCCACGACCCGCTAGTATGGATGTCACTATTCGTCTAACGACGCCTTCCTCCCCGTACCGAACTCCATGCGGCCCCGAGCGGCCTGCGATCAGACGGTATAGCCATCACCATCAATCCACTACAAGCTCCACCTATAAAAAGAGATCCTTCAGATATATTTTCTAGAAGCTCTCCTCTTTCCTCTAAAGCTCAAAGCTCACTTCTCATTCCTGAGCACTCCATTTCTGTTGGCCAGAAGAGCTAACTTGACTGTCAGAGGGTCCTATCAAAGCCACCACCATCGACTCCGGATGGAACTTTATTTTATAGATCACTGATGGCGACCTCATCCTCCTCCACTCTAGCTCGATCCAGCATCAACCAATTTTTGCACCAACAGAATTGGCGCTCGAGGAAGGGCCCCTCTACCCCTGAGGTTCTCTTGTTCTTAAAGGAGTGCTCAGTGATGACCTCTCACTTTTCTCTCTAGAGATCTTCCTTCTTCCTCTTCAAAGTTTTTTTTCAAAAGAAAATGCCTTCCAGGAGAGCTTCGATTCGATAATCGACAGCCTCTACGGTCTGATCTCGTTTAGATCCATCTGCTCCTGCTTCAACCCCGATAACTCAGGTTCCACCTGTAGTCGTGGTAGATGCAGAGTAGTTCAACTTACTGATGCAGTGGATTCAGGGCCTCACCGAGATGGTGCGGATCATGCAGCAGCCTCCGACGGTGATTCCACCAAAAAACCCACCATCAAAATATCAAAAATCGGCTTCAAGAAAGAGTATTCAGACTAACATACCCATTGCCCCTGGAAAGAAGAAATAGAGAGTAGAGGATCCGTGTTCGGATCATGGTTTTTCTCTGAAGGAGATTTTTCTTATTTGTAGTCGGAAGCCTCCCAAGATCTGCAACCAAGATGATGCCCTCGATCATAGGCTGCGAGAGATGGACCGACGGATTAAGGAGCTCGATCATATCGCCCTAGCTCATCTTGACGACGTCCGCACCGATCCTCCTTTCTTCCTTCGAATTATGCAAAAGCCCATCCCACCAAACTTCGAGCTCCCTCAATTTGAAAGCTACGATGGAACTTCTGATCCAATTGATCATCTAGAGGCCTTTCAAACTATGATGCTACTCCATGATGCACCAGACGTCATATTATGTTGAGCCTTTCCGTATACCTTAAAAGGAGTAGTGAGAAACTGGTACTCGACGTTAAAGCCAAGTATGATCTTTTTTTTTGACCAGATGAGCCATCAGTTTGTAGCTCACTTCGTCAGCAGTCGACGTCCACGCCGAGGTTCGGATTCTCTGATGAATGTCAAGCAGAAGTAGGGAGAATCCATTGGGGCTTATGTCATCTAGTTTAACACCGCGGCATTGGAGGTCTGGGATTTGGACCAGTCAGTCACCATAGCCGCTTTCAAGGGTGGCCTTCAGAAGAATGACTTGCTATTCTCCCTGGAGAAGAAGTATCCTAGGGACTTCGCCGATCTGCTGGCTCGGGCTGAGGGATATGCTCGTGCGGAAGAAGCCTTCAAGTTGAAGAACGAAGAAGACTTAGGAGAGCGACGGACGGACGAGTATAATAGACCCATCATCGATGGAGGGTTGAGTAAAGTTCGATCGTGCTCATGAACTTCCTCCGGGTGCAAGCGAGCCCGAACTCCTCAAGCTCGTCATCAAGGAAGCCCTGACAGAAGGGTGCAAAGAAGTCCTCCTCTTGGAAGGTTCCACGACTATGCCTCCCTTAACGCTCCTCAAACTCAAGTTCTAATGAAAATTAGGAACCAACCGTCAAGACCAGAAGAATTTTGATCTCCCCCAAACAAGCGTAATCGAAGCAAGTACTGCCTCTACCATCGCGACCACGGCTACGATACTGAAGAATGCATTCAGCTTCGAGACGAAATCGAGAAGCTTATCAGAAGAGGCCAACTGGATCGGTTCCTCAGATGCCAGTCTGAAGCAGAAGAAGATCGATTGAGGGCGTTGCCATAGTCAGAACCATCAATGATGGAGGAATAACAAAAAGGTCGGTCACCTCTCATATCATCGATGCCACATCTGGGAGGAGCTTAGTACTTCGACGGTCCATCATCTCTCAGCATCAAAGTCAAGAGAAGCTTGCTCCAAATTGAGGAGGCCAGCATAAAATAGAGGAGGTTGTCAGATCCCGGAGCTCCTCGCTTGAAGGAACTCAGAGGAACAACACTCCCACGACCCTAAAACATAAAAAATTTGGGGATGCACTGCCAGTAACTTTCTTTCAATAAAATTTTTTTATTTTAATAATATTATTTCTTGATGCAAAAACTATGTAATGATAGAAAAGAAACAGTCAATAGTAGCCACATTAAGAACAAGAGGAGAACCTCATCCTAACATGAGTCGATCAAAGTCCTTCAACCTCGGCTAGAGATAAGATCTCTTTCGAGTGACTGAGTCAACCTCGACTAGAGATAAGATCTCTTTCAAGCGTCCGTGTCAACCACGATTAGAGATAAAATCTCTTCCGAACGATCATGTCAATCTCGACTAGAGATAAGATCTCTCTCGAGTGCCCGAGTCAACCTCGGCTAGAGATAAGATCTCTTCCGAGCGACCGTGTCAATCTTGGCTAGAGATAAGATCTCTTTCAAGCGACCGCGCCAACCTCGATTATAGATAAAATCTCTTTCGAGCGATCGAGTCAATCTTGGCTAGAGATAAGATCTCTTCTGAGCTATCAAGTCAACCTCGACTAGAGATAAGATCTCTTTCGAGCGTCCGTATCAACCTCGACTAGAGATAAGATCTCTTTTGAGTGACCGCATCAATCTCGACTAGAGATAAGATCTCTCTCGAGCGACCGTATCAACCTTGGCTAGAGATAAGATCTCTTCCGAGCATCCAAGTCCACCTCGGCTAGAGATAGATCTCTCTTTCGAGCATCCATGTCAACCTCGACTAGAGATAAGATCTCTCTCAAGCGACCGTATCAATCTCGATTAGAGATAAGATCTCTTTCGAGTATCCGAATCAACCTCGACTAGAGATAAGATCTCTCCCTGAGCGATCGTATCAACCTCGGCTAGAGATAAGATCTTTTTCGAGTGATCAAGTCAACCTCGGTTAGAGATAAGATCTCTTTCGAGCGATCGCATCAACCTTGACTAGAGATAAGATCTCTCGCGAGCGCCCGTGTCAACCTCGGCTAGAGATAAGATCTCTCCTGAGCGACCATGTCAATCTCGGCTAGAGATAAGATCTCTCCCGAGCGTCCGAGTCAACCTCAGCTAGAGATAAGATCTCTCTCAAGCGATGATAAGATCTCTTCCGAGCGACCACACCAACCTCGGTTAGCTCTCGAGCGACCGAGTCAACCTTGGTTGGAGATAAGATCTCTTTCGAGCGCTCGTGTCAACCTCATCTAGAGATAAGATCTCTTTCGAGCGATCGCAATCAACCTCGACTAGAAATAAGATCTCTTTCGAGTGACCGCATCAATCTCGACTAGAGATAAGATCTCTTTCGAGCGACCGTGCTCTTCCAAGCACCGCACCAATCTCGGTTAAAGATAAGATCTCTCTCGAGCGATCGTATTAACCTCGACTAGAGATAAGATCTCTTTCGAGCGACCGCACCAACCTCGGCTAGAGATAAGATCTCTTTCGAGCGACCGTGTCAACCTCGGCTAGAGATAAGATCTCTCTCGAGTGCTCAAGTCAACCTCGATTAGGAGATAAGATCTCTTCCAAGCGACCATTACCAATCTCGGCTAGAGATAAGATCTCTTTCGAGCGATCGTATCAATCTCGACTAGAGATAAATCTCTTCCAAGCGATCGAGTCAACCTCGACTAGAGATAGATCTCTTCCGAGTGACCGTCAACCTCGACTAGAGATAAGATCTCTTCCGAGTGATTATGCCAATCTTGACTAGAGATAAGATCTCTTTCGAGCGACCGTATCAACCTCGGCTAGAGATAAGATCTCTTTCAAGCATCCGAGTCAATCTTGGCTAGAGATAAGATCTCTTTTGAGCGACCGCGCCAACCTCGGTCAGAGATAAGATCTCTCCGAGCGATCGTGCTAACCTCAGCCAGAGATAAGATCTCTTCCGAGCGATCGAGCTTCAACCTCAGTCAGAGATAAGATCTCTTTTGAGCGACCGAGCTTCAACCTCGGTCAGAGATGAGATCTCTCCCAAGCGATCGAGCTTCAACCTCGGTCAGAGATGAGATCTCTTCCGAGCAAACGAGCCAACCTCAGTCAGAGATAAGATCTCTTTTGAACGATCGAGCTCGAACCTTGGCTAGAGATAAAATCTCTTCCGAGCGATCGAGTCAACCTCGGCTACAGAAGATAAGATGTTCTCCGAGCTTCAACCTCAGTTGCAGGAGATAAGATCTTCCCTGAGTCAGCCTCGACTGCTGGAGACAATATCACCCCCGAGGAGCTCAACCTCCGACCTCGACCATCGAAGACGTGATCTACTTTAATCTCGACTGAAGATGAGATCTCTTTCGAGCTTCAACTTCAACATCAACTTTGGCTGGAGATGAGATCCCCCCCGAGCTTCAACCTAAACCAACATAGAGTCCATAAGAGGACTTCGGCAGTCACCTTTTCTGCACTTCCTTTCTTCGAGTTTCGAACTCGAAAGTGGGAGGAACTATTATTGGGGATAAACTCCACTCCTACTGAAGTTCAATTTGATGCTTAACCTAATGCAACCAATAGCCATGGAAGAGCTTCAGCGGACGAGTCTTAGCCAAATTCCTTCAGTCGATCGAACTCTTTAGCGGTTGAGCTCCAATCGAACTTCTCAGCAGTCAAACTTCAGTCAAACTTCTCAGCGGTCGAACTTCAGTCGGACTCTCATGAGAGCCGAACTCCTTTAGTCGGACGTCCATGAGAGCCAAACTCTCTCCACGCTCCTTCAGTCGGACTTCCACGAGAGTCAAACTTCCTTCGTGCTCCTTCAGTCGGACGCCTATAAAAGTCGAACTTTTGTCAAACTTTTCCTTCAGTCGAACTCTTTCAGAAGTCGAACTCCTTCCGAATCGCTCCTGCAGATAGACTCTTCCAAGGGCCGAACTCCTTTCGAATATTTCCTTCGATCGAACTCCTTCCGAATGATCCTCTTCAGATGTATCCTCCTTAGGAGTCTGAGCTCTTCTAAAATAGATATACGCCAAGATTCTTCACCTATGGCTGTTGAACCTCGATGGTATGGCCGCCACTACCAGTCTGACAGCATCTTTTTCTTCGTAACAGTCCCATACGACCCACGACCCATCAGTATGGCTGTTACTATCTGTCTGACGATGCCTTCCTCTTCATACCGAACTCTATGTAGCTTCGAACGGCCCACAATCGGACGGTATGGCCATCACCATCAATCTATTATAAGCTTTGCCTATAAAAAAAAATCCTTCAGATATATTATCTAGAAGCTCTCCTCTTCCCTCTAAAGCTCAAAGCTCACTTCTCATTTTTAAGCACTCCATTTGTTGGTCAGAAGAGCTGACTTGACTGTCGAAGGGTTCGATCGGAGTCACCACTACCGACTTTAGATGGAACTTTATTTTGCAGATCATCGATGGTGATCTCATCCTCCTCCACTCCAGCTCGATTCGGTGTCAACCAGTTTCTACATCAATATTTATCTTTTAGATAAATAGAATGGCTAGTGTAAGTCCGCTTCGTTCACTGTTGGACAGTGACAAGTGTTTAGGACCTAAGAACGAGGAGTCTAGTATTGATCCTAATCAGGCAGTCCCAAAGAAAAATTATCCTCTTGATCTAAATAGAGAAAAAATTAGCAAGTAATTGCTGGTCAAGACTATTATATGATAACACCTTATAATTTTTTCGTATGTGATATATCTATCTAGATATTAGATACCGGAAGGCCAATTCATATATGTAATTCATTGGATGGACTTCAAATTGGTAGAAAGTTTGAGAATGATGATAGATTTCTTAATGTTGGGGATGAAAGTAAAGTTTCAGTCCTAGCATTGAAAACTCTTGAGTTATTTTTCAAAAATAATAATGTTATTTTAAGTGATTGTCACTATTGTCCATCTTTTATAATGAACATAATATCTGTTGGACTTTTGGTTCAGGATGGTTATTGTTTGTCAATAAAAAAAATTATTATGATATTATTATGAACGGTATTACAGTAATACAAGGATAATTAAAAAATAATATTTATATTTTATTATAGCCTATTAGTGTAATATACACATTAAATAAATATCCAAAACTACTCTTTGATGCCTATCTTTGGCACTGTCGGCTAGGTCATATAAATAAGAATAGAATCAATAAGTTAGTTAAGGAGCGTATCCTTGATATCCATGATTGTGAATCATTGAATATTCATGAGTCATGTTTTCTTAGTAAGATGACCAAATCACCTTTTACTGAAAAGGATGAATGGACCACTGAGCTTCTAGATCTAGTACATACTAATGTATGTGGACCTATGAACACATGTACTAAAGGTGGGTTCTACTACTTCATTATATTTACTGATGATCTATCTAGGTATGGGTACGTTTATCTTATGAAGAGTAAATCTGATTCATTTGAAATATTCAAACGATATCGAAATGAGATAGAAAAATAACTTGGAAAGAATATTAAAATTTTTTGATCTGATCGAGGAGGTGAATATTTTTTTAATAAATTTTTGACATATCTAGGGAAGAATAGGATTCTCTCATAATGGACCCCTCCTGAAGCACCATAGCATCATGGTGTATTTGATGTTGGGATATCAGCTACTCTGATACCGCTTTGTTAAGGATCTAGTATCAAAATATTATGGTAGAGAGAAAAAAATAAAATAAGAACACAATCAAGTACGTGGATCAGTTCAAAGGCTCACCTCTATGGGACATGCAAAGCTTCACTATGAAAGAGAAAAATAAGTACAAGAAAAGAACACCTTATCTCAACTCACTATATACAAATCTCTCTCAACTAGAGGCTATCCTCATAAAATCTCTCTCAGAATCCCAAGAAGATCCTCAGAAGCTACAAGATGCTTTGCCCTCATAGCCTTCATGCTGGATGCTATGCAACTATTACTTCTCTCTCTTATGGGCTGCACGTACTTAATACTCTGCTAAGCTCCTCTCGATGGCTGCTTGAACCTCTCTACGTACCTCTCATGCCATACATGCCACCTCTTACTCCACAGTATCTTAGTCCTTTAAATAGGATGAGAATTCTCTTCTCAGCAGTTCACAAGAGTCCTAACAGGACTCTTTCTTCTAATATGAGTCAAATATGATCTTGATGGAGTCTTGAAATATTTTTCAATCTTTAGATCATGACCACAGTCCTCCATGGCTGCTGATCCTGTGGTCCATGCGCAACTCTTATAGACCCTTTAGATTAATCACAATCTAAGTTCAAATAGAAAATTTCATCCTATTTTGTTTGTCTCTATCGAGCCACCTCTATCATAGGTCAAGCTGGCTCGACCGCATCTCATCCGAACTCCTACTTTCTATTTGTCTGAAAGGATCAACTCAATTACGATTCAAGCCGACTCGATCTTAGCTCGAGCTGACTCGACCCCATATCTGAGCCAACTTGATTGCTTGATGATTTGATTCTCCTCTACTATGAATTGAATTTGAGGCATCAAATCCTAACAATCTCTATCTCGACTCGATATTCGGCCTCCACCTAACTTTGAGGGCTTGTGATTCATCTCGCCTCCATGTCCTGGGGCATGCCTGCTGATCATGGATGGGCAAATATGAAAGTCGATCCAGGCCACTCGATCCCATCTTCGTTGACTGCTGTGATCCTCCTGACTTGAGACCTACATGGGATAGCCTTCTACGGCAATAGAAACTTTACTTTATGACTTCGCATGTCGTCCTCCTGAGTCTCTCATCCTGTGCTTGATCCACCTCCTCCTGGAGCTCCACCTCATATTGGGCTCCCTTTGGCTCCTGAAGCTTCACCTTGCATTGGACTTTCTGTCAGATAGTAATGTCCTCTCGTCTTCTTCTTTTTCTTCAATATCATCCTATCGCTATGCATGACTTTCAAGATTCCATCACCAGCTACTAACCTATAGCGTTTGAATCCAGTCTGCTCAGTGAGATAAGATTCTACCTAAAATTAGGTATATATCAGACCTCCCTCAAACTTCTCACTGTACCATTATGTATCCTTCAGCTGACCGTTCTGATACCTCTGATAGCATAGTTCGATCCATTGGACAGATAAACAGTGCTCTCCCTACTCTCTAGGGAGTCAAACTGCTCTTCTCTACAACAAACATAATATGTGTATGCAGAATCTAAAATTCACTACTAGAAAGAAGTAGATACCTCATCAGATATCTTTAGAACATCATTCTTTAATTTACTACTGGCTATCGCTATAGTAGCCCTCTTTCGATCCATGAGCTACGAACAATCTCTGATACAATGCCCCAACTCGTTGCATCGGTAGCATCGGATCTTGCTAGGATCCCTCGTCTTGGACTTGGATCATCCTCCTCACAATCCTCTGCCACTCCGTCTACTGCTTCCTACTCCATAAATCGTCAAAGCTAAGTTGCCATCATTTGAGCTCAAATCTAGGTTCTCCATCCTGAGAACCTTATTCTAGAGTATCGCTGCAGTGACCTCATCCATCTTAATGGTACTCTTTTCTACTAGAAGAGCAATCATCAAGGACTCATACGAAAGGAGAAGTGATGCTAGCAAGATCAACGCTCTTATCTTCTTCTTAAATTTTTCACCGACGCTGAGGAGGTCGGTGAAGATCTTTTAAGAGTTGGATAGATGCTCCTGCACGCTCTATCTTTCATCCATTCGTAGTTGGTAGAACTATCTTTAAAGGAATAGCATATTGGTGAGTGACTTCGTCATGTATAACTTCTTGAACTTTGACCATAGTGCCATCGAAAAAGTCTCATCAAGTACATGGATTACTAAATTATCCGCTAGATATAAGCAGATTGTGTTTATCGCCTACATCTGAATCCACTTTCAATCCTTTACCTTCATAGTAACTGACATCTCATCATTTAAGAGAGCATCGATCAACCCACGTTGGATGAGGACATTCTTTATCCTTGCTTGTCATAAGAAGAAATTGCCCTTTTCATCAAACCTATTGATCTTCATCTTGAATGCACTTATCTTTTTTATATTCTTCAATCTCTATCCAGTGTTGCAATCTATACTCTGGTACAATCTGACTCTGCCATCAATCTATTGGGATATCAACTACTTTGATACCACTTTATTAAGGATCTAATATCAGAATATTATGGTAGGAAAAAAAAAAGAATACAATCAAGTATGTGGATCAACCCAAAGGCTCGCCTTTATAGGATATGCAAAGCTTCACTATGAAAGAGAAAAATAAGTACAAGAAGAAAACATCCACTCTCAACTCACTATACATAAATCTCTCTCAATTAGAAGCTACCCTCATAAAAGCTTTTTCAAAATCTCAAGAAGACCCTTAGAAGCTATAAGATGCTCTATCTTCACAGCCTTCATGTCGGATGCTATGCACCTATTACTTTCCTCTCTCACAGGCTATATGAACTCAACACTCTGCCAAGCTCCTCTCGATGGTTGTCTGAGCCTCTCTACGTGTCTCTCACACCACACGCGCCACCTCCTACTCTACAGTATCTCAATCTTTTAAATAGGATGAGAATCCTTTTCTCAGCAGTTTATAGGAATCTTAATAGGGCTCTTTCTTCTAATATGAGTTGAACATGATCTTAATGGAGTCTTAGAATATTTTTCAATCTTTAGATCATGACCGCAACCCTCTATGACCATTGGATCTTATGGTCCACATGCAACTCTTTTAGATCCTTTGGATTAATCATAATTCGAGTTCAAATAAAAAATCCCATCATGTTCTGTTTATTTTCATCGAGCCGATTCTATCAGAGATCGAGCTGGCTCGATTGCGTCTCGTCTGAACTTTTACTTTTAATTTGTCTGAAAAAATCGACTCGATTATGGTTCAAGCCAGCTTGACTCAGCTCCAGCCGACTCGACCCTGTATCCAAGCCAGCACGACTGCTTGATAATTTGATTCTCCTCTATTATGGATCAAATTTGAGGCATCAAATCCTAATATCTAAAATGAGAAATTAGATCCTGTTAGATATGGTTCGGTTTATGATGGGATTTGTGAGTCTGCCAATTTCTTTTTAGGATAATGCATTAGAGATTGCTTGTTATATTTTGAATGCTATTTCGAGCAAGTCTGTTGCAAAGACTCTATATGAGATATAGACTGAGCGTAAGCCGACACTCTCTCACTTTAGGATTTGGAGATGTTCGGCTTATGTAAAATATTTACAGCCAGAAAAGCTTGGACCTAGGTCGATAAATGTTTATTTATAGGGTACCTCAAGAAAACTAAAGAATATTATTTCTACCTTACTGAGGAGCAAAAGATGTTCGTCAATAATAGGACAGTCTTTTTGGAAAAGAAGTTTCTTATGGAAGGAATAGCTGCCTCTAATGTTGAACTTAGTGAAGCTCGATAGGTGGAAGAACCAACACATTCTAGTGAACCTACAGAACTAGATTTGATAAGACCAAATCCAGAGCCCATTGTAGATGCACCATTGAGGAGATCCAATAGAGTACCATGTCAATCGAATATATACTATGATTTCTTGGTCCGGGATGGTGATCCTATTGAACTCGATGAGAACGATGAGGATTCGATCACTTACATGGATGCCAAGTAGAGGTCCAACTCCAATAAGTGGCTGAAAGTCATGAAATCCAAAATATAGTCCATAAAGATTAATAGTGTATGGACACTAGTTGATTCACCTGAAGGAATGAAATCCATTGGATGTAAATAAATTTTTTAAAAAAAAAGAAGCGCAGATAAAAAGATGAAGATCTATAAAGCTCGTATGGTTGCCAAGAGATATTGTTAGCATTATAGTATTGACTATAATGAGATATTTTCTCCGATGGCAATGCTTAAGTCCATTCGGATTGATTATGCTTGCGATAGCGGCATATCTAGATTATGAGATCTAGCAAATAGATATGAAGATGACTTTTCTAAATAAAGAATTAGATGAAGAGGTGTATATGATATAGCCTGAGAGATTCATATCCATAGATGAGTCCAAGATATGCAAGCTTTAGAGATCCATCTATGGATTGAAGCAGGCATCTCAGAGTTGGAACATATATTTTGATAAGGTGATCAAAACGTATGGCTTCATTAAGAATGGAGAGGAATCCTGCATGTATAAATGGATTAATATTTCTATAGTAGTATTTTTTGTATTGTATGTAGATGACATTCTTTTAATCGATAATGACATCCCTGCTCTACAAAAAATAAATGTTTAGCTATCATCACAATTCTCCATGAAGAACTTGGGTCAAGCTTCCTACATCCTAGGGATGAAGATCTATAGAGATAGATCTAAAAGATTGCCTGGGTTATCCCAGTCCACGTATATGATACCATGCTAAAGAGGTTCAGCATGAAAAATTTTTAAAAGGGCTATCTTTCGATAGGCCATGAAATTACTCTCTCAAAGAGAGATTGTCCAACAACTCCTCAAGAGAGAGAAAGAGCATATAAGTAGAATTCCATATGCTTCTATAGTGGATTCTATTATGTATGTTATAACGTGTACGAGACTAGATGTGGCATACTTACTAGAAATAGTGAGTAGATATCAGTCTAATTCAGATGAGAATCACTGAAAAGTTGTAAAGACAATCTTAAAGTATTTGAAAAATACTAAAGACTAGTGGCTCATTTATGAAGATATTGATTTAAAACTTATGGAATATACTGATTTCAATTTTCAGTCAGATCATGATGATAGTAAGAGTGTGTCAGGTTATGTATTTATCCTAAATAAAGAAGCAGTTGGCTGAAAGAGTTTCAAGAAGCACACTATGATTGATTCGGTGTGCGAGATGAAATATATCGTGGCATTCAATGCTACAAATAAAGCTATGTGACTGTGAAAGTTCATCGACGAGTTGAAAGTAGCATCCTTCTTGAATGGTCCAATTATGCTATACTGTGATAGCACTGGGGCCATAACTCAAGCGAATGAGCCGAAGGCACATCAGCGCATCAAGTACATTCTATGTCATTATCATTTTGTACGAGAGATTGTGGAACGAGATGACATCGAGCTTCAGAAGATTGACAAAAAGAAGAACGTGGTTGACCCTTTTACAAAAGCCCTCAGAATCAAAGAGTTCGACAATCACAAATGAAAGATGGGTATTTGATACTATTCTGAGTGGTTTTAGTTTAAGTAGGAGTTGTTGAAAAATATATGCTAAAGTTAATCATCTATGTTGTAGATAATTGAGCTAAATATAATTTATACTTAAATTTTAAATAAATAAAATTATTATTTTGATATTTTATTATTTTTGTGCATCTTTCTGTAATGAACTCTTCTGTGATGAAGTCCTAAGGACTATTTAGACTCGACAAAGGAGGATTTATCATTTACTCCTTAAATCAGTTCACGATCAAATGATTCGTTATTATGCAGGACAACAACATATCGAGCATAGATTATTGTGTGCATAAATATTGGTTGTCCTCTTAACCAAGAAGTATGGAGATACTATTATGGCATGCAGGTGAAGTATAGGGATACATTTTACTGAACGTGTCCCAACTACGGAGCTCTCTACTGTCAAGAGTTGCTCGTGAAGAATATGGATACAAATATCCATTAGATCTGAGATTATCATGGTGACTTATAAGCAACTCACTGTACTTAGATACCGGACTATCTGAATTTTTAATTCAGTGATGGAAGGCTACTGAATGCAGTCAAGTACTTATGAAGTCGGTGTGTGAGTCAAAATAGGATTGATCCCTCTAAGTGTTGGAATAAGTGCATCATTGTATTTCAATTTAGCAAACCCTCAGTCAAGGTAGTCCATTTGATGGACACTAAATTTTAAAATATACTGTAGATAATTTATTAGGATTGACAGTTAAATCCTAAGTCATCTTTTAAGCATTGAGGTCAAGAGGATGAATTATATGGTAATCATATACCATAGATTCATTGATGTTGTGTTATGACTATTTGACCTATCCGGATATCGAGTATCATTGCTAGATGATCATATCAATTGGTACAGAAAATTGATTCATGTGCTACTAGCTTAGGGTTCGAACCTATGGGGCCACACATAATAGAAGTTTCTACCTGATCTGATGGTTGATCAAGAGTCTCAATGATCTAAAACTTTATGGTCAAGAATCCCACTGGACTGAAACTCTATGACCAGAAATCCCATGGGATTGAGACTCTGAGTCCTGCGTCTGGGACTCTATGATCAAAAATCCTACTGGACTGGAACATTGCCTTTATGGATCCCACTAGACTGAAACTCTGAGTCCTACTCATCTAAAATTTTTTGATCAAGAATTCCACTAGTTTGGAACTCTTGGATCGTGAGTTTCATTCATTTAGGATATTAGATTTAAGAGTTCTACTGGTTTGGAACTCTTCAAGAGTTTCATATTGATGTGACTCTATTGCCTAGATATCCATCCAATTGAAACTCTATATTTATTGAAGAATTAATTAGCAATTTGATTATTGATTAACTTAATTTGATTGAGCGATGAGGATTCGATCAAATCTGATCGAATTGGATTTGATTAGGTTTGATCCGATCAGGTCATGAGATGACCTAATCGCTATGGAAGATTCAATCTTGATTTGATCAGGGGCTGGATCTAATTAATTTTTAATTTAATTAGAAGTTTATTGATTTGGGTTAAGCCTAATTTGATTGGGTTTAATCTGATCTAATTGAATCTAAAAAATTGGTTTAGTTGAAACCAATTTGGACCAGTTCAAAATAAGTTTGAACTTTGAATTCAATGTCTCCCTTTGCCACACATTTGACTTTTCCACTCCTTTCCTCATGCAATTTTGATTTTACGTGAAAGTTTTCCACGTCTAGATGATTTTCTGCACCCTCCACTTTTCTTTCTTTGACTTGGTCTAAGTGTTGGACCAGTTCAAATATAATTGAATTTCGAATTCAATTACAGGTGGTTTGAGACTTGAACCACCTTATCTTATCCATTCCCATGCCCTCCTTGATGTGTCGCACAATTTTGTGCATTTTTTCTAGAGAGAGGCATGCAGCATTTTTTCTAGAGAGAGGCATGCAAAAGGAGAGTCCTTCTGCATGCTTCTCATCTGAGTAGGCGCAGGAAAGGGATAAGAACCATTTGAATTCAAATTCAAGTGGTTGGATGGTTAAAACCTCTTGACCTCTCAACCTCATCTGATCACACGTAAAATTTACTGTGTCGCCCATTTTAAAAAGCCTTTTTTCATGTGGCTTGCGTGAATTTGCGAGCGGGATCTGAGAAGAGTCTGTGAGGTTTCCTAGAGAGAGAATTCAGGGTGAGGGGCACTAATCTCTGGGTGAGAGAAAAGTCAAAGAGAGGGTGAGATTTTTACCTACGCCATTTCATCTTCTCATGCTTACCTTATTTTTTTCCTTATAGTCACCTACTTTATATGGGATTTGAGTGAGATGTGCGTAGATAGGAAAGTCTCTTATTCGTGAAAATTAGTTTCACGATAAAATTCCTTACAGAGAGAGCATGAGAGGAACTCTGGGTGTCAGGATTTTCTGGATGTGTGAAACCCTAGATTTAGGTTTCTGGGTTTGGGTGGAGAGATAGAGTACCGTGAGTGCCCGATCACCACCGAACTTCAGACACCATCTCGTCATCCTCCATACTACATGTTTTGATTTGCTGGAGTATTCGAAAGATTAGAAAGAAGACGATTGATTGGATCGATTGAGATCAGCTGTTGAAGACTCCAGCGATGAGCTAGCATTCCGATAGAGCTGATCGGGATCAGGAGCTCCATATGAACCAAGTATAGAGGTTGGATAAGTATGCGGCTGCAGCACGATACTTGATCTTCTTTCAGTGGATTTATATCATAGAGATCAGCTATCTGCATATAGATATTGAGTTTTGAACTCAAATCAATTAGCAAATATGATTTGCTGATCGATCGTATTTAAATTTTTAATTACATATTAGCATGTCTAGATCCTGAGAGGGTTTATTAATATGATCAATGCATGCATAGAATTAATAGTAGATTAATTTTAGCTTCCGTTGTGATTAATTCAAATAAAATTTTAAAAATGCATGCTTTAATTCTGCACAATTTTCTTCAGCACCCCTATGGCCCGTCGCGGCGTCACACTGCCTCCGCCCCCTATGGCTCCCTCGGCACCCCCATGCCCCCTATGGCTCCCTTGGCACCTCCGTGCCCCCTTGCGGCTCTCCGGCACCCCTGCAGCCCGTCGCCCTATCCTGCCCCCTCAGCTCCCCAGCACCCACGTGCCCCCTATGGCTCCTCCGCACCTCGCTGCCCGCGCACCGCCCCACCTCCTACGACTCTCCAGCACCCCCGCACCCTCCTATGGCTCCTTCGCACCCTCGTGCCCATCGCACCGCCCCACCTACGGCTCCCCAACACCCCTACGCCTCCCTGTAGCTCTCCCAGCACCCCCGCAGCTCGTCGCACCGCCCCGCCCCCTGCGGCTCTCCTGACACCCTTACGACCCGTCATACCCTTGCACCCCCCTCGGCTCCCTTGGCACCCCTGCAGCCCGTCGCACTCCTGCGCCCTCTTGCGGCTCTCCCAACGCCCCTCTGCGGCTCCGCCCATTGCCTCCTCCCTCTCTCCCTCTCTATCTCTCGATCTCCCTCTCTCCCTCTCTTGATGTCCTTCACGATAGCTAGACCCCCCCTCTCTCTCTCGATCTCGCTTGTCGACCGTCGGCAAGTGACCAGACCCCCTCCCTCCCTCTCTCTCTCAGTCTCTCGGTCTCTCTCTCTCAGTTTCGGATTTTAGAATCGGATCCGAATATCCAGGATCCATTAGGATCCGGATCTGGTACTTCAAGATCAGACCCATCGAGTATTTGGATCTAGATCCAGTATCAGTAACTAAGATCGGATCTAGATTTGAATATCTAGGTTTCTATCTAAACCCGACCTAGGTCTAATCCATGACAAACCAATAACAATTGTTGAACTTTTTTTGACTCAGTACCCAACCATTATGTAAAACTTAAACCTTCTAATTCTTGGTTCTATAACTTGATAACACCTGACCAGCTCCGGTGGAAGTGGGCTATTGATACTCTTCCATCTGTCTTTATATAAATGGCTAAGTTGGAGGTATTTGTCAGCATTATACCAAGCAAGGTGCAGGTTTCATAGAAACATGTCTCATTTAGTGATTCTATATGGACTTCAGTCTGTTGAATGCTTATTGAAAGTATCAGAGAATAACGTGTCGAATATGGCTGAAAAGACAACAATATTTTGAGTAACAGAAAATTTTATCAAGGAGATTGGTGGATTGCAACCACAAATGGTGTATAGATACACGTACATGGTCTGATGAAGCTATGTTATTTTCAGTAAGTTGTGTTTTAAAGGAAGTTTTTTATTATTTAAATAATTATTTCTCCATTTGACAAGAATTGGACAGACAATGTCTAAAGTAGGATACTGTTGAATACAGGATTAATTCTGCAAATTTTCTTCTTAATTTTATAAAAACTTTGAAAGGTCTGCTTGGTTGCTAATAACAAGGTTTCAAATTACATATTATACCAATATAACGGATCCCCACGAAAACTTTAATTGAGTGTTATAAATGTCATAACGGTCATTTTTTACCTCAAAGAGCAGCCTTTGAAAGTTTTAATATTAAATAATATCTATTATAATGGCTATTGTAATGATGTTATGATGGACGATGATGGAAAATAACTGCATTATCTTTTCTTTCACTCTTTATTGTATATTTTTTTATTACACAATCACTTTTTCGAAGGGAATTTTAGTTGAAAGTTTTAATGTTAAATAATAATTATTATAATGGCTATTATAATCATGTTATGATGGATAATAATGGAAAATAACTGCTTTATCTTTTCTTTTATTTTTAATTAAATATTTTTTATTGTAAAATCACTTGTTGGAAGGGAATTTAGTGTAAAAAAAATTAATTTTTAGAAACTAATATTTTTTTCAGAGAAAGGTACGACCGAAAATAACTGCTATTATTTATTTTATAGTGGACTGCTAAAGGTAAATAACATATTAGAATGACTATTATTTTTCTCGCCCATTATTATATATATAAGATAATTGGGGTGGCCAAAGCCATTGTAACGGTTACAATAATTATGACCCCATTATTTGAGATCTTGGCTAATAACCGAGGGCAAGGAGCCGGAGCTTTATGGAGCTAAAGAGAATTACTCAACACAATTTATAAAAAAAAGAAAGAAAGAAATTGATATCCAATGCTTATGATCAATAAGAGATTACCGTGCAAATAGTCAAAAAATTCTAACATGAGATTACAGGATTGCAACCGCTAATGGTCCATAGTATTGCTCATCATAAGTGACAGGGTCACCTTATATTAATTATTTTAAGCGTGATTTATTTTTTCTTAGATTATCTCTTCATTTGTTTCCACTAAAATTAGATTAAAAAAATGTTGCAGATCTTGACATGGAAATTAACTTCCTTGTGGATGGTGAAAATTTTTACCTTCCTTTTATACAATGTTTTGTAAGATCTGGTTGTCACCTAGCAATTGTGGATGAGTAGATGGAGCTTTATGGCACGCCAACAGCCAACTAGCTGTGTTTGGTATAACATCTTGTGGTAACAAAAGATGTGTATGATGGGGAAGAGGATCTCATAAGTAAATTGGTCTCGCCATCTATGCCGAAACGTCTCCTTCCAAATTTTGTTTTGCTTATCACAAAAAAAAAAAAGAAAAAAAAAAGAAGGGAGGGCTGGTACTTGGCCCATAATTCCGACAATGACGAAACAAAAGGGCCCATCGGCCGGTACTAGCCGTTGAAAGCCCGTCCGTTCCCCCCAGCATCTGTTGACCCCCCACCTGTCAGTCATCCTTCCTTGGGCCTTCATGACTTGATGCCCCTCTGATGATGTTATATATCACTTGCATTAATTAGCTAGTTAGCACACTAGCTAACCAGTAACTCCATTCCACCCTGCCCTCATTCTGGCATTCAGAAATATAACTTGCACAATTGCACAATCCCCTGGATAGGTGCTGCAGGAAATGGCGTGTAAAGTATTCCTTGAGCTAAAACTAGCATTATTTCATTTCTAACTTCGTTTAATATTGCAATTGCATATAACACTGATGGATACTTCCAATTGTTCTCAGTGGCTGTCACTTGAGTAAGTCATAGAAATAAGACTAAAATGTGGTCCATTTACTTGAAATTAAGATGACACTCTCAGCTAACCTCATTTTGGTAGGAGACAGCTTATCCATGATCATTATGTTTATCATGTGGCCTTTTAAGATTCTTATCGCCAAAGTTCATACCACCTTGTAGGACGATGCCATTGTACACCTGCTCTAATGGACAGGCTGGGTCGTCCAAAAAAAAGGTGACGTCTTTCATTTTAAAACAAATGTGACATGGACTTGATGCCCCTTGGCTTACCCATAGCCCCATTTCTATTTAATCATCATTCCACTAGTCTGCAAGTTTTGCTAAAACTAAATTTTGAACTGCAGCCGAACCTCATCCGAAAGCCACGCCCTCAAAGAATATATATATATATATATATATATATATATATATATATATATATATATATATATATATATTAGTTGGAGCAGCTTTTCCATGGACCACAAATAATTTATTTTTTCTTCTTTTGATTCATATGTTATTACAACATAAACTATAATGTATTTTACCAATTTTCTTTTCTTCCAGCTTATAAATTATTAGTAGTCCATGATGAACTTGATCCAACTAATAACTTTTCAAGCACCACTTCTTGAGCAAAAAAATTCTGGCCATTTGAACATAAATCATATAGGGCGAGCACCAGAGAAAAAGTTATAGGGCATGCTTCATAGTTTGCCACATTTTTGTTAACATCAATCTTAAAAAATAGACATAAAAGTCAAAAACTTTTCTACTAATGGATAAAATATATGATTTTTTTTTTTAATTTTCAGCACATACTTTTCATCAATATATATTATATGGCTATATGATACATAGTAAATAAATTAATCATTAAATAAATTAATATACACCTTCAAATAAATTGATATACAGTTTTAAAAATATAAAATTTATTAATATATAGTATATGATCAACTAATACATATGAAGCAAATTAGTCATCAAGCAACTTAAAATACACACCTTCAAGTAAATTAATATATAGTTTCTGAAATATTATATTCACCAATACATACTATTTGGCCTGATGTTGTAAGCACATTGACTTCTTGATACATACTACATACCTGATAATAATGTAATACATATCTTCGAGTAAAAAGTATATTCTAAAAACCGTATATTGATTTTCTGAAGGTGTGTATTAGATTATTGCTAGCTGTATCTCAAAGAAGCTTGTAGTATGTATCAATAAGTTGATGAGTATATATCACTTTATCATACAGTATGTGTTGGTTAGTAAATATAATATCCTAAAAACTGCATATCAAATTACTTGAAAGTATGCATTGGATTGATAAATAACTAATTCGCTAAATATATTTTATCTAATCATGTACTATATATAGGTAAATTTCATGTTCTAAAAATTATGTTGATTAACCTAGAGATATATATTAAATTATTGCTAGATACGTATCAAAGAATCTTATAATATTTATAAGAAAATTGACGAGTATATATTACCATACTATGTAATGTGTATTGGTGAACATATATAATATTTTAAAAATTATATATCAATTTATATAGAGATGCGTATTATGATGCTATATAACTAATTTGCTAGATATATATCATCTAGTTTTGTACTATGTATTAATGAACTCAATATTCTAGAAATTATGTATCAATTCATCTAGGAATGTGTATTGACTTGATGATTAATTTATTTAATGTATATCAGTTAACTATATAGTATATATAGATAATAAGCATATTACAAAAATAAGAAAAAAAGAATACCATACTTTTTTATTTTTGTTTTATAAGACTAACGAGTCTCTAATTTTTAAGTTTTTTTTTACAAAAAATGGTATTAGAAGAAATGTGATAAATCCACCCTATAAGTTTTTCTCTGGTATCCATCCCATATGATTTTGTTCCAAGCATCGCATTTGTCAACTATCCTGTCCCTCGTGTCCCCACCTTAGGTAGACTTGGTCTACCATAGGATCAAAATTTAACATGTCACCTTCCAATGATCCAATCTCCTAACCTACTCTTCCAATCATGGTTAGAAAAATTTTAAAAAATAATTAAAATGGAAAGCGCTATCATTTACATGTCTCCTCTTCCTCCTCATCTTCACATTTCCTCTTCTTCTTCGTCTTCTCTGCATCCTATGATCCTCCTCCCATCCTTCTCCGATCTTGGTGGGATTCCCGTAGGCCCTCACACCGAGTGAGGTAGTATCCGGAGGATGTCTCTTAAGGCTGGAAGTTGCCGTGGAAATTGCAATGGATGGTGGTGGGGTGCTCGACGTGCTTGGCATTCTACGATGAGCAATACACGTGGTAGGTGGCATGTGGGAAGTCGGCAGTATTGGTCTGGTGCACTCAGATGCCACTGGGAAAGGTATGCTCTAAAATATAATGACTTTTTAATGATAAAGTAAAGAAACAAAGATCCTTATAATAGCTATTTTAAAAGTAACAAAGAAAGACTTCCACAACATTATAACATATATATCCATGCACAACTATATATAACAATACTTTATAAATCATATTTCATTCAACAAAAGAAAAATTATGATTGATACCCATTCTTTTCGCTTCATTTAATATAATTGCATTCTCTCATTAATAGTTCTCAAATATAAAAATATTATTTATTACTGTTTTTTGTTGTAAATTTTAGTATCATATTTCTATAACTTTTGATTACTCTTTTTGTCAAATAACACTTTTACATTTGTTGCTATCATCTCAAAATTTCTCATTATATTAGCTAACAACACTACTAATACTATTATTTCATTAAAAAATTCAATTAAAGGATACAGTACTGGATCAACAGTGATTATTATTTTTATGTTATAAATTAATTAGGATTGGTTTGGTTGAGAGAAAGTGGAAAAAGTCAAATCAAACTACTTTGGATGACTTCGGATTACTAGCCTCTTAGTATATCTACATTTGTTATTCATTGAACGAGGAAGACTCACTTTTAGACCAACCGCATCTCATTGATCATTTCGGCAGCCAGACACCACGATAAAAAGTATACTTCGGTGAGAACCGCACCTTAGAAGGACCACTTTTTCATTTTTTAAAATTTAACCCGCGGGTAAGCAGAACGAAGTCCTCCTTTTTAAACAGCCATCCCACCATCTCTCCCTCTCCCTCTCCCTCGCCCAAAGAAGTAATAACTAAATCCTCCACCACCCACCACCACCACTGCGACCACTGGCAGCGCCGGACGACGACCGCCCCCGCCACGTACCCATGCTGTTCCGCCTCCCGCGCCGCCAGTCCCGGCCGGCACTGCCTTCTCGGCGTAGAAGGATTGCGGTGGTCCGGCTAGGAAGCCGGCGGGGGTGGCGCAGCGGCCGGAGGTTCCTCGTGGGCTTTCTCCGGCGGGTGCGGTTGAGGTGGCTGGTGGCGCAGTACCGGAAGGCCTTGAAGCGGGTGAGGGCGCGCTACGCGGCGCTGATGCGGGATCTGATCGATGGGGCGGCGACGATCGAGGCCGTCCATTCCCGGATACTAACGGAGTCCTACTTCCCGGCCCTTGTGGTGCCGAAGCCCATCATCGTCGCCAAGTGCCCCAGCTACTATAAATTCTGATAGAGAGATCATAATTATCACTCTCCCGCGCGCGCGAAAGCATGTTAATATATGTAGTAATAAAAGGGAAATGAAATTTAATAGGCGGGCAACATCCATCTCTCTCTCTCTCTCTCTCTCTCTCTCTCTTTTAAATTTTATGGGTGTGTTTTCTTGTAAATTGACTACAATATATTTGATATAGATGGCTCGGCTTGACCTTTTACATAAATCTCTAAATGTTGAGCTTTTTTTTTTTGATTGAAGAGGATTTTAGTTTGTTGGTTCTGCTTCAGGATTTGTGGTCATCTGCAAAGGAGTTGTGGGTCGGATTAAGGATTAAATAGTTTTGTGATGCAAATCAGTTGAGATCTATGAGACTAATTGTTATCTCATATAGTTCTATATGAAATTGTAGCGAATGTTATCTAAGATTGGTTCTGGCTAACTTAACTCATCATACAACTTTAATTTTATCGTACTGAAGCGGCAAGGAGATACATGATAGTGTATTGATTATAATTAAGAAAGTTTATGAAACCAAAACATTAACACATTGAATCAAATAAAATATGAGAAATATAACCAATCTTTTTTTGGCTTTTTTTTTTTTTAAATAATACGATTCATTTAAATATTTCTTGTGTGAATACAACTAGAATAATTAGAGAATAAAGATCTTGGAGCTCATTTGGAACACCCCAACCCTTAGTCCATAAAAGATCGCCGGTGTGCTCAGCTATAAAGAAATTGCCATCCAGTCAGCTACGATATTCACCTCTCAAAAGATATATCTAATGACTAGATTAATACATCCTTTTAACAATATCATGGCATCTTGTAAAAAGAAATTAGTGGCTCTACTATCAATGCACTTCTATAGCTAAGACACCACCATGATAGAGTCGTCCTCGAGAGGACAAGCTGCCTAGTGCCAAGAATCCTTCTAGCGAAGATGATCTTCACTTAGGCTGCACGCAACTTCGCCTTAGATGCAGTGGGCTTTTATAAGTAACTTTTTCCTACCACCACCGACCTGGAGTTGAGCTCATGAATCATAAAGTTGGCCCCATCATGTTTGTCTCTGACATTTTCATCAAATTTGATCTTTAGATATGCTAGAGGAGGGGGTTCCCAAGTAATAAATACCTGATGGATCGCTGCATAAGCAGGATGGGAGCTTTAGATCTTTGGCAGCTTAGAGGTCACATCAATCATCTTCGCTACCATGACTAAAGCTCTCTCCATAATATATAAAACTTAGTGAAAATCATATAGACTCAAACACTAGACTATTTCTAACTAACCAAATATGACGAACCACATAAACAGATCACCAACGTCCTAGAGGTGCGACCATAAGAACTGCACTCCAAGATCTTTAGAAAGGCTTCAATGGAGGTCTCCACCTGAACAATTTGTAAGAACATCCCGACTAAGGACAAAACTTGCTTGGCCATGGGGCACTAGAATAGAATATGCTCTAAAGTCTCCTCCTCGAAGCTGCAGCAAGAGCACGCTGGATGAATATCCATGCCACGGACTCGCAGAAGAGATCTGGTTGGGAGTTAGTCTCAGACTACCTTCCAGAGAAACAAGCTCACTCTTGGATGTACCCTGATTTTCTAGATCCATCTAATGTCTCTGTGCCTAGTAGACTCCCTCTTATAGAGTTGGTAGAAATCAACTGTCATAGCTCTTGGAGTGCAGGAATGACTCCAAACCCTAATATCTGGACTGTTGTAAATAGGAGCCGTAAGGGATAGCACCCTCTCTCTTAGCTCCTTGCCGAACAGATGGGACACCGCTACTAGATCTCATGTACTACCATCAACTCGATGGATATCCATCACTCTTATAGAGTCTAACGTCTCTAAACTAATAAAAATTGGCCATCGGCTCAAAAGCATGTCTCTAATCTGCCGGTCGTACAAAAGGCTAACGAAGCGACTATCTCCGATCAATTAATATATCTAAGAAAGCATACCAAATTAGAAGACATTTGTTCCTTACGCTCTTTTTTAATGTTTTCATCTGCCCCCTTCTTAGAGAATCATTTACGTACGGAAATTGTGGGTAATGCCTTTGTTTGTCACTTTCATAATATTTTGTTCAATGATAGGCTGATATAATATTAAAATTCTATAGGAATGTATTCTGCAAGCTAATAAATTGTTATATTCTCTCCTCATATATTCAACTTTTTTATTAATGCCAGCTTGGCGCAATCAAACATCTGGTTAGCTTCCAGGAGGCAATTGTATTGTTAATAAATAAATAAATAAATAAAAGAAGGGTTTGTTGTTTGCGGATGGATGCCATCCAAACCAACCTTGAATGCGTTAGGACGAACGGCTGTTTCATTGCTGCATCGAAAGAAGCCAGCGTACGTTGCAAGATATGCAATTAAGTAATGCAAATTGGACACTTCGATCTAGCTGAGGCCCGGTTAGCTCGCATGGGATCGTGGACTGGTCCACCCCGTACCACGACCACCGGCAATGAGTTGGAATGTTGGTGTGGCACCAGCTTTTCAAAAGCTTACGCACTGCACGTAATTCTCCATCGACGCTGTTATAGTTTAAGTAGTACAATATACATACAGATGGCTCTGGAGAATTATCAAACACTTTTATGATGTTAGTACGATGGTGTAATCTGCATCACAAGCAAAAGCAAGGTGCAATTTGTGTATAAAGATAAGAGCTAATTGATGCGAGTGGGCACAAGTTAGGTGGCATGGTTGGGACTTGGGTATCATGTGGGTTGGTACCCACTATGTCAAGTTGAGGTGTACTGTACTAGCCTGACGGAAGTTAGGATCCTCTTTAATTTAAGATTGAATTAGAGAGATCTAGTCTTCATTCACAACAAATAGTTTGCATTAAGTAGATCGCCATGAATCCTAACGCGCTATTTTTTCTTTTGGTAGGATGGCAAGATTACATCGCCCTTTTATATGTACACAAATTCTACAGTAGCGAGAAAGGCTTTATTGCCGAATTCCAAAATATCGACTCAGTATGATTAGCTACATATGAAGCGATCTAATCCTCGGCATTCCTTATAGATAGATAATATCGTAAATGATCAAAATGTAGCAATTAATCTCCTCATATCATCTAAAATGAGATGCAGAACATCATAGCATTCAAGGCTTCGGATATCCAGCTGATCACCGTCTCAAGGTCCCCTTCAAACACCACATCGGGGACTACAAGCACTTAGCCCTGTAATAGAATGAACCAAGTTACCAAGTCCTTCTAGGCTTCTCTCAGCTTTGCAAGCAGAACAGAGGTATCATAAACATGCGCTATCTCATTTGTCATACAGGATTCACTCAATCACATCTTGTATCATGCAATGGATAAACTGGCTTTATGGTGCCCAATTACAGAATTATAAAAAGAACAAAAGGAGCTTTCTTTTGGGTTTGGTTGGTGGGTGTATAAACAAATCTAGAGGATTGGGCATCAGCAGGCTGATCACATTCGCTATAAGCATGGGACACATGGAAGGACATCCATGAGCGAAGGTATAAGCTGAGGAAACTCCCAAAGCGTAGGATGAGAGGTTGAGGCTCGGTCCTAATCGCAAGGCATATCTATCTGGAATTCATTGATGTCCCTTTAGACACCTCCATAGGCAGCTGGCAGCTCCACCTTGGGGACCGAATTGAAGCATAACAGGTGGCGGCAGCAAGGAGGATGATGCGTAATCGTCCCTCACCTTCAAGTTTAGTATGCTTTGGTTCGAATTCTACCTCCATCCAAGTCATCGTGAATCTATACACAGCACCGCATTTTTGTGCACCAGACGTACCAACCCAGTACAACAGGATTTTTTTTTTTTAATGCTTCCATACGGTTCCAATTGCCATATCCTTGATCCAACATCGTGAGCTAGGAACATAGCAACCACTATATATTTATGGGAAACTATCCCCATATACAAAGCATTTCAATATATAATATCAAAGCTTAATTATTATATTTTTTTTTAATTTTTTAAAATTATTCATATTTATCTTGAACTTTGATTCGTTGCAATCAGTGCCTGAAACTTTCAATATATTTTAATTTCTATCTAGACTAATACTTTTATCTAATTATTATGATAGAAATTATTGAATGTCATCACGTGCTATCACGTAGTCTGTAAATGGAAAATGATATGGCAGAGACATGATATGTAACTTTTTTTTTTACAACCTTTCTCCAACTAGGGTTTATAGTTTCTTTTTCGATAATTTAGCTCCATCCTATCCGATGATTGGAAATCGGTGAGCCTTTATGCTTTATATACATTTCGATGAGTGATAGTGATTGGTCCAATCCCTTCTCCATTTCAGCCACTAAGAAAAAAAATAATCGGCTTGTATCCCCTACATATCTCTTAGATTTTCTTTTTTTCCCGTGAACTGTTAGGTGAATTAGGTAGCATTGCTCATCCAACTTGAAAAAGTAGTCTCAAAATTGTATTATCAAGTAGATTTTTAGCTTTTAGTAGAAAGGGTCCCAAAACTCCATTATCATTTTATGGACCTTGAAGACATTACTGTTATTTTAGAAAAAATGGTCTCCAAATGATTCTTCTTTTCTAGACCTAATTATAAAAGTGAAGCTAAATTATTTTTTTTAAATTGTAATTTAATTTTTTGCATATTTTGAGATTATTGCCTCTCATGTCATGTAAAATGGATAGTCTCATTATAGCTGTGCATCATGATGAAAAATTTATGAATAAGAGTGGACACATTGACTATTTTGGAGGAAATATGACATTTTATAACATCGGGATGCATAAAACATGTCTTGTAAGTAGTTAGTTGATATGGCGAAGGAACTATGTATAGAAAAAATCCTAAGATTATTTTATAGGGTGTTTCCTTTGAATGATACACAAGGAATGAGAACACTATTTAAAGATAGTCAACTTAAACATATCATAAAACTAGCATTGGATATAATGGAGTATCTAAATATTTATATGAAATATGAAGAGGTATACTACTACAGAATAGAGCTACGATAGTGGTTGTTAATCGTTGCGATAGTTTAAAAAATTGCTGCCATAGATTATGATAATGGTTAGTTAACCACTGCCACTACGACCATCGCCGTAGGTCTATGGCAATAGTTAAGTGAACCGCTGCCATATATCACTTATGATAGCGATTTTCAAACTACTGCAATAGATTGACCTATAGCAGCAGTTTTATAACCGCTGCTATAGTTCGATCTATGGCAGCGATTGTTTTTTAACTGCTGCTATAGTACTTTATAGGAGCAGTTACAGAATTGCTGCTATAGATCTATGGCAGTAGTTGGCACGAAGCCTACGACAGCGATTGACTTGCCTACGACAGTGATTTTGTAACCACTACTATAGTTTTTCAATAATAAAAAATATAATTTTTATATTTTTTTTACCTATTAAATATGGTTCAATAACACAAGAAAATATTATAAATATAATTAAAAATATTTATGAAATGCTCAAATTTGATTGTTGAATAAAACCTTTTATAATATTTTTTAAAAATATATATAAATTTTTTTTTAAATCTACATCATTGTCGTCACCAAAAGCTGGAGCTAGAGGGGTTGGAGCTAGAGGGGCTAAAGTTATAGGAGCTGGAGCTGGAATGCAGGCCAACATGTCCTCAAGACCCATGAAGTCAGTTCTAAAATACGTGCTGAGCCTCGTCACCATGGTACTCAAGATGCCTTCTAGTTGAGATGTGCACTCCTCAGTAAGAGCAGCCCATGTCGTAGCCTGATCTGCCTACGTCGTAGCCTGAACTGCTTGCGCCAATGCCTCCTCAAATTGCTTTCGATTGACGATACCAAAAGCATATAAAGAAATGCTCGCCTCAAATCAGTAGCTCGTCCAAACCAGCATCGAATCCTCTCAGAGTGCTCAGGCCTCAAGACCTGAGATAGATGGTCATGGAGGCCAGAGGTATACTGGCCCTAGCTCGCCAGTACATCTAACTGCTCCTGTAATTATAAATTCAAATAAAATTTTATAAAAAATACTATTATATTAATTATACTAATATATTTATTACTTACAAAATTTTTTTCGATCGCGACATTCATCGACTTGCACTTCTTGTCCATACGGTTAGATCGAAAGATCTAGCTATGGCTGGGCATCATCCAATCTCTCATCAGCTATAACAATAGATCAATTTATTAAAAATATATAAAAAATATTAATTTAATTTATCTAGTAAGATTCAAAATTTATTACTTTTTTATGCACATGACTGGCCATAGGCTCACCATCGAGAGTGTGCGTATACTCCTGGATTGCTCGGTTCTTCTGGTTCTGATAGAAGATAGCCTAAAAATATTCAAATAAATAATAAATATTTAAAAAATATTTAAATATAATTTTAAATATATTAAAAAAATTTAGAAGTTAGAAATTAAATCTCGAACTCTTAGCTCCTCCAATGTCTAACCATCTCCTTCCACTGACTCGAAGGATAATCCTGAATCCAAAAAACAAGCTCCTCTAAAGTGTCCCATCGATGCTTGAGCCATCCTCTATAGAGCTTGATCTTGTAGTTTCGGTACAACTCTTCAATCTTCTTCAGTTGGACATCTCGAGTCCTCTCATGATTTAGAAAGTCATACCTCCTCTGCACAAAGTTATCAGAAATCAATTATGAAATTATATGAATAAAATATAGTGTAAAAATATCAAATGTATAAATATAACTAAGATATACTTACCCATTCTCCTTCCATATTCGGTCCCTGATATTAGCATCCATCAATCACTAGTCTATGGGCAGTATCGAAATGATTTCAGACTGCCTCACAAGCACTCCAAAAAAGAAATGCATCTCTTATACGATCTCCTCTACTGGCCTCTCCTCTGTGTCATAGTCTACCATCATCTGATGGCGGTTCCACATATGCGGCATGCATGTAGGACTGTGAAATACCCTACTAGATGATACATCTGCAATAAAAATATATTATGCAAATATATAAGAGTATACAATAATTATATAAATAAATAAATAATATAATAAAAATATATACTCACTGGCCATGGGATCATACGACATGGATGCCAGTGGAGACTCATCAATGGGTGGAGCATGTGTCGGAGATGTGTTGATGTTGAAAGCTCAGATGCTAGTGAAGGAGTAGATGTCAATGGTCTCTAGGCAGCTAATATAGAGGTGGATGGAGTATGCTCTACTTGCGACTCAGATGCAGATCTCCGTATATTAATGAATATTATTTTTTAATCTAATAAATATAGTTAAATATATATAATATAAGAAAATATTATAAACATAAAAATATTTTTGAAATACTTAATTTTTATTATTAAATAAAATTTATTATAATTTTTTTAAAAAATATCAAAAGTTTGCTAAATTTATATCTAAGTCATCATCACCGAAAGGATATGGAGCACAATTTGGAGGAGCTGGAGCTCAGATGTTGGTGGAGTAGATGCCGGTGGTCCTTGGACAGCTGATGCAAAGGTGGATGGAGTATGCTCCACCTACGACTCAGATGCAGAGCTCCACGTAGACCAAAATGCTTGGTATGCGGTGCAACTCCGCTTGAAGGAGGAGGAAATTCTCTACATCATGTACCATAATTTGTCAGATATCTACGACGAGCTCAACCTATCCATGTAGAGATATAAGAAAGAACAATCATCTAGATTAACCAAAATAAACTTTTATAAATCTTAACATTAATTTTTAATGCAATATTTTCTAGATACTGCTTATTTTTTCTACTAGATACGTACTTTGGTAAGCAGCATTGCTAATAATATTGCTTACCAAAGTACATATTTAGTAAGAAAAATAAGCAGTATCTAGAAAACATTGTATTGAAAATCAATGTCAAGATTTTTAAAAGTTTATTTTAGTTAATTTAGATAATTATTCTTTCTGATATATTTATAAGGATAGGTTGAGCTCGTCGTAGACATTTGATAAATTGCAGTACATGATGCAAAGAGTTTCCTTCCTCTCCAAGCGGAGTTGCACTGCATACTAGGCATTTCGATCTACGCGAGATAGCATTTTAGTACCATCATGAACTGCAACATTAATAAATATTAAATCATATAACGTTAATGAACATTAACCCAGCTCACGACCATCGGCATGGCCCAAAATCCATCGACAGAAATTTTCTTATCGACCGACATGGTACAGGACTGTCCATGGTCACCGACATGGCATGGCCCAAGATCGCTGACACGGGCCAAGGTCGTCCATGGCCAACGACATGGCATGACTCAAGGCTACCGCAACGGTTTGATCTAGAATCCATCGGTATAATCCAAAACTAATCAGTAGGAGTTCTTTTACCCACCGACATGATCCACGACTGATGAATAATTATAATATTTATAATAAATATTTATGATATTATAAATATTATAAATATTATTATAAATATTATAAATAATTAATAAATATTATTATAAAATTTTAAAAAATAAAATCATACCTATGGCTATGGAGAGGAGATCGCATAGAGCTCTGAAGGTCACAGATGGTGGCGTTAGAGAAAGATGGCAGCACTAGAGTTAGCCTGCAAGAGAGACGCAAGATAGTGAGGTGCAGAGAGAGAAGAGAGAGAAAGAGAAAGAGGAGAGAGAAAGAAAAAGAAAAGAGAGAAAAATATCTAGAGAGAGAAAGAAAAAGAAGAAAGAGAGAGAGAAAGAGAGAGTAGGGAGGGGTTAGGGCCAGCGATCGGGTCGACCAGGAAAGAGAGTAAAGAAAAAGAGAGAAGGAAGGGGCGGATCGGGCCGAGAAAAGAGAGGAGGGGGATGTGGCGGAGCTGACAGATGAGCTGGTCAGGGAAGGAGGAGGAGGAGAGAGAGGTGGCAGGGCTGGCGACTAAGGAAGAGAGTAGAGAGAAAGAGAGAAGGGAGGGGGCGGATTGGGCCAAGAAAAGAGAGGAGGGGGAGGTGGTGGAGCAGGTGGATGAGCCAATCGAGAAAGGAGGAGGAGGGGAGGTGGTGGGGCCGGACTGGGCCGATCGGAGAAGAAGGGGCAAGTGGGGAGGTGGCAGAGCCAATGACAGAGAGGATGGGGAAGGAGGAGGGGAAGGTAGCGAAGCCAGTGATCGGGCCGACTGAGGAGCCAATAGGAGGCGAGGGAGGAGGCGACGTCGACTGGAAAAAGAAATGAAGGGGGTGGAGCCTCACCGACGGTGAAGAGGAGGGAGAGAGAGAGCGATCAATGGAGAAAAAAAATCAATTTGAGAACGAGCTGGGCAAAAATAATCTAACCTATGGCTGCGATTTTTGAATCACTACCGTAGATCTAGCCTCATCGATGGTGAAGAGGAGGGAGAGAGAGAGCGATTGGTGGAAGAAAAATCAATTTGGGGATGGACTGTGCAAAAATAATCTAATCTATGGCAGTGATTTTCGAACCACTACTATAGATCTACGGCATCAGTTATTAAGAACCACTACCATAGGTCTATGGCAGCAATTATGAAATTGCTGTAATAGATTTATGGCAGCGGTTCTCAATAACCGCTATCGTAGGTTGAAAATAATTTTTTTAATTTTTACTCTAAATATTATATAATTTTAAAATTTAATGTACATCTTCATCATTCGTTATCTAAATAATTATCATTAGAATGTCATCACAAAAGACTATCTCGATCCAATGGCCCTAGCTTCATCGATCAGAAAAAATTGATTTTGATGATCATGAATGATGACGCGATGATCTGATAGATGAAGATCTTTGATTGATCCAAAAATCTACAATGATGATTTCATTGATGTTTGTAACATACTATCAAAGTTTTCTTCAATCGAATATCATTATCATGATTAATTTAGTACAGGATAATTTCAATCGTTAAATGATAAACGAGTGATCAAAAGATCAGACGGCATTCGATTATGAGATAATTTTTTTCATAAATGATCTTGGCTACTACTTTAATCATTTTTACAGTGATGATTATAAAATTCAACTTATTGATCTAAGAATGATCCAAAATTATACATCACTTGATGCCCATTCTTAAACTCTGTTGGTAATTATGCTCGTACTTTTGCAAGATTAACATGGATAGTTCATACAAAAATAATTTAAATTTTATAATCATCATTATATAAAATAATTAAAATTATAGCAAAGATCATTTAACTAAAAAATTATTTCATAATCAGATGCAATTTGCCTCTTTGATCGCTTGTTTCTCATTTAACGATCGAAATCATTCTATACTAAATTACCATGATAACGATATTCGATTGAAGTAAAATTTTGATAGTATGCTACAAATATCACCGAGATCATCATTGTAGATTTTTAGATTCATCGATGGTCTTCATCTATCAGATTATTACGTCGTCATTCGTGATCATCGAAATCAAATTTTTCTGATGGATGAAGCTAGGGCCATTGGATCGAGGCGGTCTTTTGTGATGATACTTTAATGATAATTATTTAGATAATGAATGATGAAGATGGACATTAAATTTTAAAATTATATAATATTTAGAGTAAAAATATAAAAAAAGATATGATAGCGGTTATGCCCAACCACTACAATATATTGGGCCTACGACAGCGGTTATATGTAACCGCTGCTATAGATCGATCTATAGCAGCGATTAGTATAAATCACTATCATAGGTTGGACCTGTAGTAGTGATTCTTTGTAACCACTATCGTAGGGTCTATTGCAGTAGTTTCGAAAATCGCTGTCATAGTATGCACTGCCATAGCCTCTTTTTATAGTAGTGGTAGTTGATGAAGGTACTATGCTGATGAAGCTATCAATATTCTAATCATTAAAGCAGCCAATATTTCAACTAGTCAAGTAGCCATTACTGCAGTTACTAAAGCCAATATACCAGTTAGTGAAGTACTCGAAGAGGGAGCACAAATAATCATAGTAGAGAAAGAGACCGAAAAAAAGATTCAGAGTAAAGAACAGAAGCAAGTAGCGAGGAGACTTAAGACTAGATCTCAAAGCAAAGGAAAGAAGTAGATAATTGAGAGATGCAGGACTAAGGCTCGAAACAAAGAAAAAAATGTAGTAGTAGAGAGACCTCATGGCTAGGGCTCAAAGAAAAGAGAAGAAGAACATAAGATAGACATCGAGGGCTCGAAGGGGTGAAGCACTTCTTTGGATGTTGACTATAACCCAAATGATGATAGTAAACAAACAATCAGTAAAGGTAGTTTTCATACAAATGTTGAACTACTAACTGATGATGAAAAGCTGAGAGATGCAAGAAGAGTAGAAGCAAGAACTAAAATAAATGACATAGTTCATGAGTTTCAAAAAGAGCAGTCATCACTTATGGATGTTAGTACATGACCAAGCCATCAGAGTGCTAGTGTCGATGAAGTAGAAGAAAACAATGGGTACCATAGTGAGTATCTTGATTCTTCAAAGTTTGAGACTCCTGCATCATGCTCTAAAAATGAGACTGGTGAGATTATTAGAAGGAAGAAATGGGCATATTTCAATCCAAAAACTAACATGCGAGATATGAAGTTTTACAAAGAAATGACATTCAGTACAATTAAAGTTCAAAGATGCTATGGTTAAATACAATGTTGCTCAAAGATATAATTAAGGTTTAGCAAGAATAAAGCCAATAGAGTTGAGATTAAATGTACTTTCAATAATTGTATTTTTATAGTATGGTGTTCATTTAGAAATATTATAGAAAAATTTCAAATTAAAACTTACGTAGAAAAGCATAGATGTGTAAGGACCTATAAGAATAGATAAATAACTATAAGATGGATTGCGATGGAATTTTTGGAGAAGCTAAGATTATGTCCTACATATAAGCCAAGAAAAATGAAGCATGATATCAGAATAAAATATGAAGTTGATGTGACTGTCACCAAATGCTGGAGAGCAAGAAAAATGTCATTAGAGAAGATTAGAGAGTCCCATCACAAGCGCTATGTAAGGTTATGTGATTATTATAAGGAGCTTAAAAAGAGCAATAAGGGGACCTTAGTCATTTTGAAGGTTAATAAGACTAATGATGTAGTCCAGTTCCAGAGATTGTACATATGATTTGAAGCACTTCGAAAGGGATTCTGGGCAGCTTGCAGGCTTATTATTGGGATTGATAGATATTTTCTAAAATAATTTTGTAAAGATAAATTGTTAGCCGCCATTGGAAGAGATGCCAACAATCAAATATTTCTAATTATATGGGCTCCGGTTAAGATAGAATGTAGAGATTCCTGATCTTGGTTCATTAATCTTTTAGCTAAGGATTTATAATTTGGAGATGGGTTGGGTTGGACACTTATTAATGACCAACAAAAGATTAAAATTCACATTCTTTTCAAACTTCAACTTTTCTTATTTCAAGTTTTAACTTCTATTACATGCTTCTAAGCAAGATTTCGTTCAAGTAATTGCTGATTTGCTGCCACGTGCTAAGCACAGACATTATACAAGACATATTTATGGAAATTGGAGAAAAAAGCATAAGGATGGGGTTTTAAAATTCACCTTCTTTAGGGCATCAAAGTGCACCATAGAAGAAGATTTTCTTGATGTGTTGGATGAGATAAAAGGGCTATCTGAGGAGGAATAAAGAGACTTTACAGAGAGTAACCCAAGAAAATTTATGAAGACCTTTTTCAGTCCCTTTCCATAGTGTGATATGGTTGACAATAATATGGTAGAGACATTCAACTCATACATAATTAAGACAAGGGAGAAACCAATTATTGACATGCTTGAAGATATAAAAAGGGCAATAATGATAAGGATGGAAAAAAAAGGGAGGACACTAACAAGTGGCATGAAAAAATATGCCCTTGGATTCAAGAAAAGATAGAGAGAAATAAAGTTGAAAGTAGGTGATATAAGACCATCTATAATGGGGATAGGAAGTATGGGGTGATATATAAGGGACAATTTTATGAAGTTAGTTTATTGGATAGGAGTTGTGCTTACAATGCATGAAATTTGATAGGTATGCCATGCATTCATGCCATTTTTGTAATATGGTACAAAAATGATAATGTTGAAGATTATGTTGTAGACTGGTATACCAAAGATTCTTGAAGAAGCTGCTATGAGTTTGTTCTATAATTTGTGAATGGAGAGAAACTTTGGCCTAGGACTGGTGCAGAGATAGTCCTACCTCCACCTATGAGAATAATGCTAGATAGGTCCAAAAAAGATAGAAGAAAGAACTGACATGAGGAGTCCAAGGACTCTTGTAAGCTTTCAAGAGCAGGAAGATATAAGACCTGCTAAATATATTTTGAGAGAGGTCGTAATAAGCAAGAATGTCCCAAGAGAAGTAAGGTATCATCAAGTATTTCAACTCATCATATAACAGCAAAGAGACCAAGGGGCAGGCTAAGAAAAATTCAGGTGGTTCTGCTCTAACCAACTAATATTCTAACTCATTATTTAACTTAATGCTAGGTTCCAATTCTCTTCTTGTTAATTAGTAATCAATAACTACTTGTCTTCTTTTGATGCTAGGTTACAAGTCCCACAATAAGCCGAGCAAAGCTACCTTTAAAGAGAAAGATTATAAGCAATAAGTAGTAGTAGTCCCAATTGCAAGGCTCCATAAAAACTAATAAACGACCAAGGTAGAAAAAATTATCTAGCCTAAATATACTAACTTATTTGCATATTTTTGCAGTGATCAAGCAAGGTTAGGCATATTAGTAGAGAAGCTAGAAGCCATGTTGTATGGGGATCAAACAAGCACATTTAGATGCCAGGAGGAATATTATCATATCAAGATCTAGTCAGCCTACTTCCTCTTAGTTAGATACAAAAGAAAGTAGTGCTGAGGGGACCAATCTTAGATAGTTATTGCTTTCAAAATGGTCTTGAAGTGGGGGGGGGGAGCGGCAAATTTTGTGACATTCATATCTTTCAATGTCAGTGGACAATAAATTTTGTGACATTCATATCTTTCAATGTCAATGGACAATATATTATTTATGGTCTTTAAGTCCTTATGTATTGTCTATAGATCAATGTCTTTAAATTATGTCCATAAATTAATGTCTTATGTGATGTAACTTCAATTTTTTGTGGATCAATATCTTGTAAGATATTTATTTTATAATATGATATACAGTTAGTTGCAACTTATTTTATAAGTGAATAAAATAATGTCTTAAAGTCTCAGCTTATTTATATCATAAAAATAAGTTATAAAGAATGTTAGTTGTACCTTATTAGTTCAATATTATAAAGAATGTTTGTTATTATGATTTATGCCCTGGTTGATTAATGTTTTAGTTGAATTGGTACCAATGTCTCAAAGTCGTAACTTATTTGTGTCATAAGAATGTATTATAAAGAATATTGGTTATACCTTATTAGTTCAATATTTGTGCCCTACTTCAATGTTATAAAGAATATTTGTTAACTGAATTTATGCCCTAGTTCAATGTTTTGAGCTGAATTGATATCAATGTTTCAGCTGAATTTATGCCCTTATTGGGATCATTGAATTTGCTCCCTCGATTTAATATCAGCTCCCCAATGTATAGTCGGCATCACCAACTAAATATCAAAGACATCAAATATTCAGTTGATGACAGACGACTATAAGTCGGCTGGATGACTTCGAATCGAATGAACCAACTATTAACTAATCTTGACGCCCAACTCATAGTCGATAAACCATACCGATGATCGACTATCAATTGGTCTACCTATTGACAGTCAGCTTTCTTCAACCGGCTCTACAACAAACATAATGACTCTAGAAACAAGTAACCACTAACCAATCGAAATATCAGAAGCACCAATGGTTAGTCGAATTAACAGCAATACCGACATATGATTGGTACGATATATATTTCTAATGCAAAATGCACGTAACGGCCTTTCCATGACCAAATAATAAGCATTAACTACTTCCATAATGTCAGAATAAATGAGACCCATGACTTCTAACTATTACAAATGGTTACCAATCATTCACCTATAAAAAGAAGGTAAACTAATTATATTGGTAAGATAATTTTGGATGAGACTCTGTCATTTTTCTACTCATCTGTTTGATCAAATTTTTTCTTTCTAACTTAAGCATCAGAGGATCTCCACCAAAAATAATTTCAATTAGAGTGAATGTTGTTTTATAGGTAATTATCTCCAGCGACAGGTGCTAAAAGAATTTGGCGGCAATAGCCCAGGTTCAAAGTTTTAGCTAAAATTTTTTAAAGCTATCAAATAGAGGTATGAAACTGAGCCAATTTAGTAGGTTTCAGAGCTATAAAACCTAGCTCAGTTTCAATGTTTCAAAACTAGTGTTAAGTTTTGAATGTTTAGTGGCATGATACTGAGCTTAGTCTTAAAGCTCTAAAACCGAGCTCAATCTCAATATATCAAAAGCATTAAAATTGAGCTTTCTTAAAATGTCTTTAGTTTCAATATTTCAAATCTCTGAAACTAAGCTCAAGATTTCAATGTTCCAGTGCTTTTAAGAACCCTCTCTTCAGTTTCAATATTTCAAATCTCTTAACCAACATTAGTGTTGCCTAGAGGAACATCCCAAGAGGGGGGGTGGGGGGGGGGGCAGGGACGAGGGGGTGAATTGGATTTTTTTTAAAAAAATAGATTAATAAGTGTATGTGCAGAACAAAAATGCTTATATGCAAAAAATACAGTACTTAAATGAGTTGAAAATAAATATAGCTGACAAAGAGAATCTCACATACAAAGGCACAAAGTTTTTATAGTGGTTTGGTATAAAATTCAATACCTATATCCATTTTTGAAGCACTCCACTTGAGAATTTCACTATAATTATCAAGATTACAGTAAGATTATTTTTTTCGAGTTCATAATCTTAATTCAATTGATTTTGCGAGCTAACCAACCAAAATCTATCCCTAAGCCGCTCCTAGGCTTGTACAAATCCAAATCAAGACTTGGATGGGCCTATCCCCCAAGTTTCAACTTATTAAAATTTAAAATATAGAAATTTAAAAGTACATAAATTTAAATACAAATAAACTTCTTGAAGAGCTGATTTGAAGCTTTAATGCATAAATTAAGAGATTAGAGGGCTTGTGCAATAAATGCTTCCTTTTTTCACTTGAGAATGCCTTAATCGCACATTAGGTTGGGTGGTTGGATTGCAATGAAAACTTTTTAAAGCTCACTAGTACGACAGCACTAAACTTTTGAATATATTTTGATGTTTCTCTCTTCACTTGTGTTGATTTCTTGTATTTCTTTTCTTTAATAATGTCTTAGAAGTTTTCTAATCCAAGTTAGAAATACCAAAAATAGATTTATAGTCATTGGAGCATGAGAAAAAGATATTTAGAGCATACTAAAATAATTTTATATAGTTTCAAAAACTAGCCGTTAGAGCTGTCAAAAGCTCATGGTTGACTCCCTAGATCTTTGAGTTGGCTCCAGGCCCTTAGGAGTTGGCTCATGGATTTCTTGAGTCAACTCTAGCTGCAGGATGAAAATTCAGCATTCTATCTTTTCTATACCTATGCCAATTTTGCGTGCTTGAGTCAAGTCCCAGATTTCTTGAGTTGGCTCCAACTATAGGATGAGAAATTCATAGTTTTGTTCTTGAACCAGTGCCCTCTTGAGACATGAGTTGGCTTATGCTTTTCTTGAGTTGACTTCTCAACTATGCAAATGTTTGAAGCATATCAGATATGTGTGTGTCAGCTTATACTGTGCTTGAGTCGATTCTAATGATAAGATCCAAAATGCTATCTTTTGGTTTTAAGTCCTGATGCCTTTTTGAGTCCTTGAGTCGACTCATATTATTTTGGAGTCAACTCCTGATGATGCGGGATAGCTTAAAAAAAAAAAAGAAAAGACCAAGCTTCCTTCTATTCGTCAACAATAAATTACGTCCGACTCTGGCACATTATTCTTAGGATAGACAGTATAGTTGTCTATACTCTACTCATGAGGCATGACTGATTGACATGGGATCAAAGCACGGTCAATCTAAATGATGCTGATGAATGCCATTTTAAAGATCAGTAAATAACTAGCAATAATAAAGTAAATAGACAGATAGCAAAAATTAAACATGCTCATGAATAATTGCAAAAAAAAATATAAATGGAATGAAGGATAGCAAGAAATTAAGTCCGCAAGAAAATCCAAAACAAAGATAAGAAGAATCCGAATCGTGATAGTTAAGGAACTATCCTGATTAAAGCTCTTAATCTTTTAATTAAGCAGATCTATCGATAAAAAACTGGATCTTTACCAACATCGAATCTAAAAAAAATAAGTAAAAATCAAAGATCAGTTGAAAAGAAATGAAGATCCTTGTCAACATTTGATCTGTAAAATAATAGATCACTCTTTCTCTCTCTGTATGATAGATGAAAATCTTAAAGGAGATAGATCTTCTTTTGGTGGAATAGGCTTATGTAGGTAGATGGTGAAGATGAATCGGGGTCATAGAAATACTGAATCTCAAAAAAATAAAGATTAAAGAGATAGAAAAAGATGGAGCTCAGATCTTTCCCTCGTGGAACGATTTTGGATCTCACACCCTCTCCCTCTCAGAGCGACCAATATAAGTATTTGTGAAAATTGTAAAGTGATTCATTCATTCATTATCTCATTCATGAAAGATACATGGGTTTATATAGGATCCTAAGGGTCCTATTTCTTTAGGAATCCTATTCTCTTTACAAGAAAAAAATCAACCCTCTCAATAAAAAAGTAAAATATTATGTATGATTTTCAAATATAATAATATATTATATCTATCTTTTATGGAACCATAGAAAAGAAATCAGTCTTTTAACAAAATAAGTAAAAAATCAAGAACTCTTAAGAAATCCTAGGAAAGAAAAGAAACTTCATATGGATGCTTGATGCCCGGCATAATTTGACATGAGGATCCTTGGGCATGGCACATGCTAGCGTGTGTATTTTCTCCCTAGGCGTATAGAGGGTGGTGGCTCCAAAGATAACGTGGATCAAGCTTGCTTCTTTATGATGGTCTCTTTCTAAATAAGGCTTAATCCAAAATAAACCCAAGTATGATCCTATGGATCCAAAACTAAATGCATCAAAAGAACTAATTGATTAAATCAAAAGGACTAGAATAAAATAACTAAAGTAGAGTTATTCTGATATGGCTTCTTCAATCCAAATTGAATTTAAATTATGTTATCAACTTTTGGTGGCTCTGGTGTCCACACTAATTCTTTTGGGATGGGGAGAACTCAATCCTATCGAGTGGGGGTCGATTCTACTCTGATGACGCTCAAGCAAATCGGGATCAATACGCTGCAGCTCTTTTTGAGTGATCCAGATATCCTCAGACTTCGATCAGCCTCGTCATCTAACTAAGTACCATTGATAGCCTCGACTCCAAGTGGAGATGATCTGCTCATCCAAAATTTTCTCAATCTAATCATACTTTGACATTTTGGCTGATGGACATTCAGGAATAGGCTCTCTCTCAAAGGTTGGTTCAGGCTCAAATGGCTCACTAGATATCTAAGTTGGCTCTTTATAGGCGACGAGATCTGCAATGTTAAAAGTAAAGCTAATTCCAAAATTAGAAGGTAAGTCCACAACATATGCATTTGATCCGATCTTCTTGAAAATCTTAAATGGACCTGCTCCTCGAGCATGTAACTTCTTGACAATTCCTGATGGAAATTATTCAAGCCTCATTCGAACCATCATATAGTCTTCTTCCACAAACTCTTGGGCACACCGATGAGAATTTGCATTCTGTTTATAAATTTTATTACTAATACTAATTTTTTTACTGATCTCTTTATGTAAACTCTTGACATGCTGTGCAAATGACTCTGTAGATTTAAAAATTCTAGTATGCATGGGTAGTGGGATAAGGCTTATTAGTTTTCTAGGTTGATATCCATAAACTACTTCCTTGGGATGATCTATCTTAGGATCCTCATGAACTTCTTTCGTAGCAATCATCCAAACTGGTGATCCTTTACTCACGGTCATCTCTAATTTCTTAGCACCTATCAAATGAAGGCTTTTCTTTTTGATATTTTTTTTTGGTCCATCATCTATCTTTCTATTGGTAGCCTTAGGTGGGGAAGGACTGATCGTGATCTTCTTACCCATATGAGTGAAACTATAGGAGTTGGTTCGGCCATAAATCATAACATCATTGTCAAACAGCCAAGGCCGACCTAATATAATACTTCCAACTTTCATGGGGAAGACATTGCACCAAACATGATCCTGATAAGAATGAAGCTGGATGGGAACACAGCATCTAAGTTTGATGAGAATAGAGGAGGAATATATCAAAGACACGATATGGACTGGGATGATCTACAGGAGCTAATCTTAATCGCTTAACCATATCGATGGAGATGGCGTTGATACAACTACTGCTATCAATGATCATCTTACAAATTTTATCGCTAAATTTTATGAAGATATGAAAAATAGAGGTCTTACGCCAGTCTTCACTCTTCTTAGTCTGTGCTAGAACATACCTAACGACTTCAAGCCTAAGGTTTGACTTCGATGCAATAAAACTTAGAATTTTCTCAGTACTCTCAAACTACTCAACTAAGTCTAGATCAACTTCGTAAACTTCTTTCTTAATATTTTCTAGAGTTTTCTCTTCTAATTCTTTCATAAATAACGATCGATTGGGATATTGTGCAGCAAAATAATCATAATCATGGCACTTGAAGCAGTGAGATCGAGAACTACTTTTCTTAGATAACTCTTCCATAACTCTTTTTTCTTTATTTTCTTTTCTCATAATAGGATTTGTAGGTGGAGGTCCATTACTAGGAGTCTGGATAGTATTGGGTCTCGATTCAGAAGGGGTTACTCGGCTAGGTTCAAGATGATGGATGGTCGAATACCTAAAAAATCTCTCAAAGTCTAGGGTAAGTTGATAAGCTTATTCTAACGTGGTTACCACTCGCAAAAAGAGCTCATGCTAGATATCTTCTCATAATCTAGCTCTAAATCTAGATAAGATAACAACCCTATCTTCAGTTACTCCACATCTGATGAGGTACTCATCAAATCTCATGATGTACTCTGTGACTGATTTATTTTCTTGAGTAAGTCTTTGTCATTGATCTAAAAGTCTTTATTGGTAGGAGGTGGGGAGGTATTTTTCTCTGAGTTTCTCCTTCATTTCATCCAAGGTTTCTATCGAATCTTGTCTTTTCTGATTGAGAAGACGTTCAACACTTTTTCAATAAAGTTGGACTTGCCTAACCAACTTCATCCTAGCAAATCCAACTCTTCTTGCTTCAGACATTTCGTACCATCCAAAATAGTGGTCCATGCCCGATTTTCAATCTAGGTACTCTCTCGAATCTAGACAACCATCAAAACTTAGGGCTTCGATCTTCACATTCCTAAGAACATGCTCATCCTGGTTGAACTGGTTATGATGGGGGCATGCTGCTATAGGTCAATCTAGGTCGAGGTTCCTTCTTCTCTATCATATAGATAGTTGGAGAGACTTAGGTTCAGGTTGTCTTTGCCTAGCTTCTTCTAGTATTGTTATTCATGGTTTTCATAAAATCTTTCATGTCATCAAACTTCTCAGTCAGGGCATTAATGATAGTTGCTGTATTGGGATCCATATTGATACTGGGTGAAAAAGTAGGATGTTGGTACTGGGTACCTGATCTAGTGGTCATGCAAGTCTAGGATACAGAAATAAGATGCAGTAAGAAAGAAAAAAAATGTTAAAAAATAAATTAAAAAATTTAAATTATAAAAATTTAACTTGTATAAATTTTAAATTATAGAATTTAAACTAAAGTCCTAACCAATCCAGCTTTGATACCAAATTGATGCGGAATAGTCTAAAAAAAAAGAAGAAAAGATCAAGCTTTCTTTCATTCATCAACAACAAATTACGTTCGATCATGACATATTATTCTCAGGACAGATAGTATAGTTGCCTATACTCTGCTCAGAAGACGTGACTGATTGACACGGGACCAAAGCACGATCAATCTAAATGATGCTGATGAATGTCATTTTAGAGATCAGTAAATAACTAGCAATAATAAAGTAAATAGATAGATAGCAAAAATTAAACATGCTCATAAATAATTATAAAAAAAATATAAATAAAATGAAGGATAGTAAGAAATTAAGTCCATAAAAAAATCTAAAAAAAAGATAAGAAGAATTCGGATCATGGTAGTTAAGAAACTATCTTAGTTAAGGGTCTTAATCTTTTAACCAAGCAGATCTATCGATAAAGAACTGGATCTTTACCAATATCAGATCTAAAAAAATAAGTAAAAATCAAAGATCAGTTGAGAAGAAACGAAAGTCCTTGTCAATGTTTGATCTGTAGAATAATAGATCACTCTTTCTCTCTCTGCATGATAGATAAAAATCTTGGAGGAGATAGATCTTCTTTTGATGGAATAGGCTTATGTAGGTAGATGGTGAACACGAATCGAGATCGTAGGAATACTAAATTTCAAAAAAATGAAGGTTAAAGAGATAGAAAAAGGTGGACCTCACATCCTCCCCTCGTGGGGCAATTTTGGATCTCACATCCTCTCCCTCTCGAAGCGACCAATATAAGTATTTATGAAAATTATAAAGTGATTCATTCATTCATTCATTATCTCATTCATGAAAGATACATGGGTTTATATAGGACCCTAGGGGTCAAATTTCTTTAGGAATCCTATTTTCTTTGCAAGAAAAAAATCAACCCTCCCAATAAAAAAGTAAAATATTATGTATGGTTTTCAAATATAATAATATATTATATCTATCTTTTATGGAACCATAGGAAAGAAATCAGCCTTTTAACAAAATAAGTAAGAAATCAAGAACTTTTAAGGAATCTTAAGAAAGAAAAGAAACTCCATGTGGACGCTTGATGAAAAAAAAATTCTGATTTTTCGGACCAGGTTCGTTCAAATCTGATCGAATCAAGAGATATATTTCAAAATTTTTCTCTTTAATTCAGATCAGATCTGGGATGTTTCAGATCTGATTCTTATTATTTTAATAATGAAAATAAATTTAAATAAATTAAATTTAATTTAATTTATCTTGATGTAGGGTAATCCTATTACCCGTTGATGATCCTGTAAGCAGCGAAAGATTCTGGATCTAGCCACGCAAGTGCTTGGCCTCTACTGATATCCACTCAGGTTGGATCTAAAGATCTTCTTTTTTTCTATCACGTCTCCAAAAATTAGATCTAGATCTGATTTAAAAAATCTTCAAAATACCTTTCGAAGATCGGCAGTTGTCCTTTGCAGCAGCATAGCCTTCTAGCTTTCTGTTGCCTTTCTCTCATCTGGATTGCACCAACCAAGATCCCAAACTACTTTGGGCATGGAGAGGAGAGGGAGAAGGTGGTTTGGCATGGAGGAGGAGGAGAGAACCAGCCTTGGGCATGGGGAATTCTCAGATCTATTGCACTTTGGGTTGGACGCAGGGTCTTATTTATAGACTATGCATGATCCAACTCATCTTCTTCCCAACCAATCACAATTCTTTGTGAAATCAGATCTAAATCTGATTGGTGGGAATAGAGTCCCTTGGATTCCTCCTTAGATGGCACCTAAGACCAGTCAAAGTTGGTTCTTAGGAAGAACTCTAATTGGAATCCAAAAAGGAGATGGAGTCCCTGTCCAATAGGACTCCTAGGCGCCTCCAAGCTTGGGCACACGCCAAGGGTGGCGTGCGCCCTCCTCCTTGCCAGGTTCTGGTAGGGGGACAAGCCCCCAGCAGCTCTCCAATAGGTGCATGACATGTGGATCAAGAAGTCAAAGTATCAATGGTCAACATTTGACCAGTCAAAGGTCAGACTTTTGACCAAAGTCAAAGAACGAGAAATGGCAGGTGACCAAAAATGGCAGGTAATTGTCTTACAAAATAAGACAACCCTTTTCTGACTTGGACAACCTCCAGTCAGACCATAGTGAAGGCCTCTGATTGAGCACAAACTCCTTTGGCTCAGTCAGGACAACTTATTTATGATAGTAAAAGAAGAACGTTAGGTTCAATCGAGTGCTAGCACGATTTTCTTGAACCTAATTGAATCTCATTCAGATCAATTGAACTGGATCAGTTCAATTGATGATCACCAGATTCAAACCCTTGTTTGTGTGACCCAGTTAGGTTCAGTTCTGTATGGTAATGGGATATGTCATGATCTCTATCATCGACATCATCGAAACTCCTTTCGATGGATCAGAACTCTTCTGATTCGAACAGCTAGAATGATCGATCATCTAAATCATTCTAATTGCTCCCAAAATCCACCAGTGACACCTAGCAGTATATGGTGGCAACCCATCAGAGCTGAATGCGAACCTCTTGGTGCAGCTACCTGTGTGATTAAGTTCTTCTATCTTGAGCCCCGATCAGATTAGGGTTAAGGTGAACTCGTCAAACCCTAGTTTCTGTCATATGATGTAATCATTCGATTCGAGTCCGATGTGAAAATCTAAATAGAAACTCTTTCTATTATTTCACTCTACCATGGCCATGGGCTTCTGGACTTGATTCTCATGATCATCATAGGGCTGCTCCTCTACCACCGAGGTAGATAGATTCCATCTTGATGCAATCCAGTTCCTACAATGAACATGCTATAGCCAACATACACCTCAGGGTTCCATATGGCTAGGAGACCGAGTAATGGTGTAGTCAAACTATAACACCCTCAAGGTGAACTGCCGATGCACCTCAGGTCAAAGAACCAGACACACTACTGCAGCATCGAGTCAGTCATTGACGAGAAGGTAGACTCTTCCTAATGACTACTCGAGGTGGTCACGCTCAGTGCCCTCGTTCTCTAACGAGTACCTGTACTCTCGCTCCGGTGTCTCCACACCGTAGACTCAAGACTCATCTACTAAAGAGAAGCGATTGTACACCAACCTTCCGGATCAATCACCATCCTCGTGATGATCCTATGGTCGGGAGCATTTTATGAGTTAATAATGATTATTCATGTCTTAAATTTTCAACTCTTGAAAATATGAATTATCATTACCATTAACTCAAAGGATGTATCACAGACACTAAATACACATATGTGATAGAAAATAACCCATTTTATTGATTATAGTCAAAATTATAATTTTGCCCCTAGAAGTGTATTACAAGTGTCAGCCAATTCTGGCTTCTAGGGCACATATATCTAACAATCTCACACTTATCCTAAAGCCAATTGGCTACAAGTCTAAGTCCCATCTTCTCAAGGTGGGCTTCGATCTTCTGCTGGCCCAACGGCTTTGTAAGTGGGTCTGCCACATTATCTGTGGAGTTGACTCTCTTGACCTCGACGTAACCCTTCTCGAGGTAATCGCGGATGAGGTGGTATCGCCGCTCAATATGCTTGGATTTCTGGTGAGACCTCGGCTCCTTAGCAAGGGCTATGGCGCCATTGTTGTCGCAGTATAGAGGAATGGCATCTGATGGCATTACTCCAATTTCTGCAGCAAACTTCTTGTACCAGAATGCTTCCTTCGCAGCCTCTGATGCAGCGATATATTCTGCTTCCATGGTGGAATCTGCTATCATGGTTTGCTTTTAAAACTCTTTCCAGCTGACAGCACCACCATTGCACACAAACAGACTCCCAGATGTCGACTTTCGATCATCTATATCGGACATGAAATCCGAGTCTGTGTATCCCTGGACTTGGAGTTCTCCGTTACCAAAGACCAACATCATATCCTTAGTTCTTCTCAAGTACTTAAGGATACATTTCACAGAAGTCCAGTGTTCTTCACCTGGATTTGACTGATATCTGCTTGTGACACTCACAGCATGGGCTATATCAGGTCGTGTACATAGCATGGCATACATGAGGCTCCCTATTGCAGAAGCATAAGGGATCTTGCTCATGCGTTCTATTTCCTCAGGTGTGCTAGGGCACATCTTCTTGGAAAGATGAATACCATGTCTGAAGGGTATTAATCCCCTCTTAGAGTTTTTCATACTAAACCTCTTTAGTACTTTCTCTATGTACATCTTCTGTGAAAGTCCTAGCATCCTATTCGGTCTATCCCTATAGACCTTAATTCCTAGAATAAAGGATGCTTCACCTAGGTCTTTCATGGAGAATTCCTTGGACAACCATATTTTGACTGTCGTCAACATGGGAATATCATTCCCAATAAGGAGGATGTCATCCACGTACAATACGAGGAAGACAACAGCGCTCCCACTGACCCTTTTTGAAAACACATGGTTCCTCTTCATTTTTGATGAAACCAAACATTTTGATCACATCATTGAAATGAGTGTTCCAGCTCCGAGATGCTTGCTTAAGTCCATATATGGACCTTTGCAGCTTGCAAACCTTGTGATCAGTATCACTGGATGTGAAACCTAGCGGCTGTTCCATATAGATATCTTCCTCAAGATATCCATTTAAGAATGTCGTTTTCACGTCCATTTGCCATATTTCATAATCGAAATAGGCTGCAATGGCAAGCAATGTGCGGATGGATTTTAGCATAGCCACTGGGGAAAAAGGTATCCTGATAGTCAATGCCTTCGCATTGACTATAACCTTTTGCCACTAGTCTAGCCTTGAATGTCTCCACATTTCCCATCTGCACCAATCTTTCTCTTGAAGATCCATTTACACCCAATAGGTACTATACCTTCTGGTGGATCTACCAAGGTCCAGACTTGGTTTGAGTGCATCGAGTCAATTTCTGACTGCATTGCCTCTAGCCATTTCTCAGAGTCGATATCTGATATCGCCTCATTGTAGGTTTTGGGATCATCACCATGAGCACCATTACCTACGAGGAACATTTTCTCTACTTTCTCTGAAATAATACCTAAGTATCTTTCAGGGGATGGAAAACTCTTTTCGATCTACGAGGTGGAGGAGGTAGTGTTCTTATTGGCTCAACCTGATTTGGTTCCAATTGGTCCTTAGCTCGTTGTACTTGTGAGACTTTCTCATCAAGCTTAATCTGCTTTCCAATGCCGCTATCTTGAATAAACTATTTTTCAAGAAAGATGGCATGTCGACTCACAATCACATTGTGGTCTTCTGGAATGTAGAAATAGTATCCTAATGACTCTTTAGGATATCCTATGAATCGAGCTCTGAAGGACCTAAACTCTAACTTGTCCGCTTGTTGTCTTTTGACATGAGCCGGACAACCCCAAATTCTGAGATGACTCAGACTTGGTTTCTTACCGTGCCATATCTCATACGGTGTGGTAGGAACGGTTTTAGAGGGAACCCTATTCAGTAGATAAATTGAAGTTAACAATGAGTGTCCCCAAAGAAAATCAGGAAGGTCTGTGAAGCTCATCATGGATCGGACCATATCCAATAGAGTCCGATTTCTCCGTTCTGAAATCCCGTTGAGTTGAGGTGTTCCTGGTGGAGTCCATTGAGAGACTATGCCATTTTTCTTGAGATAGTCTAGGAATTTTGGCTAAGGTATTCACCTCCTCGATCTGATCGAAGAACCTTAATGGATTTTTCAAGTTTATTTTTCTACTTCATGTCTGAATTCTTTGAACTTTTCAAAAGCTTCAGACTTATGTCTCATAAGATACACATACCCATACCTAGACAGATCATCGGTAAAGGTAATGAAGTAGACAAAATTATCTCTAGCCGGCACATCAAATGGGCCGCACACATCAGTATGTACTAGGGCAAGGAGATCTGTGGCCTTTCTCCCCATGTCCTACAAAAGGAAGTTTAGTCATTTTGCCTTGAAGACAAGATTCACAAGTTGGATATGACTCGAAAGTCAATGGACTCAATAGCCCATTTTTCTCCAATTTGTTGATCCTATCTTCTGCTATATGACCTAATCTTCAGGTGCCATAGATATCTATCATTTGGACTATCCCTAGGTTGTTTGGCATTCACGTTTTGCTCGATAGTTAGAATAGGTACATCAATATGTAGCTGATAAAGATCGTTAATAAGGAAACCATTTGCAATTTTATTTCTTTCATAAAGAATGTTACAATGGTCCTTAAAGAAGGTAATCACATAGCCTTCTAGTGCTAAGCATGAAACAGAAATCAAATTCCTGCTAGCTGCAGGCACATAATAACAGTCTTTCAAAACTAAGTCTAAACCAGATGGTAATCGAAGAGGATATGTTCTCACGGCTACTGCAGCAACTCTTGCTCCATTACCGACGTATAGGATCATGTCTCCATCCCTCAGCCTCCTGCTATCCTCAAGACTCTGCATGAAAGTGCACAGATGAGCACTAGAACCAGAGTCAAGCACCCAACTGGATGCAGAAAAAATCATAAGGTTAGACTCAATAACGAGCATACCTCCAGAAGGACCTTTCTTCTTGTTCTTCAGGGTGGCCAGGTAAGTAGGGACAGTTCTGCTTCCAATGACCGTCGCTGTTGCAATGAAAATACTTTTCTTTGACATCGATCTTCTTCTTCGGCTCTGCCTTCTTCTTCTTTGCTCCTTCCACCTTCTACTTTTTCGCAGACTTCTTTTTCTTTCCATAAGACTTTCTTTTGGAAGAAGTCCGTTTCATAGCAAGAACTGAGCCTTTAGAATCTTTCATAGAAAGCTCAGCGGTGACCAGCATGTTCATTAATTTGGCCAAGGAATTTTGAAATTTATGCATGTGGTAATTCATGATGAATTATCCATATGCATCAGTCAAGGATTACAGAATAACATCATTCTACAGATCCAAGTCTAACTTCACACCGAGCTTCTCAAGCTCTTCCATGTCCTTGATCATCATCAGACAGTGATCTTGGACTGACTGTCCATCACGCATCTTAGTCTTAAAAAATTATTTCGTGACTTGATACTTGGCTGCGCGACTCTGTTCACCAAACATCTCTTGCAGGTGAGCCAACATTTGGCGAGCAGTCCCGATATCTTCATATTGGTGCTGGAGCTCATCAGACATCGAGCCCAACATGTAATATCTGGCCTTATTATCTTCGTCTATCCATTTTTTTAGAGATGCTCTCTGTTCAGTGGACAGACGGACTGGTAAGGTGGGAGGATCCTGGTTCAATACATGGGTTAACTTTTTGGAATCCAAAACTATTCTATAGTTTCTGAGCCAATCTTTATAATTGGATCCGGTCAATCTATGTGTGTCCAGGATACGTGCCAATGGGTTGGACGCAGACATTTTTCTGTAGAGAGTCAAAGATTCTAGTTAGATATTATAATTATGACTTGACCAATTTATTTAAAAATTTTATTTTTAAATAAATTAGCTCCTACTATTTTTTTGAATCCCTACACTCTCTCTGTAGAGATGTGAAAATCTTCATGATTAATGATTTCTAGTGGATGGTGTGGTCTCACCAACTGACTCATCACCTCACCTAACAGTTATTGGTGATGGGTTAGCCAATGAGTGAACAACTCTTGTTCAATGATTCTCTAATCATGTGCACCCAAACTTGGTCTCTAATTCATGAATCTCACCATATCCGAAATATTGATCCACTCCTTAGTTAAGTCAGACCCACCATTTGCACAGACTGGAATTTCTAATTGAGTCTCTCACCGTATCCAAAATATTGAGCCCAACTCATCCTCCAGCCCATAGCATCCAATGCCTAATAGACATGGTTGCATCTTTTCGATGCAACTGAGCCACTGTATCCAGCCGAGAACAATCAACCTCGGGAAGGGCCCGCACATCTACAATGGTGGAAGACCTCAGACTTAATCTTTTCTTAGGAAGAATTGATTCAGGTCTCATTAAACTAGACTTGTCATAGTCATAACAATTATGACTAACCTAGTGGCATGGGTTAGCTCGGATTATTGACCACCTCAGATCAGAACTGTATCAACAGATATGGCCAGGTAAGTGAGACCGATGGAAGGAATATGCCATTAACTCGTACAAGAACGCATTCAGGTCGAGTAGCTCTCCAATTAAAAACCAGTCAGTCGTATGTGCCAAACTTATCTTAGACACCAAATTATTGAGCCAGAACCAATTGGATTAGCCTACAATCTAGACTCTAACCTCTGAGCCTAATTAGGTCTTGCTTGATCGTGACTCGATCTTGACCCAGACTTAATCCTATTAGGCTGGTCAATTTAAGCATTGTTAATCCCATCTAACCAACTCTTGATTCAGTTTGATCAACCGCTTAGACCTAATTGAGCTACCCAAACCCGAATCCAGTATTATGAATATATCTTAGATCTAAAATTTTTAATTTTAAACCTAATTAATATTCCATAATCTTAATTTTTAATTAAGTAGGATTCATAAATAAAATATGCATAATAAATTCTAGGATTTCAGGATCTAGGTATTTACAGAAAGTAAGTTTTGGATTTTTGATTAAGGATGAATGCGCGGCACCCCTACACGTCATAAGAATACCCCATCGATAGGAGGAGAGGGCCTTTAAATTCTTCTTCGTTCTTATGACCGGACGGCCAAGAGGAATGCCTTAATCAGGAATATGCAATACTACAAATCTATATATATATCTCATATATAAATTAGATCTAATCATGGCATATTTTGCATACACCTCATGTATTGAATCATGCATATTTTCAGATCTAAATTATCTCATAACAATCTAAAAAATTAGATTTAAATTAATCTTATCAAAATAAACTCTAATCTAGATAACTATATAGAACTATTCTACAACTAGTCTAGATATGCATAAATCATATCTCATATGATGTTAAAATTAAATAATTTTTATTTACTATTTTTTAGATGTTATTATAATAATTATAATATCAAAAAATAGTAAATAAATATATTTAAAATATGATTTAATTAAATTAAATTAAAAATATGTAAGACTATTCTATAGAACTATTCTATTTTAGAACTAGTCATGTATATTTTCTAATCTTAGATCCAAATTATTTAATTTTAATTTTTCTAATTTTAGATCTGATCATATCTTATGTGATATCTAAAATTACTTATTTTTTGATTAAAATAAATTTAAAATCAGATCTAAATACTTTAGAACCTTGGCTCTAATATCAGTTGAAGAAAAAATTCTGATTTTTCGGACCAGGTTCATTCATATCTGATCGAATCAAGAGATATATTTTAAATTTTTTTTTTTAATCCAAATTAGATATGAGATATTTCAGATCTAATTTTTATTATTTTAATAATTAAAATAAATTTAGATAAATTAAATTAAATTTAATTTACCTTGATGTAGGGTAATCCTATTACCCATTGATGATCCTGTAAGCAATGAAAGGTTCTGAATCTAGCCATGCAAGTGCTTGGCCTCTATCGGTATTCACTCAGGTTGGATCTGAAGATAATCTTCTTCTCTATCATGTCTCCAAAAATTAGATCTGGATCTGATTTGGAGGATCTTCAAAATACCTTTCGAAGATCAGCAGTTGTCTTTTGCAGCAGCACAGTCCTCTAGCTTTCTGTTGCCTTTCTCTCATCTAGATTGCACCAACCAAGATCCCAAACTGCTTTGGGCGTGGAGAGGAGAGGGAGAAGGTGGTTTGGCATGGAGGAGGAGAGAACCAGCCTTAGGCGTGGGGAATTCTCAGATCTATTGCACTTTAGGTTGGGCGCAGGGTCTTATTTATAGACTATGCGTGATCCAACTCCTCTTCTTCCCAACCAATCACAATCCTTTGTGAAATCAGATCTAAATCTGATTGGTGGGAATAGAGTCTCTTGGATTCCTCCTTAGATGGTGCCTAAGACCAATCAAACTTGGTTCTTAGGAGGAGTCTAATTGGAATCCAAAAAGGAGATGGAGTCCTTGTCCAATAGAGACTCCTGGGCGCCTCTAGCTTGGGCACATGCCAAGGATGGCGTGCGCCCTTCTCCTTGCCAAGTTCTAGCAGGGGGACAAGCCCTCACCATCTTTTCAATAGGTGCGTGACATGTGGACAGAAGTCAAAGTGTCAATGGTCAATATTTGACCAGTCAAAGGTCAACTTTTGACCAAAGTCAAAGGACGAAAAATGGCAGATGACCAAAAATGGCAGGTATTATCTTACAAAATAAGATAACTCTTTTTTGACTTAGACAAGCTCCAGTCAGACTAAGTGAAGGCCTCTGATCGAGCACAAACTTCTTTGGCTCAGTCAGGACAACTAATTATGATAGTAAAAGAAGAACGTTAGATTCAATTGAGTGCTAGCACGATTTTCTTGAACCTAATTGAATCTCATTCAGATCAATTGAATTGGATTAGTTCAATTGATGATCATCAGATTCAAACCCTTATTTGTGTGACCTAGTTAGGTTCAGTTCTATATGCTAATAGGATATGTCATGATCTCTATCATTGACATCATTGAAACTCCTTTCGATGGATCAGAACTCTTCTGATTCAAACAGTTAGAATGATCGATCATCTAAATCATTCTAATTACTCCCAAAATCCACCAGTGACACCTAGCAGTATATGGTGGCAACCCATCAAAGCTGAATGCGAACCTCTTGGTGCAGCTACCTGTGTGATTAAATTCTTCTATCTTGAGCCTCGATTAGATTAGAGCTAAGGTGAACTCATCAAATCCTAGTTTCTATCATATGATGTAATCGTTCGATTTGAGTTCGATGTGAAAATCTAAATAGAAACATTTTCTATTATTTCACTCTACCATGACTATGGGCTTCTGGACTTGATTCTCATGATCATCATAGGGCTGCTCCTCTACCATCGAGGTAGATAGATTTCATCTTGATGCTATCCAGTTCCTACAATGAACATGCTATAGCCAACATATACCTCAGAATTTCATATGGCTAGGAGATCGAGCAATGGTGTAGTCAAACTATAACACCCTCAAGGTGAACTGTCGATGCACCTCAGGTCAAAGAACCAGACACACTACTACAGCATCGAGTCAGTCATTGACGAGAAGGTAGACTTCCTAATGACTACTCGAGGTGGTCACGCTCGGTGCCCTCATTCTCTAACGAGTACCTATACTCTCACTCCGGTGTCTCCACACCGTAGACTCAAGACTCATTTACTAAAGAGAAGTGATTGTATACCAACCTTCCGGATCAATCATCATCCTCGTGATGATTCTATGGTCGGAAGCATTTTATGAGTTAATAATGATTATTCATGTCTTAAATTTTCAACTCTTGAAAATATAAATTATCATTACCATTAACTCAAAGGATGTATCACAGACACTAAATATACATATGTGATAGAAAATAATCTATTTTATTATTTATAGTCAAAATTATAATTTTGCCCCTAGAAGTGTATTACAAGTGTCAGCCAATTCTGACTTCTAGGGCACATATATCTAATACTTAATGTCTTGCATAACTTGGCATGAGGATTCTTGGGCATGACACATGCTGGCGTGTGTATTTTTTCTTTGGGCGTGTGGAGGGTGGTGGCTCCAAAGATGACGTAGATCAAGCTTGCTTCTTTATAATGGTCTCTTTCCAAATAAGACTCAATCCAAAATAAATCCAAGTATGATCCTATGAATCTAAAGCTAAATGCATCAAAAAAACTAATTGATTAAATCAAAAGGACCAGAACAAATTAACTGAAGTAGAGTTATTCTAATATGGCTTCTTCAATCCAAATTGAATCTAAATTATATTGCCGACTTCTGATGGCTCTGATGTCCGCACCACCTAATCTATGCCAAGAATTGAAACCATGCTAGAGTCAACTTAAGCCTTCCTTGAGTTGGCTCATGACTCAGTAAACTTTAAAAAATATTTGGTTTAATCTCTTTTGCTCTTCTCTTTTGGTTCTTTCAATAAAAGACATGGAGCTTTATCAAGATAGTTTTCTATCTTTCTGAATTTTATCTTAAATACTTCAACCAATTTATTAGTACCAAAATTAAACTCAAAATTTTATTATTCATCAAAATCAAATCTAGAATCAACAATCTTTTTCTTTTTGATGATGACAAAATTTTTGAGTTCATGCATAATAGTTTTAATTTCAAAAATATTTAAAGTGAAGAGAATAGCATTCCATATCAATTAAACATATTAAGTTGAGATGACTAATACAAATTCAGATTTATCATAAAATTAAGATGACTAATAATTTATCATTTTAATTACAATGATCCTCTCCCTATCTGTTTGTTATAGTAAAATATGCTATTAATTAAGAAATTTTAGAACTTTATGATATATGCCATTAATGTGCTAATTTATGCCAAATAAATTTTTATAATTTTATGGTATGTGTCATTTGTTTCATTTATTTTCTTTTTTACTTTGATTTTTAATTTTATTTTTGTTCTCCTCCTTTCTTTATGGTTATCTTTTCTTTTCTTTTTTATTATCATCAAAGAAAAATAAATGATAAGAAAAAATATAAAAGTAGACATTCATAGATATAAAATAGAATACAATATTTATAGGAGTATGTACTACATACAAAAAGAGACACAAGCAATATAAACAATTCCAAACAATACAAATGAAGTTCTAGGATAAAGTATCACCATTCAACAATAAGGTGATACCAACATCATGACCGATTCCTAAAACATTACTTAGATATAGACTAAGGCCTATAAAAGAAACCTATGTTCTAATAGATCATTCAGAGGGAACATTATGGGTGGTGATGGAGTTGGCTCTAGTCACCATCCTACTCCTAGTGTGAGTGGATGGACCTCCTCGAAAATATGTCCTAAGAGGTCTGAGAGAAGGCTGTGTGGTCGAAGGCTAATCAGGTGCTTAGTGGGGAGGCTCAAAAATCGAAGGTGGAATTGGATCAAAAGAGATATCTGCATCTACCTCTTCTGCCTCAGCTACTACTACTGTCACTTTAGCCTCTACCACTGTTGATGCTGCTGTTGATTCTAGTAGAGCATGGATCCTCAGATCCACTAGCTGCACCAAAGAGACTAAAAGTGATGTAATAAGTTTCGGAGACATACTGGAACTCTCCCTCTACTCCACAAGCTATGCCAGGTGCCTAACCTCAGATGTCAGCCTAGCAATCTCAATCTAGATCCTTTCTATCTATGGTCTCAGTCCATCTAAAATAAAATGGATAATCTGGACAGCCTAATCATCATCGGTCTAAATGGATGAAGGATGAGCTCTCGCAAACTGACCAGAGAGAGTAGTAAATGGATCAGCAGGCTATGCCAGAGGAATATTTATGGGCTAACTCGCTCCAGCTCCATCTCAGGTCTGCTGCTGCTCCTATCTAGATGCTTGCTTGACCCATCGACCATCCATCCTACGATAGCCCATTTGTGTAAGAGTCTTCTCATCATAAGTGTTAGTGTGCCTTAGATCAACATAAAGCTCTCCATAAAGTCTGTCCCAACCTTCCTAAAAATAGATGTTAGGGCCATGCCATAAGGAAGGCATGCACTAGCCTTGCCTACACCATCCCTCATCTGCTTGAAGATCAATAAGGGAAGGTTGAGTTGTTATCCTCGGATGATACAGTCCAAGATGCCAATCACTCTATCCAGTACTAAATCGAGGTGGCCGATCTTAGGGAAAATAATCCTTGCTATAATATGGCTAAGCACCATCATCTCAATAGACAAACTATTTGCTTCTAGCTTAGATATCCCCCCAGAATCATCCCTTTCGATGATCATCCTAAAGGCTAGATCCCTATTAAAAGGATGCCGTGGTGCTACTCCTTCATTGGGTATACCCCAAATTTGTCCAAGTCTCTCAAGGGTTAGAAGAAAAGTAATACCTTCCATAGTACATCTTAGATCATCAGTACTCCTTGCTATACACCTATAGAATACATGGACCAATTGGGGATAAGTGGGTTGGTTCATCGAAAAGAAATGCTCCCACTGTTGTGACAAATCCAAGTACTGATTATATATCCCTTCTGATAAAAAAATCGAAAGTCTACGTTTCTCCCTGTAATGACTTGACAGTCCAAGAACAAGGAAGAACATGGAGCAGGTGATTGGGGAAGGGTGTTACCTATGTCGAAGTTGAAATCATCTTCACTTGAAGATTCCCGCTACTTCATCGGATTCAATCTTCTTTGAACAGCACACGATTTTCTCCTAGGCCCCATTATGCACCATGGAGGAAGAATCCAAGAAAATCGGGGAAGGTGACAAGTGAAAGGGTCAATGGGATGCCCCTTATGGGTTAGGAACTATTTTAGGGTTCAACGGTGAAAGGGTAAAGTGAAACAAGGAGATGGCTTGGATTTAAAAATAAGGTTTCTGACCATGAGTCGACTCAAGATTTCATAAGTCGACTCTAGTGTGAGTCAACTTTCTACTTAAGCTTGAGTCAACTCCAACTCAAGTAGTATGAAATTTTTTAATTTTTTAGAAAAGAAAATAGATACTACCAATTGAGGAATTATCAAGTATTGAATCAAATAAATCAATAGACTTGGTAAATCATGGAGTTTTTGAGAAAAAATTAGTAAAAGGGTACGATTTCAAATCATTAGAGTGAATTTACTAGAAAGTGTCCTTAGAGAGCAGTAGAAAGATTTCTAAGTCGTATGAGAATTTTTGGTTTAAAAGATTCTGAATTTAGACTTAGTCAAAGATAAAAGGTCTAATCTAAATGATAACACATTCTTAGTTCTCTCCTAATTATGCTAAATCTTTCTTCGTTGAGAGATTTAGTAAAGATATCTGTTAATTGTTTATCTATACTAATAAATTCAAGCATCACATCATTATTTTGTATATGATCTCTTATGAAGTGGTGCCTTATTTCAATATATTTGGATCTTGAGTATTGAATTAGATTTTTAGTCAAATTAATTACACTAGTATTTTCGCATCTTATTAAAATTTTATTAATCTTTATATCAAAATCTTCAAGTTATTATTTAATCCATAAGATTTGAGTACAATAACTTTCAGCAGCAATATATTCAATTTCAGCTATAGATAATGTTACTGAGTATTGTTTCTTGCTAAACCATGAGATTAAATTAACTTCAAGAAATTGGTAAGTGCCACTATTGCTTTTCTTATCTAATTTATGCCAGTAAAATCAGAATCAGTATATCCAATTAATTCTAAAGGTGATAACTTGTTATACCATAATCCAGCATTAAGTGTGCTAGATAAATATTTAAATATTCTTTTAACAGCTAAAATATGAGATTCTCTAGGATTAGATTGACACCTAGTACATATGCGAATGCTAAATATAATATGAGGTCTACTTCAAGTAAGATAAAGTAATGATCCTATCATATCTCTATATAATTTAGTATTAACTTTCTTATCCTTTTCATCCTTATCAAGTTTGCAAGAGAGACTCATAGGTGTGCCAATTAGTTTTGAGTTCTTCATTTCAAACATTTTAAAAATTTTTTTATGTACTTTATTTAGTTAATGAAGATTTTCTCCTCACTTTGCTTAATCTGGAGTCTGAGAAAGAAGTTTAGTTCATCCATCATGCTCATCTCGAATTCTTCCTGCATAAGCTTAACAAACTCTTGACAAAGATACTCATTAGTAGCATCGAAGATAATATCATCTACATAAATTTATCCTACTAATAAGTCCTCATTTTTTTCTTTAAAAATAGAGTTTTATCAATATTTTCTCTAGAGAATTCATTATCAAGTAGAAATTTGCTTAGTCTTTTATACTATGCTCTAGGGGCTTGTTTTAAATCATAAAGTACCTTATGTAATTTATAAATATGATTAGGATATGTATAACTTTCAAATCCGGATGGTTATTCTACATACTTTCTCGACTATGTATCTATTTAAAAATATACTCTTAACATCCATTTGGTATAATTTAAAATTTATGAAGTAAACAAATATAAGTAGTAGCCTAATTGCTTCTAGTCTAGCAATTGGAGTAAAAGTTTCATTAAAATTAATACCTTTCTCTTGATTATACCATTTAGCTACCAACTTAGCTTTATGTTCAGTGATTATTTCATTTTCATCTAGTTTATTTCTAAATATTCATTTAGTTTCAATTACTGGATGGTCACTTGGTTTATTAACTAGGGTCCAAATTCTATTTTTTTCAAATTGATTTAATTCTTCATGCATTTTATTGATTTAGTTTGGATCATTTTCAGCTTCTTCTATAGTTTTATGTTCAATTTGAGATATAAAGGCTAGATAATTATTGATATTTCTTAAGGATGCATGAGTTCTTGCCTCTTATGATGAATCACCAATAATTTGATCTTTGGGATGGCCAAATGCATACCTCCATTCTTTTGGTAGACTTTAAATTTGAGTATCATCAAGATTTTTATCTTTAATTTCAGCTTTCTTCTCTTCTTTATTATCTTGAGTTGTTGATTCTTTAAGTATAACTTTATTTTTTTTTCAATTATTTCTACATCATCATCAGTCATATCTTCTTTTCTAAAAGTTAAGTCATTGTTTCATTAAATATTACATGTATAGATTCTTCAACAACTAATGTATATTTTTTAAAAACCTTATATGCTTTACTAGAGATAGAATATCCTAAGAAAATATTTTCATTAGAATTTGCATTAAATTTATCTAAGTTATCTTTACCATTATTTAAGATAAAGTATTTGCAACCAAAAATATGAAAATAACTAATATTTGATTTTCTATTTTTTCAAAGTTCATAAGAACTAGTTTTTTTTAATATCGATATTAATGTTCTATTTAGAACATAACATACTATATTGATAGCTTCAGCCCAAAATATTTTGAAAGATTGCTTTCACACAATATGATTAGGGCTATTTTTTTGAGGATTCTATTTTTCTTTCAATAATTCTATTTTTTTGAGATGTTCTAGAAATAGAAAAATTATGTTCAATCTCCATTTCATTACAAAAATTTTCAAACTGTTGGTTTTCAAACTCCATTCCAATCACTTCTAATACAAACAATAAAAAGATTCTTTTTATTTAAATTTTTTTTGAAAAACTTAGAAATGTAGAAAAGGCTTCATCTTTTTGTGCCAAAAATAAAATTCAAGTAAATCTCAAAAAATCATCTAATCATAGGTCCATATTTTTTATCACCTAGGCTTGTGGTCTTAGTTGGACCAAACAAGTTCATGTGAAGTAGTTCAAAAAGTCTAGGAGTCAAAATAATATTTTTTTAATTTAAAAAAACTTTTAGTTTATTTTTTTAATTGACAAGCATCATAAATTTTATTTTTCTCAAAGTTAAATTTTGGCAAACCTTTTATAAGATCCATTTTAATTAATTTAAAAATTAAATCAATGCTAGTATGTCCTAGTCTACGATGTCATAGCCAATAATTTTTATTGACCTTAGTATTCATTACAACTAAATATTGGCTCTTTTTAGTTGAAGAATTATCCAAATCTACTAAGTATATATTTTCATATCTATGTCCAATGAGAGCAATGTTATTTTCAATGGAACTAGTAACTATGCATAAGAGTGATTCAAAAATTACTTTAAAGTTTTTATCATAAAGTTGACTTATGCTCAATAAAGAGCACATTATCTATAAAGATAGAAGAAGTGATGCATATTTTATCATTTTCGATAATATGATCTTTACCATTATCATCAAAGGTCACAGCTCCTCCTTAGCTTCAAGAGTAATAAAGTGCTCTTCCTATCATCCATCATGTATCTTGAGTAGCCACTATCAAGATACTATTTCTTTTTTTCTATCAGTTGCAAGACATACCTATAATTATAAATCAAATAGAGGTTTTAGGTACTCAAGTCATCTTGGATCCTTTAGAATTAGTGACTATGGTTCCTTTGAAAAATCATACCTTCTTAGTGTTTAGATTATTTTTTATTTTTTTTAAAATTGTAAATATAAGATTTGTGTCCAAATTTTTTACAGCCAAAGTAGCTTACTTTTTATGAGGTTGAAGATTATTTTTTTATAATTTTTTTAAAAATATTTACTTCTTTTAAGTTCTAAAATCTATTCTAGCTTTGTCAAAAATAGCTTTTTGATTGTTAAGTATCATTTATAATTTTTCATAACTTAATGTGAATTTATCAACTATAGATTTATATTTTTCAAGTTCTTTCTTTAAGTTCTGGCTTTCTACAGAAATGAGTTCTTTTTCTTTCAATAATTTCTTCTTTTCTTTGATTAGGATTTGATTTAATGATTTTAAATTTTTATTATTTAAAGTTAGCTTTTTAAGATTATCAAATAAATCATAAAATGCTTCGTGTAATTCATTGAATGAAAATTTTGATTGAGTGTTAAGTGTTACCTCATCCTCTTGAACCATAAGATAAAAATTGACTACTTCTTGTCACTCTTTATCTGAACTTAAATCTTTACTATCACTTCAAATTGCCATCATTACCTTCTTTTTCACCTTCTTAGAAGATTTCTTCAATAGAAAATAGTCTATCTTGAAATGATCCATTTTTTTATATTCAAAGCATGTAGACTGCTTCTTATCTTTTTTTTCTCTCGATCTTTACTAGCTTCACCTTTGAAGAAGGATTTTCTCTTGAAGTTTAGCATCTTCTTTCTTATAAATCTTCTAAATTTTTTTGTTATGAGAGCCATTTCTTCATCATTATTTTCTTCTTCGGAATCTTCACTTTTTTCATCATCTTCTTTTCCTATGGACTTGAGAGTCACGGTCATCTTTTTTTTAATCTTATCTTTCAAGTTTTGCTTTATGATTAACTCATGTATCATAAGAGAACCAAGAAGCTCTTCAAGGGATAAGGTTTTGAGATTCTTTGCTTCTTGTATAGCCATCATCTTTATCTTCCAAGCTCGAGAAAGAGATCTAAGAATTTTTCTCACAAGTTTACTATTAGTGTATGATTTTTTTAAGTTTTTAAGTTCATTTATAATATCAGTAAATCATATGAATATTTTGGTAATACTTTCAATTAATTTCATTTTAAAAAACTCATACTTATGTACTAACATATTTATTTTAGATTTTTTTACTTGATTGGTACCCTCATGGATAATCTTAAGTCTATCTCATATTTTTTTGACTAAAATATAAGTAAAAATTTGATTAAATTCATTAGCATTAAGTGAGTAATAAATCAAATTCATTTTTTTAGCATTCAGTTGAGCCAATTTTTTTATCATTTTTATCCCATTCTCTTTTAGGTTTAGAAATAATATTGCCATCAATAATGATTATGAGTGTATGTGGTTCATTGATTATGATACTTTATAAGTCATAATCAAGTATTTGAATAAATATGCTCATGCATGCCTTCCAATATGTGTAATTAGATCATTAAATAAGAAAAATCTATTGGTGGATTGCCCTTTTATTAGAAAGATATTTAATCAAGTTATCATCTTGATCATTTATTCTAAACCAAAAGAACAACCAATAATATTAGAGCATCTGCTCTGATACCACTTGTTGCCCAGAGGAATAACCCAAAAGAAAGGATGAATTAGATTTTTTTAAATTTTTTTCAAATTAATAAGTGTATGTGCAAGATAGAAATGCTTATATGCAGAAGATGCAGTGATTAAATGAGCCAAAATTAAATATAGCTAATAAAAAGAATCTCATACACAAACATATAAAATTTTTATAGTGGTTCAATGTTAAACCCAATACCTACATCTACTTATCAAGCACTCCACTTGAGAATTTTATTATAATCATCAAGATTACAACAAGATTATTTTTTCAGATTCACAATCTTAACCTAGTTGTTTTTATAGGTTAACCAATCAAAATTTATTTCCAAGCCACTCCTAGGCTTGTACAAATCCAATTCAAGACTTGGATGAGCTTATCCCCTAAGTTTCAATCTATTGAAATTTAAAATATAGAAATTTGAAAGTGCAGAAATTTAAATACAAACAAACTTCTTGAAGAGCTAATTTAAAGCTTTAATGCATAAGTTAAGATGTTGAAGGGCTTTTGCAATGAATGCTTCTTTTTTTTACTTGAAAATGCCTTAATTGTATAGCAGGTTAGGTGGTTAGATTGCAATGAAAACTCCTTAAAGCTCGCTAGTAGGATAGCACTGAACTTTTGAATATTTTTTTATGTTTCGCTCTTCTTTTGTGTTGATTTCTTGTATTCCTTTCCTTTAATAATATCTTAGAAACCTTTTAATCTATGTTAGTAATACCAAAAATAGATTTGTAGCCATTGGAGCATGAGAAAATGATATTTAAAGCATCTTGAAATAATTTTGTGTAGTTATGAAAACTAGCCATTAGAGCTGTCAGAAGCTTATATATCGATTTCCCAGATTCTTGAGTCGGCTCCAGGCCCTCAGGAGTCGGCTCATGGATTTATTGAGTCAACTCTAGCTATAGAGTGTAAACTCAACATTCTATCTTTTCTGTGCCTGTGCCAGTTTTACATGCCCAAGTTGGCTTCTGGGTTCCTTGAGTTGGCTCCAACTATAGGATAAGAAATCCATCGTTCTATTTTTGAACCAGTGCCCTCCTGAGGCATGTGTTGGCTCATGCTTTTTTTGAGTCGACTCCTCAGCCGTGCCAATTTTTGAAGCATATCAGATATGCATAAGTCAGCTCATACTGTGCTTGAGTTGACTACAGCGACAGAATCCAAAATGCGATTTTCTATTTTTGAGTTTTGGTATCTCTTTGAGTCCTTGAGTTTTGGTATCTCATGACCCAGTAAACTTTGAAAAATATTTAGCTTAATCTCTTTTGCTCTTCTTTCTTGGTTCTTTCAATAAAAAATATGGAGCTTTATCAAGATAGATTCTTAAATTTTGTTTTAAATATTTCAACTAATTTATTAGTACCAAAATTAAATTTAAATATTTTATTATTCATCAAAATCAAACCTAAGGTTAACAATTAGAGCTTCTTCAAAGTTTCAGCTGAACTTGTGCTTGGTCTCAATGTTCTAGTGCTCCAAATTGAACTCAATTTCAATGTTTTAGAGCTATGAATTGAGCTAAGTTTCATTGCATATCAATTTCCCATAAATTGATGTAGCTTGTTCCTCATCCATGTTTCAAGGCTTAGCTTCAAACCTTCTTTTAGTCTATGTTTCAGAGTTAGGTTTCACATATAAGTTTTGCTTAACATTGAAACTCCTTTTGTGGTTTCAGAGCTTTTCAAGTTTAGCACAATATTAGAGCTTCTTCAAAATTTTAACTAAACTTGTGCTCTCAATCAAAGCTAAACTTGTGCTTGATTTCAATGTTTCAATGCTCTAAAATTGAACTCAATTTCAATGTTTCAAAGCTATGAAATTGAGCTCAATTTCATTGCATATCAGTTTTCCATGAATTGATGTAGCTTATTCCTCATCCATATTTCAAGGTTGAGCTTCAAACCCCTATTCAGCCCATGTTTAGAGTTGGTTTCACATACAAGTTTTGCTCAATATTGAAACTTCCTTCAAGATTCCAGAGCTCTTCAAGTTCAGCCTAATATTAGAATTTCTTCAAGGTTTCAACTGAATTCATGCTCGAAACTAAAGTATTGGTAAAGTTTTAGAGATCAGTTTTACAGTTGTAAAACTCCCTTCAACCATGTTTCATAGCTCATTTTCAACTTCAAATTAATTTCTTAGTTATTTTCTTCTTAAAATCTGTGATGCTATTTGCTAATAATATTCCATGACCAAAGACACTTTTAACAAGTTGTCAAACATGAACCATCTTTTGGCACCAATTAGTGGTAACAACCTTAAATTCAACATCTGAACATTGATCACAAATAATTATTACACAAAGCATAAAATAGATTTTAAAGCTAATTAAAAGATGATATTATTGATTACAAAGCTGATTATAAAACATTCATTACATATATGACTTTCAAAATTATGTCTATTCTTTAGTCAAAAAAAAAAAAATGCAACTACTAGCATTGCCCATGAAACCATTATTGCAATCAAATAAAACTTCTCCTTTACAGCATGATTTACAAACTCCCTCCTCAACTCGGCACATCAGCCTTCACCTTTGTTACTTTCATTTTTTTTTTGTTAAAAGCCTATCTTTTTAAGATATCTGCCTCTTCTAACAAGCCAATCGCCTCTCCTTTCAACTCGTACACATGTTTTTTCAAACCTAAACTTTTTCCTCTGTATCTTCCAATGATTTCAGATAATCTTTCCATCTCATCTTTCAAATCCCTTGCTTCATCTCTCTTTTCAAGAAATGTTATTTTGGCTCAACATTTTATTTTTAGATCGATCCATGTGAAGTAACTGCAATACAACTCATTCTACAATAACAACAATCTTGCATAAAGATCATAATCAAACAAGTGATATTATAGCTACAAGGTTAATCAAAGTTACTTGATCATTTCGACAACTTCTGAATCTTCTTTTAGGATTGTCATCACTCCATGAAATCCGTATATTAGATAAGAGACCACATTTGCACTGTCCTATACCATCATTGCTTTTTGTTAAGTCTATGTTACAATTTCGAGACTCATGCATTAACCTTCCAAGATTCTTATAAGCCATCACTTTTAAATGGGCTTTGAATCAATGCCTCAGTCGCTACTTTTCAATCACCGAATGAGAGGAGGAAAATAGAAATTAAAAATCCTAGAAGGATAAAAAAAGAAAGGCAAAATCCTAGTTGAAGGATAGATTAAAAAAAAAAGAAAGTAGCTTAGTCTACATCAGCTAAAAGATGCCATGTTAGCACATTATCATCCGTTACATACCACATCATCTACCATATCATTTTTGTCATGGTAGTTAGATGGAAGTAACGGCCAAAGGAGAAATTAAAATATATTGAAAGTTTTAGAACCTGATTGCAATGAATTAAAATTCAGGACAAATATGAAAATCCAAAAAAAGTTTAGGAGTTTTAAAGTAATTAAGCTTAATATCAAATACATTAGTAGAAATTTAACTAACTAAAATCTAAAATTTAATTATTAATAAATCTAACAACAAATAAAAATTTAAAATATTATATCAATTAAATTTTAATTAATAATTTTATAATAATATAATAATAAATCTAAGTCTAAACTATATTGATATTGCCATATGTTGCTTTTAATGTCACTTCTAAAATAGTACTCGCATTTACTAAGTATCTAAATTTTCTTAATTAGATAATTTATATTATATCATAAGATATAATAGTCAAATATAAATTATCATTAATTGGTGTAAAGACAATCAATTCTGTTTTAAAATATAAATCTAATAAAACTAATATCTTTTAAATATTCATATATATAATCATAAACTCGATTTAAAATAAATCACATTCAACTCAGCATCCTACTACATTTATATCATATGGTTGGGCTAAAAATAAAAATAAAATCACACTTATATGTTATGAAGTAGGCCAAAATATCGCATTTATACCATATGGTGTAGGCAAGAATACCACATTTATATCTCATGGTGGGGCTAGAAACAAAATATGAGCTCAATAATAATTGGTGTTAATGCATAAGCCATAGTTGATAGGATCCAGAGCATGGTTATACTGAGAATACAAATCTTATATATATCAAAGATTTTTTTTAAAGAATAATATATATTCTTGAATCCAATCAAAATATGCATATACAATATTAGATCAATAAATAATATAGTAATAGTCTGAAGAATATTACTTCATCAATTGTTTATTCAAAATATAATTTCATAAATTCATCAATCACATACAAATAGATTAATTTTTTTATATTAAAAATAATATTATATAAATAAAAAATCTAAAAAAGTATATTATTACTTATCTTGCACAAACAACTAGGGGACAAATCAAACTAATTGTTTCGAAAGCTAACATCGAAAATTATATTTTTATCAAAATATAATAATAATTATTTTAAGAATAAGAATACTAAGTTCCAATACTCCCATGGGGTTGGTCAAGTAGAAGTGCTTGATATCCTAATCGGTCAAATTAAAATGATTTCATATAATCATAGTTGGACTAGAGTACAAATGATTCAACAGAGATCGAGGGTGACCAAATATAGGAGAGTTTGACAAGAGTTAAGATGGAGATCGGTACAATGCATGGTGACCAAAGAACCCTCTTCATTTGTATCAATCAGAATTATTGAAAGAAAATCTTTTTAAGATCTAAAAAATTTTAATAGAGACAAATTATGTAGAGGGAGGAACTAGGGAAAGAAATAAGAAAGGAAAAATGGGGGAAGGGAAAAAAAGAGAAGAAAAGGAGAAGGGAGAGAAAGAAACTCTTTTTTTTCTTCTTTTTTTTCTTCTTTTATTTATTAATTTTTCTCTTTCTTATTTCTTTTTTTTTTGCTTTTTTTTTATTTTTTTTTTTACTTTTTTTACTTTTTTTCTCTTCTCTATTCTTCCTTTGGTTCCTCGACAAAATAGGGGACTCATTGATCACAGCTCACTAGCACAGTGGCCTCAAGGGGCTAATGGTAGCTAAGGCCGGGGGACAGACGATGGAAGACCATAGAAATGATAGCCAGCAGCTAACGGCAGGATGGCCAGCGATGGAGAAATCAAAAGGAAAAAAGAAATTAGCTGATAGGGAAGAGTTAAGTTTCT